>ML782890.1:769026-795363 GCA_009831015.1 Picea engelmannii | reverse complement strand
TGTCTATTGGTATCTCTCTATATATATACCACTCTTAGTCATTGCTTTTTCTCTCTATGTATCTCTCCTACGTCTTCCTCGCAATACCACTCTTCTAGTGATGTTTTTCACCTTTGGTCTCTTCCTCCTCCAATCCTTGGGATTCTCGTGGATTATTTTAGATGTGAACTGATGTATGAAGTCTAAATCCCTAAAGGGGAAAATCCATGGTGTCCTATTTGTCAGGTCATTCAATTGACCCCTTTTCCTTCTTCAAGAGACCAAAAATGTCAGTAGTTATTAACTACTTCAACCATCGATATAACCTCCATAACTGGTCATGTGGCTTCATACTGATCTGGGCACGCTGGAATGTGTGTGCTCATGTTTATAAGTATAGGCTATATTTGTTAGTGAGCTTCCTATTTTCTTCACTAAAACATCTCAGCTTTGCCTCACCTATCCACTTCATCAATTCCACAGGTGATATCATGGGTAGTACTCCAAAGGATTTTCCTTCCCAATCAACTTGTTGGTGTTTTTCATTAATAAAAACATTATTACAAGCTTTATAAACATGATCATATGAATTCTTAAGCATAATTACAGTTATGGGGGAAAACACGGTGTTACACAAATCAACAGACAAATTTTTAAATCTGTGAACTAATCTCTCAAATATGCATAGTATCATTAAAAATGTGCTTGATGGTCATTAATGATTAGTGCCAGGTACCAATGGTTTGTGGAGACTATGGAATAGAATATTATCTATGGAGAATATATTAATGGTATATCCATGTATGTATTCTAGACAACTAGACTATGAAGATTTGGATGTCCTGTATTATCAACTCTTTTTTCTTCATTCCAGTAATGGGTGTCTTTTCTTAACCTAAAAAAAAATCGTTCAAGTTATTTATCAATGTCCATTGTTATGAGAGAATTTAACATAAACCAAGAAAAGCTCACATTTGAGGCACTTAGATTTATTGTTCAATCATTAGAAAAAGAGTAAACTTAGAAAAATCAAGTATATTACTTATTTAAATTCCAAGTATGTCCATGTAATTCATATGAAGCTTCAAGTTAGAAAACCTAAAAGAGGTAAGATTATTATAGGTATCCACTACATATCAAGCATACAAGTGGAATATTGGTAGCATTTCCTCTTTAAAATCATGTTTCTTCTTTGAATTTAATTAACTTGAATTTGAATATTGTGACAAAATGATCACGATAGGGGACCTGAGCAGTCAATAGAATCAGTTGTAATATCTTAGATCTCTTTAATATCTTAGAGGTATTTATTTTTTATAATTTATTTTACTAATGTTATAATCAACTTCACATGTTGTTTGTTGGTAGGATTCCACCCATGATCCTAAAGTGGGTGGTAATTTTGACTTGTTTGATAACCAAAAGTCATGAACCACTATTAAAAAGGCTATCAGAAATATCAATAAATAATTACTTACATTATTTGACTTTGACTCAAAGGAATTTGTGTGTAAGTGAATCATTTCCATTAAATAGCTCAAATGATCAGAAGTATGCATTAAATTTTAACTTTATTAATTTATTGCATTTGTTTTTCAGTTTATTTTTCTCTTATATATTAACAAAAAAAATGGATTTATTTGTAGGATTATTTGAGAGTTTTTTAGAATGTGCCTCGTGAAGCTAGTGTTGGTATTAGCCATGCAGCACCTATGCCATCGCATCAACCCACCATAAGTCATGTACCCACTAGATTATTACCCTCTCCTTCTCTTGCTCACACTCCCTTGTCTCCTCCTTTCACCACTCCTTTGCCTACCTCTAATACTCCCATGGATTCTAGTGGATCACATAACACCCTTTCCCATGGCACACTAGACCATGCATGTTGGCCCTCGACCAAGTTTTGAGAAAACATTGGTTGGGTTTGACCACTTTTTGGACTTCGACAGGCTAGTCGAAGAAGGAGTGCCCAGGCGGAGCTGAGATCGCGGGATATCACTTGTTTTGTGGGATTTGTGAACCCAACATGGGGTTCTTTGGGTTTTGTAATGAGTTATGGGATGTCGGCCCACGGTTTTACCCATGTTTAGGCCTTTTTGTAAATGTATAAATATGTAAGGATGTAATGTAGAAGAGTGCTTATTGCAAGCGAAGTAAGTAGTAAGGTGCTAAGTGAAAGAGGCAAGTGGTTATGAGTTTCTTTGTGCAACAGAGTATGTATGTAAGGATATGTTCTTAGTAGAGGAGTTGGCTCTATTCCTTGACCTGATTTTGGGAAGGTGGACATGGTGTGCAGTGCGCAGATCACCTGTCCAGTGTGAATCTTGGCTTTGTGGCTTAGTGCACAAGAGCGGATGAATGTAAGAGATTGAAGACTAATAAAGAAGAAGAAGTTGGTGGTGGACGTAGCCCCACATTGGGGTGAACCACGTATATCATGTGTTAATGGTTTTCTTTGTGTTGTGATGTTTATGTTGTGAATCTGCTTAGTGCATTGAATGTTGTGTGTTGACAAGAAGTTTAAATTTTTCTACCCTTGAAAACTAAAGCTTCATCTTTTCCTAAGTCATGGAGCCACACTTAATCCAAAAAGGGGAGTCAAAGTCTTATGTTTCTTTTCGGGTTTTGAGATTTGGTTTTTCTCTAGGTATGATCTTCAACCATCCCAATTTCCCGGTGCCGAAATATCGAAACCGTTTAACATATTAAAAAATATAAAAATAATAATAATAATAAGGGGGGAAGAAATAAATGTTACATTTTCTGTCACTTTCCACAAAGCACTCTTTAATTAGTAATTCATTAAACTCCTAAATGCAGCCATCTTTCCCTTAATCTTTCATGATTCAGGTTTCCTTCTACTATAGCGTTTTTGAACTCTCATCCTTCGAACTCCCAATCCTCGATTTTCCAAAAAGTAAAAGTAAAAAATAACTATTCACTAATCTTGATTAATTAAGTCTTTAATACGAATGATTAGTGCCTCACTAATCCCATCACAATTTCGTGATTTGGGGTTTTCTTATGACACATCCCCTGACAGCAGGATCCCCGAAGTTCTGAAATGCGAAATCGTGTTTTCTTTAAACAAAGTCTAAGGTTAAGGTTAAGTTGTTTTCAAAACATGATTAGTGATAACTAAGATACTTTTCGCATTTCGAGAATTGAGGAAGGCAGTGATTTTCGGAATTCCAGTTTCGAAATCGCTGATATACGGCAATATTGATAACGAGTTAATGAATATATTTTTTGACGCGAAAGCGTATCTCCAGGCATATCTTTCCATTAAAAAATTAATTTTTCATCGCCTGTATCAATACGCTCGTCATAACATAAATTAAGGGTTAATAAAATTCATGTGTTTCGAACTTCATTCTTATCCTTTACATCTGTAGCAAATCTTATTTATCCAGTTTTATACACATTTTCTCTGTAAACAGGTTTTTGGTCCAGTGCAAACATCATGGCACCTAAGAAGGCACCCAAGAAAAGTGAGGAAGTTGCAGAAATCTCAAGTCAAGACAGAGACGTTGTATCCGATACAACACCGCATGCCATCGACTCCATTAAATATTGGAGGCAAATTTTTGAAATTCTGGATTATGAAATTAAGAATTTCCCTCATGATGTCGACAACAAACTCTAAGACATAGCGGAGTCTGACCTTCACAAATTAACTACATTGTCGCGACTTATGACTTATAACGACATGATCAGTTGGGCCTTAGAGCGAATAGACGTGCAGATAAGAAGCATTCTGGAGAGCCGAGGGGTCGTCATTGGCTCTTTCAGACCGGAGTATATACAAGTAATGTATAAAATGTCTCCCAGTCCCAAGTATATTAATAATAAAAATTTTGTGAGTGAGTTTCAAAAGAAAGAATGTTTTGAGTCAGACCAAACATATCCTGGCTGAATCAAAGACTGGTGGAGAAACGAAGCAAAATTCAGAGCCGACACCCATGGTGTTTATGCCACAGCCTCTTTAAATGAGTATATGGTCTATGTGGCAATGATGTTACGTAGACTTTTCAGGAAGAAAAGTCATTCCCATTTCCCTGCAGAATGGGTACCTCTTTTACACGAGGCAGCAGAAGGTTACAGCTTCAATTGAGATAAGATTTTATCCAATAACATAGCGAAGGAGGTCATGGAATATCAGACTGCAAGATCCAAAGGCCGACCAGTAGCCTTTTATATGTATTCATACATCATGGATGCTATATGCTTCACAACTCCTTTCCCTTTGATGAATTGGATTTGGAATCCGACTTACCTGGAACCTATTCATGAATATCATTCTAAACTTTGGAAAGAAAACGCCAAGGACTCATTCTATGAAATCTGTCATTTCATGGTAATACCACTACATCAGATGTTGTACGGTTGTACACATCACCGCATTTCAAAGTTGGTCATAGGAAGCCTCAAGGCAGTTGTTGATTGGTTTATATAGGATAATTTCTCCTACATCATAGTTTTCGCATGTTCAATCCCTCCACATGTGCTCCCGAAATTCCTCCCTGACAGACTAGTGTGCAGGGAGGTAGCTCATCAAATAGTAATAGGTGGAATTGGGATAGAACTAAAGACGACTCAAAAGAAGTCTTGGCCGGTTTTTCCCGTTCAGATTGGGAAATTTTCACTTCTCAACTTGGGTCATTCCAAAGTTGAAGAAATAGCGTTGGAGGAGGTCAAGTTGGTAGACCTCGAACACAGGAAGCACGAACCTTACCAGTTAGTGGGAAAACACATGGCTTACTGTAATATGAAGGCTTATGAACATGAGAAGTCCCCTTGTGATGACATGTTCAAAGGGACTAGGACCTATGAGGAGGTGTTAGAGAGGGTACAGACACTGTCGTCCGACTTGCAAGCTAGTTTTCAGACCTTCCAGAAGCATAGACAGAGTGTTCTACCCAAAGTATTGCAAGAATCAATCACCCTTCCTCAGGGACAAGAAGATACTCCTCCAGGCTTCAGAAAAGAAGCACAGGATAAAGTCAATCCTTAAGAATTTCCACAAGAGACTGAAAGGTATTCACAAAATGAAGAGACCTTACAGACAGAAAATCCAGAGATGGAAGTAGAGAGGAGGCCCAGGAAACCTCCTGAGTCCAGTAACTCCACTCCCCCTTTATCACATGTTGTTGACGTCAATATATCGAAGGCCATGGGAGAAACGAGATCTATAGAGGTAGGAAGTCCCATAGCTTCCTTAACCCCTTTACAGTCTACCTTTGGACTCCCACAGATGGGAGCCATATATTTGGTGATCTCGAACCTATCTCCAGAGATGAGATCCCTCCTTCTGATTATTTTTTCAGTAAAAAGAGGAAGGTTTTTCTAAGGCAAGAGATGTATATGAGAGAGGGGGGTATGGTGAAGAATCATAGGGCCTTGTTAGATGGAAAGAATTTGGAAGAGGAGGATTTCGCTACAGAGGTAGCAGGCTCCATGGAAGCCATGGAAACAACAAACATTTTTATTGTGGGGAACATGAGATCAAGGATAAAGAAGAGTTACCACACAATAGCTTAACTTCAAGACCAATTAAAGAATGTTGAGAAAAACATTAGAGAAGAGGTGAATAAAATCTTGGAGCAAGCCAGAGCTATTGAAAGGCAAGAAATTCAATCACTCAAATCAATCCTGGATGAAATGAACTAGAGGATACAATCAATTCAGGTGTAGGTTACTCAGCAAAAGGAGCTTGTAAAGCAGCTACAGGCTAAGTTAAATTTGACAGAAGGTCGGGTTGTATACTTAAAGGGTTTCTAGACCCTCTCGCTAGAAGCACATACAAAGATAGAAGTCAAGCAGCAGAAATTGATCTCCAAAATAGAGATCATCCAGAATTACTTTCAGGAGGTAAGAAAATCCCTTGATAACATTATTTTACTGGAAAAGGAGGCTAGAGCAGCAAGGAATACCTTCCAGAAATCATTTGCATGTTCAAGAAATAGGGAAATGTCGAAAAATCTAAAGCTTTTTGTCTCAGAACAGATAAGAGGAGAAATCATGGTCAAGGTATGGGAAACAAACATATTCGAAAACAAGAAGATAGTTAAAGAAATCAAAGATGACTGTGAGGGAATCTTTGATTATTTGGAAAAGTAAACATTAGGTATTGAAAGAAATGATTTCTCTGAGCCACTGGGGCAGATAAACATTGTGAAACAGTAGTTGAACTGCAAAGAGGGCTTGAAGGAGATTCAGGAGGAAATTTCAAAATTGAAGGAAATCGATGCCAACCTAATAGAAAGATGATGGTACAGCCTAATTTAAAGTTGCAAGTGATCAGGTTTGTCGATAAAGGTTTTGAAGACCAGTTTCCAAAGGTACAAAGAAAGTTTTATTTGTTTGAAACTAAGGATCTTCCAACACCTCCTAGAAATTTTGTTCATTTTCTGGAGAAATGTATTGAATGTATAGCATCAAAGGAGGGAGATACTTCAACTAAACAATGAAGTATCGTTTGAAATCTTATACTATTCAAATGATAGACAAACAAAAATTAATCATGCAACGGTTAAGGTTGTAGTTTTGTAACTATTTTTCTCCTAAAAAGTAGGAGATTGCTAACCATTAAGTATTGATGACCTTGTATAAATACAAGGAGCGAAGACTGAAAGAAGGATTTTTTTTAATCTAAAAATGGCATTGTGACGAAGTAATTTTAAAGAGACTCTGAATTAATAGAAATGCAGATTGAAGATTCCAGATTTTGTCAAGTCTGAGTTATGTGTTCCCCCGTCTTTTCATCTTTCTTTCATATATCCTATTGATGAATGCTTGGCTACAATTTAGTACAACCTCTACTGTGGAAATTATCATTCTTTTTATTTAATTCATTTACAGTTTTGTCCTTTGTATCGGTTATCGACAAATACAAGACCTGTGGATGTTTAGATTTCAATATCATATGCTTCATTAATATTTTTCTTGTTCCATAGACTTTTGTTACAACATGAGATTCCTCTTCAATTGATGCATCACCTTGTTAATAGATTTATGTTTTTCCTCATATCATGCATGTTTCTTTTCCTTTAAATTTGACTTAGATACAAGAAACGGCCTACAATTTAGTCATCCTATTAATTCATGTTTTAAAATCATCCTCTTTACATTGTGAAATAGAGATAACGAAGCCTAAAAAGAAAACACGGAATTATATCTCCTTTAACTTTATCCTTCATGATAGTACCAGTTTCAAGGCAGCCTAACATCGAACCTAGTCTGTCGGATCAAACCAGCATCGCTCTAAATTCATTCAACACTATCTTGCAAATAGAAAATAACCAGGTTGAATTAGAACATTCATGGGCAGCAATTGAGAGAGATATCAGCATTCAAAAAAACTGGGAATTTCAACAGAGACAGTTGAGAAACCAACTATAGCCCTCACCTTTTTAATCATTTATTTTTTTTGTCCTCAACTTCCTTTATCTTTTCAGATGCCTTGACAGTATACTTTAGAGCCTTAAAGTATAAACTCAGTAACAACATATTTTCAGCGTCGTTGCCGGGGAACGGAGAAACGAAGTTTTTTCCTTGGGAAGAATGGCATTGACACTTTCCTTCTTTGATAGTGAACAAAGTTTGAAAACCTTATACGGATACCTTTATCTTTCACTTGGCGACTCCACATTGTTTAAACTGGATCTTAACCAGAAGAACACCAGGAAGAATCCCGACGATAAGCAGATTTTGCCTTTTTTCCAACCCAAAAAAAGTTCTAAAATCAAGAAGATACTTTTGGCAGACTGTCTCCTTGACAAATAAAATTTATCAACCTAAATTTACACAGTTTGACTCTGAAGATAAACACGGTGAATCAAGTATTCCACCCCCTTATGGGAAATACTTCGTTGATAAAGTTGCATCCCCTGAATAAGATTTGGTTCTGCCTGTTTTTAAGACCGAAGCTTTCTCATTCGTTTCCCACACCAATAGAAAATGACGATATGCCTCACTTCCTATTGCAACCGACTCTCCCTCGCTTCTCAAGTTTTAATTTCCCACCTCTCAAAACTCAAACAATTATCTGATATATCTCGACTCAACTTCTGTTGATTCTCCTATATTTTCACCCTGTGATTCTGAAGGAACCATTCCACATTCTCCAAGCTCCTTTTTCTCAAGTTTCCTCCCTGTCAATAACCAATTTCTTGAAACCCTTCCTTATAACCCCCAAACTTTTTCCGCTAAAGCCACAATGGCTGCGGCTAGAGCAAGTGGGGCAGGAGGTGCTGCCGCAGGTGGTCCTGGAGGAGGAACAGGTGGCCAAGCACCACCTCTTTGGATATTTGCAAAGGTTGCTACAAGATATGCCCCTTTGGTTCTACCAGTCCCTCTCCATGATTTACCAGAAAATTACATGAAAAACTTGCCAAATTTCATGAGAGAGGGCGATTTAACGGCAGCTGAACACATAAAAAAAATTTATCAATTCACTGACATTCTTGGATTGGAACATGAAGACATTTACTCCAGACTCTTGGTTCAAACCTTTGAAGGGAAAGTAAGAACCTGGTTTCGAGGTCTAGCAGTTGGATCTATACCTTCATACGATGGCCTTGAAAACGCTTTTATCAGACAGTGGGGTGAGCGGAAAGACCATCTTTATTATCTAACCGAATTTGGAGCTCCTCGAAAGAAAAACTTAGAATCAGTTCTTGATTTTACCCAATGATTCAATAAATTGTATAATAAGATCCCAACCGAGGTTAAACCCTCACAACCTGCGGCGAAAGGTACTTTCGCTGGAGCCTTTGATTCTGACTTCGCCCTATTATTAAGGGAGAGAAGATAAGTAGATCTCACCAAGATGCAAGATGATGCCTTGGAAGTCGAATCTAACATGATGGCATCAGGGACGCTGAAAACCAAATTTGAGACTGGAAACAAATAAATCAGGAGATACAAGGAGCAAGGAGGACCCTCTGGATCAGGAAGATCCTCAGAAGACAAAATGGATGATATGGCTAGAATCATCAAAGAACTGTCGAACAAAATATCGAGAATGGAACTATATCAAGCTAAGAATGAACATTACCCTAGAAAGGAGTTCAGGAAGAACCCTAATCCTCAAAACCACCAAAAACAAATTAAGAATCAAGATCAAAAAATCCAAACCCCTTTTAAAAGTGAAAACTTTATAGGAGGACAAGACGTGGAGGATTTTGAGGAGTTAGAAGAGGATATGAACAATCTTGGTGATGACTGCCTACAACCTTATATAACAAGGCACAATTACGAAAAGTCTCTCACTATAGAGTATAGGAATGAGAGTAACAAGAACACCAGTGTTTCGGAGGATTTGACCTATCAGGGAATAGCGGATGGTATAATGGACAAGATCCACCAGAAGTATAACATAATACCTAGAAATAGGGTTTCCACAATCGCTCCAGTTAAAAAGATACTGCCGAGGGTTGAAACTAACGAAGCAGTTTCAAAAATCACTGAAAAACAGACTGAAGGGACTAAGACCGCTAACAAACAATCTATTAAAACAAAGACAGCAGAAACGCCACCCTTAAGCACGCAGAAAATAGACACCCATGTTACCGAAACAAAGTCCCCTCAACCAAGGAAAGCTAAAAATAAAGGGCTGGAGACTCAAACCATGGAAATCGACAAAACCATTGGAAGTTTTAATCTAGAAAACAAAATCGATAAGATCAAAATCCCTATTCCCCTTGTCGAACTGGCCAAAAACCCGATATACAGAAAAAAATTGCTAAAATGATTAGTTTTTCGGAAAATGAAAGTCAAGTCGATGTCATTAACTTAGAAGATGATAAGCCTAACATAATTTTTTTCCCACACTTCGAAGGTGCCAAAGACATTGTTGCCCCTTTCTACATCACTTTGACTGTCTTCGACCATCTACTCCATAACTGCATGTTAGATTCTGGGGCCTCTCACAATGTGATGCCTAAAGAAATCATGGACAGGCTCGGCCTTGAAATCACCAGGCCTTATGGAGATTTATATTCATTTGATTCGAGTAAATTCAAGTGTATAGGCATGATTAAAGACCTAGTCGTAAACCTTGCACAGGTACCTGCAAAAAGAGTTTTAATGGATGTGGTTGTCGCAGATATACCTTCAAAATATGGCATGCTCTTGTCTCGGTCCTGGGGTGATAAAATTGGAGGTTCCCTTCAACTTGATATGACGTATGCAACAATTCCATTTTTCAAAGGTCGGTTCACGCGATTGTACAGGGAAACTGGGTTAGCATTTATGGTTAGTGACCCTCTCAGCCCAAATAATTATCCTGTATATATTTTTGATCAGGATTTAGGTAATTGTATATTATCTATAGATGATGATGTGGATGCATGTATAGAAGAAAGTTGTACAGGAAATAAAAAAGAAAAAGAACAAATAGAACAGGATGTATATAGCACTGGTGTTTGGAAAATGTTTTTTGACAGTGCCTCATATTATCTTGGAGTTGGGGATGGAGTAATTTTTGTGGCAACTGATAACCAATTTTTTATCCCTTTCTCTTATAGGCTATAGTGGAACATTGACCACACTAATAATGTATGTGAGTATGAATCTCTAGTGTTAGGGTTAGAAGCCGCTAGGAGAATGAAAATTAAAAACTTGGAAGTTTTTGGTGATGCAGAGTTGATCGTGAAATAGGTTAATAGAAAGTACCAGGCCACACATCCTAGATTAAGGTCATATCGAAATTGTGTTTGGGACCTAATCGAATTTTTTTCTCCTCTATTAATATTCACTTCATTCCGAGAGCAGAAAATCAACAGGCGGATGCTTTAGCCAAAGATGTTTCGACTTTTTCACCTCCCACTTCTTTCAAACTCAAATATCATATACAAATGAGACATAGGCCTTCCATACCCAATAACATACAACATTGGAAAGTCTTTGAGGATGATGAACAAGTCCGAAATTTTTTAGAAACAGTAGACGAGTTTGTTGAAACACATGTTGACCAAGAGAACCAGAATGATCCTATTTGGATCATGCAGGAAGGATAAGACCCCCAAGAGTTCCAGGATAAAATCACAAATCACCGTATGTTGGTTTTAAAAAATAATCAGATACCCAAGGGCCTGATTCCCTTAAAAAGGATCTTTAATCATGATGACATCCCTTTGAAGACTACCTTACAGCCTCAGCCGGAAGAAGTCGAAGATTGCAATATAGGTATCGAAGAGAGTCCTAGGTTAGTTAAAGTATCCAGGTACCTGACTCCTGAAATCAAGAGTAAATATATTGAGTTGCTTAAAAAATACAAAGATGTTTTTGCCTAGTCTTATGACGAGTTGAGAACTTATGATACGACTATCATGGAACATAAAATTCCATTAAAACCATGTGTCAAACCTTTCAGGAAGAAACTCAAGAAGATTAACCCTATCTTGTTACCAGTGATAGAAAAAGAGGTCAAAAAACTCATGGATGCTAAAATCATAGTCCCACTGAGATATTCTAAGTGGGTAGCTAATTTAGTCACAGTGAGAAAGAAAAACAGCGACATCAGATTGTGTGTCGATTTCAGAAACCTGAATCGGCCATCACTCAAAGACAATTACACATTGCCTAAGATGGATCACGTTTTAGAAAAATTAGTTGGAGCTAACAGAATGTCTATGATTGATGGTTTTTTGGGTTACAATTAGATCGCAGTGCATTAGGACGATAAAGAGAAAACGGCTTTCACTACCCCTTGGGGTACTTTTATGTATGATAAAATGCCTTTTGGTTTAATGAATGCAGGGGAAACTTTTCAGCGAGCCATGGATATCGCTTTCATGGGTGAGAGACATAAGTTCGTTATTATCTATCTTGATGACTTGACTATGTTCTCTAGATCCGATGCAAAACATCTAATGCACCTTAAACAAACCTTTGAGAAATGCCGAAAATTTGTTTTGTCACTCAATCCCAAGAAATCTCATTTCACAATGCAGGAAGGTAAACTCTTGGGCCATATCATGTCTAAAGATGGAATCAAAATCGATCCAAAAAGGGTTGAGGCAATAGATACTATAAATTTTCGTAGAAATGTAAAAGAAATTCAGTCTTTTTTAGGAAAAATAAATTTCTTGAGGAGATTCATCCCTAACTTTGCTGAAATTGTGAAATTGATAACAGATATGCTCAAAAAGGACAGTGAAGTGAAATGGAAAAGCGAATCCAAAGCGTCATTTCAATGCATCAAGAAAGTAATAAGCGAAGCACTGGTCTTGGCAAACCCAAATTATACAAAAGAGTTTTTTATTTTTTCTTTTTCTTCAGAACATACTATCGCAGTTGTATTGTTACAAAAAAATGAGGAAAGTTTTGAGCGACCTATTGTGTTTTTTAGCAAAAGTCTCAGAGATGCCGAGTTGAAATATGATATATTGGAGAAACGGGCCTATGTGATGGTGAAATCTCTCAAGGCTTTCAGAACTTATGTGTTGCACTCAAATATCATTTCTTATGTACCCTCTAGCTCTATTAAAGATATCCTGGTGCAACCAGATAGCGACGAAAGAAGAGGCAGGTGGTTAGCTAAGATCCAGGAGTTTGAACTAGAAGTCAAACCAACTAAAATTATCAAAGGTCAGGGTTTGGCCAAATTTCTTTCCGAATCAAATTTAAAAGCACTTGGGATAAATCAGTTGCAAGAGAACGAGGGATTTGTGAAAATAGACGAGCTTGATGTCACTGCACCTACAACCGAAATTCAAGACAAGTTTTCTACTTCAGCCTAGTATCGCGACATCGTCCATTACCTACTTACGCTTCAATGTCCTACTGAATTAACCCCATCTAAGGCCAGGACAATAAATTTACTTGTTGTAAAATACTGTATCATAGATGCTAAATTGTATTGGAAATACCCCTTGGGTTTCCTACTGAGGTGTTTAGTCGAAACTGAAACAGAAGGGGTTATGGATGAATTCCATGTCGGAGTGTGTGGAGGACATCATGTGTGGCGAGAAATAGCTTATAAAATCTTAAGAGCTAGATACTACTAGCCCAAATTGTTCACAGAGGTGAACACTAAATTTCGAAATTGTGTCCCTTGTCAGTTGTTCACAGGCAAGCAGAAAGTCCTAGATTTTCCCCTTATTCCAGTTAAAATCGAAGCCACGTTTCAGCAATGGGGACTTGATTTCATTGGAAAAATCCATCCACACTCCAGTGCTCAGCACAAATGGATCCTAATTGTCACTGATTATTTGACTAAATGGGTGGAAGCTATCCCCACAATAAATGCAACTGATTTGGTAGTAATCAGTTTTTTGGAATATAATATTTTATCCAGGTTTGGTTGTCCTCAAAAGATAGTCACTAATAATGCGCAAGCATTTAAGTCAATGGCCATGATATATTTTTGCCAAAAATATAACATAGTACTAGGACACTCCACAACTTACTATCCACAAGGTAATGGTCTGGCTGAATCATCCAACAAAAGCCTGATTTCCATGATAAAAAAGGTTTTGACTGAAAAAAAGAAAGCGTGGCATATCCATTCAAAATATTCTCTATGGGCCAACAGAATAAGTACTAAAATATCAATTGGGATTTCCCCTTTCCAGATGGTATATGGCACTAATGTCATTTTACCAATCAACCTTTCTCTGGCAGTAATGAACCGCTGGCAGGATTCAAATGAAGAACCCAATGACGTTACCAGAAGGATAAACCAGTTGGTCGAAGTTCAGCAAAATAGGGCTGAAGTAAATGAAAGGTTGCAAAGATATCAGGATAAAATGAAGGCCTTATTAGATCAGAAAACTAAAGATAGAGAATTCCTCCCTGGCAACTTGGTCCTAAAATGGGAAGCCAGAAAAGAAGACGCTAGAAAACATTGCAAATTCGATCTGATCTAGTCTGGCCCATATAGGATTTCAGCCTTTGAAGGAAAAAATGCTTGGTTATTAGAAAACATGGATGGAGACATTCTCAATGCCCCTGTACATGGGTGGCATATTAAACACTTCATGCAATAATGCGTTTCTAAATCCTCATTGTACATATCGGTTTGTTTTCATGCTTTTTGTATAGATTCCAATATATATATATATATATAGGTTTCTTTCATGACCTTTTTTAATTATTATAATGTTATGTTATTCGCAGGGAAAATTTCTCACGATAGAGTGGACTTGAGGTACTGAAAGGTGACATGCACAGGTATTCCTATCAAGTATCTCACAATGAAAAAGGTAATGAATGAGTAACCTTTGGGCTGGCAATATATGAGATAATAAAGGTATGAAATCCCATTTTAAAATTCAGGATTAAAACCCTAAGAAGTACGAATCAATAAATCATCGATTCATTTTTGTCGAAAAAAAAAAAACTCAATCAAAGAAGTTCTTGAAGTAATGAAAAAGGGGACTTAAAAAAAGGTTATAAAAGATAATTAAGAAAATCTCTAAGAACAGTCATATGTACAGCAATTTTTTCTAAAACCCCCTTTACCCTCCCCTTGACCACAGTAGAGCCTTTTCCTGCCTGACCATGGATGACTAATCATAAATTTTCCTGAGAAATGAGGGCCTCGCTTTGGTCATGAAAACTCTAGAACAAACTTTCAAGAAAGAGAGTAGGTTGTTTTTTTAGTTCTTTGAATTTGGTTGGATCATAAACATGTCTAGGTTAATCCTAACCTTATTAGTTATCCTAATAGGAATAACTGATCGGTTTTTCTCAAGGAAGTTTCCTAGACTAAAGGTCAAAAATTTTCCCTAAGAATTTCTCTGAAGCCCATGATTTTTGAAGGCAGGTGAGAAGATTGATCCAAATCTATTTAAATGAGTTGACAGACTTTGATTCTTTTTCAAACAAATATCTTCCTAAGTGTATTGTATACTCATTGATTGCCCCCACTTCAAAAAAATAAAAAAATGAATACAGATAGATGGTGAAAGTAAATTCAATATTGATTGCCCCCATCTAATTCAAAGAGATGAAGAAAGGAAATTCATTATATTGATTGCCCTCATCTCAGCATTTAAATGCTTCGAAACAATGAAGTGGTGAAAGGAAATTCAATGTGGAAAGTTGGATAACTTCACCAGGGTACTAAACAGGCTCACTGGCAATGAAGTAATATCCTCGTATCTGATAAAAGTTGTTATACATGAGTTACAAGATGCTCTGGTAACTTCTCTTCTTTTCGGTTGGATTTTATCATAGATTTCGGGGATATCCTTACCGGACACAACGCAAACACTTACCTCGATGCAAAAAAAATCACATGAAACCTGACAGGATGGTTTATTTGGTTTTGATTATCTTACATATATTTGAGCTCAGTTTCAGGAGAAGAAGTTTATTGAAAACCCGCTCGAGATAGTCAAAATTTTTGTTTTTTAATATTTTTTCAAGGTTAATGTTGAGACCCTAATATTGTTCGGTTTTTCTCCAAATCTGTTTCACAGAGCTAAATCATTCACTCCATTACCCAATGAAGGCACTTGGTTTGCATGTTCTTCTCGTCCCACAAGGAGACGAGATCCCTAGATGGAGCCTAATGTTGACACGAAGTTTAAATTTTTCTACCCTTGAAAACTAAAGCTTCATCTTTTCCTAAGTCATGGAGCTGCCCTTAATACAAAAAGGGGAGTCAAAGTCTTTCATTCCTTTTTGGTTTTCGAGATTCGGTTTTTCTCGAGGTATGATCTTCAACCATCCCAATTTCCCGTTGCCGAAATCTCAAGACCGTTTAACATATTAAAAAATAAAAAAATAATAATAAAAAGGGGGGAAGAAATAAATGTTACATTTTCCGTCGCTTTCCACAAAGCACTCTTTAATCCGTAATTCATTAAAATCCTAAACGCAGTCATCTTTCCCTTAACCTTTCGCGATTTGGGTTTCCTTCTACTAAAGCATTTTCAAACTCTCATCCTTCGAACTCCCGATCCTTGTTTTTTCGAAAAGTAAAAGTAAAAAATAATTATTCACTAATATTGATTAATTAAGGCTTTAAGATGAATGATTAGCGCCTCACTAATCCCATCGCAATTTTTCTATTCAGTGTTTTCTTATGACATATCCCCTGACATCAGGATCCTCGAAGTTTCGAAATGCGAAATCGCGTTTTCTTTAAACAAAGTCTAATATTAAGGTTAAGTTATTTTCAAAACATGATTAGTGATAACTAAGCTGCTTTTCGCATTTCGGGAATTGAGGAAGGCAGCGATTTTTGGAATTCCAGTTTTGAAATCTTCGATATATGGCAGTATTGATAACGGGTAAATGAATATATTTTTTTACACGAAAGCGTATCTCCAGGCATATCTTTCCATTTAAGCATTAATTTTTCATCGCCTGTATCAGTACGCTCGTCATAACATAAATTAAAGGTTAATAAAATTCTTGTGTTTCGAACTTCATTCTTATCCTTTACATATGTAGCAAATCTTATTTATCCAGTTTTATACACATTTTCCCTATAAACAAGTTTTTTGTCCAGTGCAAACATCATGGCACCTAATAAGGCACCCAAGAAAAGAGAGGAAGTTGCAGAAAGCTCAATTCCAGACGGAGACATGGTATTTGATACAACACCACATGTCATCGACTCCATTAAATCTTGGAGGCAAATTTTCGAAACTCTGAATTATGAAATTAAGAATTTCCCTCATGATGCCGACAACAAACTCCGAGACATAGCGGAGTCTGACCTTCACAAAGTAGTTAGATGGCCGCGACTTATGACTTATAACGACATGATTAGTTGGGCCTTCCCATGATGATTCGGGAAGAAAATTTCTTCCCATTTCCCTACAGAATGGGTACCTCTTTTGCACGAGGCAGTAGAAGGTTACAGCTTCAATTGGGATAAGATTTTATCCAATAACAAAGCGAAGGAGGTCATGGAATATTAGACTGCAAGATCGAAAGGCCGACCAGTATCCTTTTATATGTCTGCATACATCATGGATGTTATATGCTTCACAACTCCTTTCCCTTTAATGAATTGGAGTTGGAATCTGACTTACCCAAAACCTATTCATGAATATCATTCTAAAATTTGGGAAGAAAATGCCAAGGACTCATTCTATGAAATATGTCATTTCGTGGTAATACCACTACATCAGATGTTGTACGGCTATAAACCTCCCCGCATTTCAGAGTTGGTCATAGGAATCCTCAAGGCAGTTGTTGACTGGTTTATAGAGGATAATTTATCCTACATCAGAGTTTTTGGATGTTCAATCCCTCCACATGCGCTCCCGAAATTCCTCCCTGACAGACTGGTGTGCAGGGAGGTACCTCATCAAATAGTAATAGGTAGAATTGGGATAGAACTAAAGATGGCTCAAAAGAAGTCTTGGTCAGTTTTTCCCGTTCAAATTGGGAAATTTTCACTTCTCAACTTGGGTCATTCCAAAGTTGAAGCGGCAGCGATGGAGGAGGTCAAGTTGGTAGACCTCGAACATAGAAGCACGACCCTTACCAGTTAGTGGGAAAACACATGGCCCGCTTTAATATGAAGGCTTATGAACATGAGAAGTCCCCTTGTGATGACATGTTCAAAGGGACTAGGACCTATGAGGAGGTGTTAGAGAGGGTAAAAACACTGTCATCTGACTTGCAAGCTAGTTTTCAGACCTTCCATAAGCATAGATGGAGTGGTTTTCCCAAAGTACTGCAAGGAGAAGCAATCACCCTTCCTCAGGGACAAGAAGATACTCCTCCGGGCTTCGGACAAGAAGCACATGATAAAGTCAATCCCAAATAATTTCCATAGGAGACTGAATGGTCTTCACAAAATGAAGAGACCTTACAAACATAAAATCCAAAGACGGAAGCAGAGAGGAGGCTCGGGACACCTCCTGAGTCCAGTAAGTCCACTCCCCCTTTATCACATGTTGTTGATGTCAATATACCTAAGGCCATGGGAGAAATGTGATCTATAGAGCTAGGAATTCCCATAGCTTCCTTAACCCCTTTATAGTCTGCCTTTGGACTTCCACAGATGGGAGCCATATATGTTGGTGATCTCACCCCTATCTCCAGAGATGAGATCCCTCCTTCTGATTATTTTTTCAGCAAATAGAGGAAGGTTGTTCTAAGGCAAGAGATGTATATGAGAGAGGGGGGTATGGTGAAGAAGCATAGGGCCTTGGTAGATGGCCAGAATTTGGAAGAGGAGGATTTCACTATAGAGGTAGCAGGATCCATGGGAGGCATGGAAACAACAAACATTTTTACTGTGGGGAACATGAGATCAAGGATAAAGAAGAGTAACCACACAATAACTCAATTGCAAGACCAGTTAAAGAATGTTGAGAAAAACATTAGAGAAGAGGTGAATAAAATCTTGGAGTAGGCCAGAGTTGTTGAAAGGCAAGAAATTCAATCACTCAAATCAAGCCTGGATGAAATGACCCAGAGGATACAAGCAAGTCAGGTGCAGGTTACTTAGCAAAATGAGCTTGTAAATCAGCTACAGGCTTAGTTAAATTTGACAGAAGGTCGGGTTGTAGACTTAAAGGCTTTCTAGACCCTCTCGCTGGAAGCATATACAAAGATAGATGTCGAGCAACAGAAATTGATCTCCAAAATAGAGATCATCCAGAATTACTTTCAGGAGGTAAGAAAATCCCTTGATAACATTATTTTACTGGAAAAGGAGGCTAGAACAGCAAGGAATACCTTCCAGAAAGTAGTTGCATGTTCAAGAAACAGGGAAATGTCAAAAAATCTAAAGCTTTCTGTCTCAGAACGGATAAGAGGAGACATCATGCTCAAGGTATGGGAAACAAACATATCTGAAAACAAGAAGATAGTTAAAGAAATCAAAGATGATTTTGAGGGAATATTTGATTCTTTGGACAAGAAAATGTTAGGTATTGAAATAAATGATTGCTCTGAGCCACTGGGGTAGATAAACATTGTGAAACAGTAGTTGAACTGCAAAGAGGGATTGAAGGAGATTCAGGCGGAAATTTCAAAATTGAAGGAAATCGATGCCAACCTAATAGACAGATGGATGGTACAGCCTAATTTAAAGTTGAAAGTGATCAGGTTTGCCGATAAATGTTTTGAAGACCAGTTTCCAAAGGTACAAAGAAAGTTTTATCTGTTTGAGACTAAGGATCTTCTGACACCTCCTACAAATTTTGTTCATTTTCTGGAGAAATGTTTTGAGTGTATAGCATCAAAGGAGGGAGAGACTTCAACTAAACAATGAAGTATCGTTTGAAAGATTATACTATTGAAATGATACACAAACAAAAGTTAATCATGCAACGGTTAAGGTTGCAATTTTGTAACTATTTTTCTCCTAAAAAGTAGGAGATTGATAACCATCAAGTATTGATGACCTTGTATAAATACAAGGATCGAAGACTAAAAGAAGGCCTTTTCTTTCTCTAAAAAGGGAATCGTGACGAAGTAATTTTAAAGAGACTCTGAATTAATAGAAATGCAGATTGAAGATTCTAGATTTTGTCAAGTTTTATTTATGTGTTCCCCCATCTTTTCATCTTTATTTCATATATCTTATTGATGAATGCTTGGCTACAATTTAGTACAACCTCTACTGTGGAAATTACCATTCTTGTTATTTAAATCATTTACAGTTTTTTCCTTTGTATCGGTTATCAATAGATACAAGACCTGTGGATGTTTAGATTTTAATATCATATGCTTCATTAATATTTTTCTTGTTCCATAGACTTATGTTACAACGTGAGATTCCTCTTGAATTGATGCCTCACCTTGTTAATAGCTTTATGTTTTTCCTCATATCATGCATGTTTATTTTCCTTTAAATTTGAATCAGATACAAGAAACGGCCTACAATTTAGTCATCCTATTAATTCATGTTTTAAAATCATCCTCTTTACATTGTGAAATAGAGATAAAGAAGCCTAAAAAGAAAACACAGAATTATATCTCCTTTAACTTTATCCTTCATGACAGTACCAGTTTCAAGGTAGCCTAACATCAAACCTGATCTGTCGGATCAAACCAGCATCGCTCTAAATTTATTCATCACTATCTTGCAAAGAGAAAATAACCAGGTTGAATTAGAACGTTCATGAGCAAAAATAGAGAGAGATATCATCAATCAGGAAAACTGGGAATTTCGACAGAGACAGTTGAGAAACCAACTATAGCCCTCACCTTTTTAATCATTGATTTTTTTTGTCCTCAACTTCCTCTATATTTTCATATGCCTTGACAGTATACTTTAGAGCCTTGAAGTATAAACTCAAGAACAACATTATGAATGATAGATAGATCTATGAATGTTTAATGCTTTGTGTATATTGAATGTGTTAGATCTGACTTATGATGCTAACTGTGAAGTATATTTTTCCATTGTTACTGCATCGATATGTACTTAGGGTTTGATATGCAATGTAAGTAAGACTAATAAGTTGATACATGTTGTTCCTAAGTACTTTGCGAAGTTTGGTTATCACAGATTTGTGTCTCTGCTTGGTTACACACACTTGAGTCCTGTAACCCCCCCCTTTCCTCTACCTTGAATGAGACTGCATCTGCTTCGCAAGTGTTTCCAAAAGGGCCAGTAGTTAGGGTTTTGTTGCTGCATTGTTGAAACGTTGAACCCTGGGTCTGCCCCTGTGCCAACAAATGGTTCTGTTTTCAGGACCTGAAACTATGATTGTTGGGAACTAAAGTAAAGAAAAGAGAAGATATGTGTGTAGATATATTGTTTTAGTGCACAGTACTCTACTTGACTTGCGAAGCTCTGTGCTAAGAAAAGAAACTCGATATGAAGAAAAATAGGTAAGATCTTGAAAGAGGTAAATCTTTGTGTTTTGATAAAGGTAAGATAAGTGGAAATTTTTGTTTCAAAAGCATGAATATGGGTATGTTTGATAGATTATGTCCTAGTCTGAAAGCTATGGTACAGTTAGAATAAAGATTTGATCTAAATAAATTTGATAGAAATAGAGAAAGATATGTTAACTTTTGGACTATTAAGTGGATGCAGGAACCTAGAAAGAATTTTTGCAGATTGTAGGTCCAACACTGTGATCCTAGTGCGCAGTACGGGGGAATTTGGGGAAATTACAAGAGAAAGAGAGGATTGAAATTATGTTATAACTGCAGAAGACCGGGACATCTTGCTAAGGAAGGCCCTGGTGTAGGTCCTATTTGTCTATATTGTAAAATTGTTGGTCATGAAGTTGAAGACAGTCCAAGGATGATTGCTAAAGTTGAACAAATAAACATGAGTCAAGAGAATAAGAGCATATTATAGAATCATAAAGAGAAATAATCAGAGGAAGTTCAGACTACATTAGCACAATTAAAATAAGAAATTAATGATCACAAAGATATCAGTTTTCTAGAAATCTTGAAAGAAAAATAGCACATAAGTACAAGAATAGGAGACTTCGACATAGACTGTGTCTTGGATGAGGAAACACAAGTGAATATTATTCCAGAAAGAACTTGGGAAATTTGGGGGAAACCCAATGTGGTACCTTCACTAGGAAGGATAGGCCTATTCAAAGGAAAGATGATAACCATATGTGGAAGAATTACTAATGTATTTGTTATTATCCATGGAACATCAACAAAAGAGGAATTTGAAGTTATTAGGTTTGTTGAGAACAACACCCCGTTTCCACTTTTGTTAGGAACGACTTGGATCGAGAAGGATCAAACCAAAAGGAAAGCAGAGGAAGAAGCTACAGAAAATGAAAAGCAAGAACTAAGGGATTTCATAACTAGAAGAATCGATCGACTAATAGAAGAACAAGAAGTTGAGTCAAAGCAACAGAAAGCAAGATAATTAGTTGTCGAAGTTGAAAGAGCGCAAGAAGGTGTGAAGGAATTATCCTTGCAAGAAGAAAGTATATTCACCCAAGAAGTGATAAGAAAAGAGGTATTACCTTTGAACCCTTTGAGACAGCATCAGCAGCGAGAAGTCACTATGCTAAGAGAAGATAAGAATAAGAATGGAAAGAGGAATCTAGAGACTCAGATCACAGGAAATAAGGCAAGGAAGATCAGTAAGAAGAAATCCAAGTTAGAAAAGATACAAGAAGTTACGGAGAAGACTCCACAGGAAGTAGGATTGCAGGCTTTGAACCTCGTCGGAACAATAGAACCACGCAAAATGGGACTTCGCCTCGACGAAGCTATATGACCGTTGGAGGTGCCCCGACCATTAGAACGGCACTCCGAATGGCTAGGAAATTAATTTATGGGAGAATAGATCATGTTTGGGACATTGAGACCACACCATAATGGATAGATTCGCATTGATTGAGGCAGTCCTACCCATTGGGAGAATTTGTTACGATACTCGCTATTTTAACCCGTCGGACGTTGCGTCGGGACCACTTTTTTTCCATCCATGATTAACGTTTCTAACTGAGAGTGATTGTGTGTGTTGAGTTGTGATTTTAGAACCTAGACCTCACCATCTTTTGTTTACCCCACTATCCGTTCACCTACCCCGACTTATTTTTTAAACAATGAGAATGTCAGACAAATGAACTAAGTTAGAGAAGTTCGTCAAAGATGTTTTGAAC
This sequence comes from Picea engelmannii, assembly GCA_009831015.1. NCBI lineage: Eukaryota > Viridiplantae > Streptophyta > Pinopsida > Pinales > Pinaceae > Picea > Picea engelmannii. The sequence goes on along the minus strand of ML782890.1, from coordinate 772,858 downwards.
AAGTTTATGGATAATAAAGCTATGTCTAAGGGAATGCAGACATCATTTACCAGGGGACTGGAGGCATCCCCCTCAACTGGATGATGTTCGATCTGTGCTAACCCTGCTACATAGAAGTGAAGTAAGCATCACAACGATCTGGCTAATGCGAAGCAGATCCCGTCAATCTTATTTGATTACATCCCGCCTTTGGCTGGCACGGTTAACCGCGACAGTATTCCATGGGACTTCAAGTATACATTGATCACCGTGTACATTCTGAAGGGGATACATGTAGAAGGAAGCCAGTTGCGACAGATTCCATCCTTAAAGAACAATGATTTCAACCTTGGGGACAGAAAGAACTATGCAACACTCGCGCCTCACAGATATGTGATGAAGACGACTAGGAAGAATCCCTGCATAGTCTCCCATTCATGGATAAAGGAGCTCACATAGTCCACGATACTGAAAGTGATGAAGATCCCTCACTTTGGTTGACATCAGGAGGTTAACGCCTGCATTAAACTCCTCTTATCGTGTTATTATGGAGGATACCTATGGCTCGATAGGTGTTGTTGTCCCTTGACCACGTTTTAAGGGATCTGGTCAAGTTTGACCTATTTTGGGACTTCGACATCTTTTTGAAGGAAGAGTGCAAGATGAAGTGAAGATCACGGATATCAACCCATTTTTTGGGTCCTTTTTCGGTTTTTGGGATTATGTAATGGGAATGGGATATTGGTCCATGAGTTTACCCATGTTTAGGACTATTTTGTATGTATAAATAGAAGGCTAGGCAATGTAAGAAGTAGTGGAATAGTGTGCAAGTGTTGTGCAAGTTGGCTAAGTGCTAAGAGTGGGATCTGTGTAATCAAGAAGTGTAAGGTTGTGTTCATACTATGTGAGACCTGCAGAGCCAAGTGCAAGTCATTGTAAGAGACTGTGGAGAGATTTGTATTGTAATGCAAGGAAGGAGGATCTAGTGAAGTGCACAGATCTCCTGTCCTAGGCGAAGTAGGGTTTTGAGGCTCTGTGCTTCTAACTGATTGACTAAAGACAATAAAGAAGAAGAGTTGGTGAACGTAGCCCCAGGGTGGGGGTGAACCATGTAAACACTGTGTTGTTCCTCATTGTTCTTGTCTTGATGTGTTTATAACTTCTCTTGCTAAGTGATTTGATAGAGATAGATAAATCTGCTTATGCTTTGTGCTAATGATGTGTAAGAATGTTAGATATGACCTATATGAAGGCGCTTAGTGCTTGATCTACTAGAAATAACCTACTTGTTTATGATAAAGTGCTTAAATACATCATATCTGAGTGAATGATGTGATGCTTTGTTCTATCTGCACAGTAGTTATTGGTTGAATACTGATGAATTGTTAATTCTAAGTGCTCTGTTAAGTATTATAATCACATATCTATGTCCCAACTAAGGTTGCAGACACTTGAGTCCTGCAACCACCCCTACCTCTACCTCAGGTGAGTCTTCATCTTCTTTGTAGGTGTTTCCAAAAGGGTCGGTAGTTAGTGTTTTGTTGGTGCATTTTTGTAGTATTGAACCCTGGGTATGCCCTTGTGCCAACAAATGGTTTTGTTTCCAGGACTGAAACTGAGATTGTTGGGAACTGAAGAGAAGTTTTCTGCATAGATCTATTGTTGAAGTGCGCAGTATCGGACCTGAAAATGTGATTGATGTGAACTGAGAAAGAAGAAGCTTTGTGCAAAGATCTTACCTAAAATTGTGAAAGCTATGTGCATAGATCTATTGCTCTGGTGCGCAGTACTCTACTTAGTTTGACAAGATCTATGCTAAGGAAAAGAAGTCTAATATGAAGAAAAGAGCTAAAATCTGTAAGCTCTATGCTCTGATAAAGCTAAGAATAGTGAAAGTTATAGATCTAAAGGCTTTGTGCTTTGTAGAAGTAAGATTAGTGGAAAATTTTGTTTCTAAAGTATGGATCTAGGTGTGTTTGATAGATTTTTTCCTAGCTTGAAAACTAGGGCATTAATAGATGAAAGAATATCTGATATGAATAGTGAAAGATATGGTATACATATACATAGAAAGAATGTTTGGACTAACAAATGGATGCAGGATCCTAGAAAGCATTGTTTGTAGGTTAGCTCCTATGAGCCTAGTTCGCGGTACAGGAAAGGTTGGGGATCACTTAAACGAAAGAGAGGATTAACCCTCTCTTACAGTTGCAGAAAACTAGGACATGTTGCTAAGGAATGCCCTGGGAAAAGACCTAGTTGTCTTTGTTGTAAAGCTATGGACCATGAAGTGTTGGGTTGCCATAGAATGATTGCTAAGCTGGAAGGAATGAATCTGAATAAAGAAAATCCTAAGGCAGATCCAGAAATAGCAGAACCCCGGAAAGAATCAGAGAAAGTATTGCTACAAATAAACGAAGCCCTGAATGACCATCGACATGTGAGATTATCGAAGATATTCAAAGAAAAAGAATGCATTGAAGCAAGAATAGGAGACTTCGACATTGACTGTGTTCTAGATAAGGAAACACGGGTGAATATCATAACAGAGAGAACTTGGGAAGCTATAGGGAAGCCTTCTATGATCCCTTCATTAGGAGGAATATGGTTATTCAGAGGAAAGTTGATAAACCTATGTGGGAAGCTCGCTCACATACCTATGATTGTTAATGGAACTTTGACAGAAGAAGAATTTGAGATAATTAAATTTACTGAGGACAGCGCCCCATTTACCATGCTACTAAGAAAACCTTGGATTGACAGAGATCAAGCCAGATGAAAGGAAGAATAAGAAGTTTTGGAACAGAAGAAACAAGAGTTAAAATATTTCATGACTAGAAGGATCGCACACTTAATTGAATAACATGAGATCATATCGAAGCTATTTAACATTAGAGACCCGAATTTCAAAGTTGCAAGAACACTGGAGGATCTAAAGAAGATTGAAGTACCTATCCTATACAAAGAAGAAGTATTATCTGGGAACCCTAGGGAATAATCACAACAGCACGAAGTGACTAGGTCAAAAGAAGACAAAAATCAGAATGGAAAAAGGAATACCGAGACGAAGCTCACTGGAAAGAAGGCTAGAAAGCTAAGTAAGAAGAGAGCGAAGATCGATAAGTTGCAGAAGGCTCTAGAGGGAACCTCGCAGAAGGAAAAACTACAAAATTGGAGCTTCGCTAGGATATCATAACAGTGACACATGGCACTTTGCCATGATGAAGCAATATAGTCGTTGGGGACATTATAACCATTAGATCAATGCTCTGAATGGACAGAAAGCCATTTATGGCTAGCTGGCTCACCATCCAACCATTGGGACCACGCCATAATGGATAGAACCAAGTTAATGAAGGCCCCATACCCATTATAAGCGACCTGTTGTCAAATTACCTATTTATCCCAACGCACCATGCACCGAGAACACTTTTTCCAATTGATAATTTGAGCCTGCAGACTAAGTTGAGTTTATACAGTGATCATCATGCTTTTGCTCTCTATCTCATTACTATGTCTAAGCTACCCCCCTGAACCTGATATTGTTAACCCCGAGCATGTATTTTGGACGAGTTGAGTGCTACAGAAAGAGTTGTTGAGGGGGTTTTTATCGACCTCATGACTAAAAGAGTCATGTCGATGTCTACAAGTATACAAGCATCATCCACAAGAGGACTGTTAGCCTCTCCATCCACTGCTTGCATAGTAGGACCATGCAAGATACCAGATATATAAAATATGCAGAACAGAAACGAAATGCTAGAAATAACAGAATAACAGTGAAATATCCAGCATAATCTTCACAATACACAGAAATGATATACGAAATAGCAACAGAAATAGCACTTGAACA
>ML782890.1:680961-753887 GCA_009831015.1 Picea engelmannii | reverse complement strand
TTTGACTACTTTGACCTTTTGGGGCTTCTAGATGACTCATGAGGGTTCTCCAACTTCACATGGCCATAACTCTCTAACCGTGAGGAGTTATGTGACGTTCCACATACCACTGGAAATGGAATGACATGTAATATCCATATAGAGTATTCTTACCTACAAATATATCAAAACTCATACCATTATCCATCAAACAAACTTGGGTCCATTACCCAAACCTTTCTCCAACTTCACATGGCCATAACTCTCTAACTGTGAGGACTTATGTGACATTCCACATACCACCGGAAATGGAATGACATGTAATATCCATATGGAATATTATTACCTACAAATATATCAAAACTCATACCATTATCCATCAAACAAACTTGGGTCCATTACCCAAACCATTGTGGTACTGGAATTCACTACTAGACTTTCTCCAAGGGTTGACATCAATATAAAATATCACTCTCCAATGGTTGAAATCAATGACAAATAAAAATCCATACAAAGTTGCCATCAACCTAAGCCAACTTTATTACATTTATCAGGTAGTTTATCAATTGGATTTCCTTTACACAAGGGAGCACTTTCTCTACAATACATTCCCTCGGTGACCTCCCCTTACCAATGTCATTTTTTTTCCATTAAGTACCAATTTGTGGCCCTTTATCACTCTAGTCTGGATCCAGGTCTTCTCTGTTTCAAGGTGATCATCATTAAATTGGACAAGCTTCCTATTTTTTTCAATAAAATCTCTCCACTTTCTTTTTCTCTTCAATCTGCACCACTGAAAGTCTTTATTTGATGCACCCTTAGTCTGTGAGCTCGTCATTCCCCTACTCTTCCTAAAATTATTCTCTTCTATGCACTTCCTTCTCCCCTCTTTTCATATGTTTTTTTCTATTGGTATTTCTCTATATATATACCACTCTTAGTCATCGATTTTTCTCTCTATGTATCTCTCCTACATCTTCCTCTCAATACCACTCTTCTAGTGATGTTTTTCACCTTTGGTCTCTTCCTCCTCCAATCCTTGGGATTCTCGTGGATTATGTTAGATGTGAACTGATGTATGAAGTCTAAATCCCTGAAGGGGAAAATCCATGGTGTCCTATTCGTCAGGTCGTTTAATTGACCCATTTTCCTTCTTCAAGATCCCAAAAATGTCAGCAGTTATTAACTACTTCAACCATCGATATAACCTCCATAACTGGTAATGTGGCTTCATACCAATCTGGGAATGTTGGAACTGAAGATATTGAAGACTAATAAAGAAGAAGAAGTTGTTGGTGAATGTAGCCCCACACTGGGGTGAACCACGTATATCATGTGTTGATGGTTTTCTTTGTGCCATGATGTTTATGTTGTGAATCTTCTTAGTGCATTGAATGTTATGAATGATAGATATATCTATGAATGTTTAAGGCTTTGTGTATATTGAATGTGTTATATTTGACTTTTGATGCTAAGTGCGAGCTATATTTTTTCATTTTTACTGCGTCGATTTGTACTTAGGGTTTGATCTGCGATGTAAGTAAGACTAATAAGTTGATACATGTTGTTCCTAAGTACTTTTTGAAGTGTGGTAATCACAGATCTGTGTCCCATCTTGGTTACAGACACTTGATTCCTATAACCCCCCCTTGCCTCTACCTCAGGTGAGACTGCATCTTCTTCGCAGGTGTTGACGAAAGGGCCAGTAGTTAGGGTTTTTTTGGTGAGTTGTTGAAGCGTTGAACCCTGGGTCTGCCCCTGTGACAACAAATGGTTCCATTGCTAGGACCTGAAACTGTGATTGTTGGGAACTGAAGTAAAGGAAAGAGAATCTTTGTGCGTAGATCTGTTGTTGTAGTGCGCAGTACTCTACTTGAATTGTGAAGCTCTATGCTAAGAAAAGAAACCTGATCTGAAGAAAAATAGGTAAGATCTTGAAAGAGGTAAAGCTTTGTGTTTTCATAAGGGTAAGATAAGTGGAAATTTTTGCTTCGAAAGCATGAATCTGGGTATGTTTGATAGATTATGTCCTAGTCTGAAAGCTAGGGTACAGTTAGAAGAAAGAGTTGATATGAATAAATTTGATATAAATAGAGAAAGATATGTTATTTGTATGCATAGACAGAACTTTTGGACTAATAAGTGGATGTAGGAACCTAGAAAGAATTTTTGCAGATTGCAGGTCCAGCACTGTGATCCTAGTGCATAGTACGAGGGAAGTTGGGGAAATTACAAGAGAAAGAGAGGATTGACATTATGTTATAACTGCAGAAGACTGGGACATCTTGCTAAGGAAGGCCCTGGTGTAGGTCCTATTTGTTTATATTGTAAAATTGTTGGTCATGAAGTTGAAGATTGTCCAAGGATGATTGCTAAAGTTGAACAAATGAACATGAGTCAAGAGAATAAGAGAATATTATAGAATCATAAAGAGAAAGAATAAGAGGAAGTTTAGACTACATTAGTACAGTTAAAAGAAGCAATGAATGATCACAAAGATATCATTTTTCCAGATATCTTGAAAGAAAAACAGTGCATAAGTACAAGAATAGGAGACTTCGACATAGACTATATCTTGGATGAGGAAACACAAGTGAATATTATTCCAGAAAGAACTTGGGAAATTTTGGGTAAACCCAATGTGGTACCTTCAGTAGGAAGGATAGGCTTGATCAAAGGAAAGATGATAACCCTATGTAGAATAATTAATAATGTACCTGTTATTATCCATGGAACATCAACAGAAGAGGAATTTGAAGTTATTATGTTTGTTGAGAACAGTGCCCCTTTTCCACTTTTGTTAGGAACAACTTGGATCGAGAAGGATCAGACCAGAAGGAAAGCAGAGGAAGAAGCTACAGAAAAGAAAAAGCAAGAACTAAGGGATTTCAGAACTAGAAGAATCAATCGACTGATACAAGAACGATAAGTTGAGTCAAAGCAACAGAAGGCAAGAGAATTAGTTGTCGAAGTTGAAAGAGTGCAAGAAGGTGTGAAGGACTTATCCTTGCAAGAAGAAAATATATTCACCCAAGAAGTGATAAGAAAAGAGGTATTACCTTTGAACCCTTTGAGAAAACATCAACAGCGTGAAGTCACTATGCTAAGAGAAGATAAGAATAAGAATGGAAAGAGAAATTGAGAGACTCAGATCACAGGAAAGAAGGTAAGGAAGATCAGTAAGAAGAAATCCAAGTTAGAAAAGATACAAGAAGTTATAGAGAAGACTCTACAGGAGGCAAGCTTGCAGGCTCTGAACCTCGCTGGAACAGTAGAACCACGCATAATGGGACTTCGCCTCGGTGAAGCTATATGACCGTTGGAGGCACCCTGACCATTAGAATGATGCTCGAAACAGATAGGAAACACATTTATGGGTGAACATACTGTGTTTGGGATGTTGATACCACACCATAACAGACGGATTCGCATTGATTGAGTCAATCCTGAACGTTGGAAGAATCTGTTACGATGCTCACTTATTTAACCCATCGGGCACTGCACTAGGACCACTTTTCACCATCTATGATTAACGTTCTAACTGAGAAGTGATTGTGTGTGTCGAGTTGTGATTCTAGAACCAAATATGAATCTGTATCAGAATCATGCAGCTTCCTCAGGTTGGTAACCATCCGAGTAGACATGGATTTGCAATCCATCATATCAAACCTCTTTAGTACATCCACTGTGTATTTTCATTGTGCCAAAAATATCTTGCCATGTCTTTGCCACACTTCCAATCCTAGCAAGTAATGCATCAACCCTAAGTCTTTCATATTGAATTATGAGGTTATCTCCCTCTTACACCATGCTATTATCCCTTCATATCATGTTATAAAGAGATCATAAACATACAATATTAGTATAACAGGTTGGTTACCTTTTACCTTGAAGTACAGATTTGCATCAACATCACTTTTCTGAAAGCCTGGGATTTTAAGAAATCCATCAATCATGTCATACCAAACTCTGTGAGCCTGCTTAAGACCATACAACGCCTTCCCTAGCTTGCATACATGAGTGCCTTTGTTATGCAGTACAAAACCATCTGGTTGTTCCATAAATACCTCATGTTCAATATTTCCATTCAAGAATGTTGTTTTTACATCCATCTGATGTAGCTTCCAACCAAGAACGGAAGCTAAAGAAATAATAGTTTGAATGGAGGTATACCTGGCTACAAGGGAAAAAGTCTCTTCGTATTCGATTTCTTCTTTCTGAGTGAAGCCTCTGGCTACAAATATTTCTTTGAACCTTTCCACACTTCCATCAACTGCATGTTTGATCTTATAGATCCATTTGGAAGAAACCACTGATTTGTCTTTTGGCCTCGACACAATGTCCCAAACATTGTTCTTTATAATAGACCTGTATTCCTCAAGCATGGCATCCTTCCATACTTGTAATTTATTTGCTTCTTCAAATGAATAAGTTTCGTCATCACTAATGTTGCTCATTAGTGCAACATAACCTCCAAACCTATGAGGCCTCTTCCTTTCCCTGAAAGTTCCTTTGGGAGTAGCTATCCTTTTGTCTTCCTGCGTTGTTTCTTTAAGCCACCCTAGATTCCTTTTGGTTGGAGGTTCTTCAAGAGTTCTTTCTAACACTTCAGCAGGTTCTAGGGGCTCATTACTTGTCCCTTCATGAGTTTCCTCCCTCTGATCATCTGACTCTTCATTTTTAGAAGAGGGTGAAGGTGGATGAACTTCTTCTGATTCATGTTGAAGTTCCTTGGATTTATTAAATGTGGATTCCTCATGGAAAGTCACATCTCTGCTTACCTCTATTTTCCTCTGAACTGGTGAATAAATCCTATATGCCTTGGAGTTCTCATTATACCCCAAAAAAATCTCTTTCTTTATTGAGGGTTCCATCTTTGTCCTCTTTTCCTTAGGGACATGAATATACACAGGACATCCAAATATCCTTAGATTCCCTACTTCAAGTTTGATCTTTGAGAAGGCCTCTTCAGGAGTCTTGTCCTTCAATATATCATGTGGACACATGTTCTGAATATACATGGCAGTGGAGATAGCTTCCGCCCATAAATAATTTGGTAGATCATGGTCAAACATCATTTCTTTTGCTGCCTCACAAATTGTCCTGTTTTTCCTCTCAGGAACTCCATTTTGCTGAGGGTTATATGGTGTTGGGCTCTAAATATGTCTCAAAAACAACCTTAGTTTAACATTAATTTATCAACCCGGAGATTCGTCTTTTATCTCAAGAATATCGGCAAAGTTTATTCAGGTAGCCTAAAATCGTGTAGCTAAACCAAATCTGAGTTTATCAACAATTGAGTTCCTCAAACATTCACCAAAGATTCTAAGAATTAACTAGAATTGAAATATGATTACTAAGATGTTGTGAAATGGAAAGAAACTAATTAATCTATTGAATTCACTTAACTAGAAAGCAGTAATTGAATCTAATTAAGGACTTGCAAAATTAACTATCAATTATGAATTCTGATTACTGGAAAGGAAATGACAAATTACTCTATCAATCGGAAGGGACAACTAATGTAACTTTGCTGAAAGGAACAACTATTGTAGAAGCAACTGAAAGGAACAACTATTGTAACTTTGACCGAAAGGAACAGCAATCGTAAATCTAAGGAAAAGGAATAGCGCAGATGAAAATGTGAGGAATTGTCAAGCAATAACTTCAGAAATGGAAATCATAACAACAATCATTGATAACTAATCGAAATGTTTTTCTTCTATACGCAATCAATCATAAAATCATTAACACACTTGTGCATTTATCTTTGGCTATTGTAAAAGAGATCTGAATCATAAAATGGAAATCAAGCTTCAAACCGATACAATTACAGAATGAGACAGTAACTCCTTCGGACTGGACCCTCGGTCTTCAGAAGTACTGCTACAAGAAACTTAGAGCACGGAAATGGTAAAAACACTCAAAACTTTCATTGATTCTATGGCTGGTAAAACATTTAAAAAAACGGTTGTGCAGAACAATTTTGAATCTAATTACTTGAATGTGTTTTTTCTTATGTTTTTTCTGGATCTATTACCCTCTTATATATTACAATAGTTCGGGTACATCAAGTTATCCTGAGGATCAAAAGATCCTCAGGATTTCTTTACTATTATAAAATTACAATATAGAAAATGTATTATCTCCAAACTGCTTTGCGTCTAAAAAGTCTTCAACCTTTAATAGCTTGCACATAGCCAAAATCTCTTTGGTTATCTTTGGCAGTTATTTGTCCAATTCTATAACAAAATCAAACCATTCCAATCATAAATTAGAATCTTATTTAATAAAACTTTAATAAAAACCCTAAGAGACATACTAATCATATTATTTCCTATTTATCCCTAACTATCTAAAAAATCAATCAAAATCATATCATAAACTGTGGGAAAAAGGAAGATATTTGTACCTTTTTCGTAACCCAACAAATGGCACGGTCAATTGTCTCTTGATTCTTGATGACTTGCATAAATCCTCAAACTGAAGATATTCAAACTCTCCTCCATTGTTTTTTCTAAGGATTCTGATGTGTTTCCCTGTCTTCTTTTCAATAAAGGCTTTATACTTGTTGAATTTATCAAATGTGTCACTTTTATCTTTAAGAAAATATATCCAACATTTCCTTGAGTAATCATCAATAAAAATGGCATAATACAAACAACCACTTAGTGAGGGAGATGACATGGGACCACATACATCATAATGAACCAGATCTAAGATTCCCTGAGCTCTGTTGTCACTACTAGGAAATACTTTCTTTATATTTTTACCTACTATGCATCCCTTACAAATTTCATTTTTACTAAGAGAAATAGAGGGCATGCCACATACAATGTTTTGTAGATATGGAAGATATTTGTAATGAATATGTCCAATTATTCTATGCCACAACTCGTTGGAGCTAGTCGCATCATGAACCAATGGTTGAACTGACTGTCCTGACACGACGTACATTCCTCCACTACAAGTTCCAATGGGTTTTGGTGTACTTAAGTGGCTACCTTTAGCCCATAGTAGTGCCTTCATGTTCCTGAAGATCACCCAATATCCCTTGTCCTCAATGGTTGCAACTGATAGTATATTCTAATTGAGCCCTGGAACATATTATACTTCATCAACATGAAGTATAGCCCTAGATTCCAATCTGAAGGAGATAGAACTTACTCCCTCTATATTATAACATTTTTCATCCCCAAGCTCGACCTGCTCTGCAAAAGATTTTGTCTCGAAATATGAGAGGATCTCCTTGTACCTTGTCATGTGATTTGATGCACCATTGTCTACTAACCAAGTTTTCGGCCTCATGGAAACTGAACTGGATAAGGAAGAAACCAAGTAATATTCTTTTCTATTTTATTTCTCATTAGAAGGAATTTTTTTATTTCTTTTGGATTCATCATCCTCAGTAGTTGAGGCATGATGTTTCCCTTCCCTTGGATATTTCTTTCTAAACCAACAATATTTAGAAAAATTACCCAACTTATTACAACTAAAGCATTTAATCTTAGATGCATCAATATTCTTGCCTTTGAATGTACCTTTGGTGTTGGCTTCCACTGAGAGTCTTTCTGGAAAGTTCCTTTCTTCATTCGTTTGAATATTGATGCTAAAGCGGAGTGCTCTTCTTTGGTTGGCTCGCTCCTGGTAGCTGTGTGACTCTCCTCCAGGAGGAAATCATGCCATAACCTCTCAAACGTGGACTGAATCTCTCTCCCACTTACATTGGATAAGAAGTTCTCCCATGAAAAAGGTAGACCATCAAAAATGGCCTGCACTAAATCATCATCGTCCATTGTCACCCCTGTGACCAAAAGTTGATCTCTGATCTGGGCTATCCTGGAATAGAAAGATTCCACTAATTCACCTTTCTCCATCTTCAAATACTTAAGTCTGTGCTTAAGTTTCCTCTTCTTACTTGGAGCCTGATTCTCATACAGATTCACCAAGGTATCCATACAGTCCTTGGTAGACATTATATTGTCTTTGACTGAGTCAAAGATGATTCACTTGGACTTTGATTGAGTCTTCCTGGAGGTCGCTCTTCCTGAATTATTCATGAGTTCCTCCACCAATGTGGTTACATACTACTCAATATCATGCTCATGCAAGATATTTGTTATCCGGAGCTTCCACACATTGAATTTGGCAGCTCCTTCGAACCTATCCTCAGCTCTAATTGAAATGGAGGATGCCATGGACCTCACACTGGAAACTTAATCAAGCTAGCTTGGATCTATGTGTACCTACTGCTACACTTCAACACGTATAACACACCCTAAGATCTGATACCATGTTAAATTATGAGCTTGATTTCTTATGCGGATTAATTATTTTATTGTATTCAACACTTTGATTCCATCTTAATACACTTCAACAATACCAAATCATAATCGAATAGAAATAACTATGTAGATGAGTAAGAATTCACATCAACAACACATATACCCTGGGGAAACCCTGTACAAGGAGGAAAACCCCAACAAACGATATTCCTTTATTTCATTAATAATGTAATATCACTTACAAATATCCACCATGAATGTTCTTCTCTTAAAGAGCTTGCAAAAATGACTCTGGCCTGAAAAAGACCTAAAAGACCTTGTTGAAATACACCTTTGATATGATGCCTCTATTGTTGATATACAACACTGATATGTTGCTTTGGTATGCTACATCTTTATCACTGATGTGTGCCTCTATTGCTTCACCCTTAACCTGCATCTCAAAACTATGTTGAAGAGAGGGTTCAACCTCTTCTTATATAGGCTGAAGAGGAGAGACTCGAAATAGTAACATGTTTGCATGAGTTAATCATAACTCAGCTTCATACTTTAGTTCAAACTTAGAACTAGACTTGATACTGGTTACAACTCAACATTACACTTTAGTTCGAAAATAGAACTATACTTGAGACTGGTATGCTTTAGTTTGAAAATAGAACTAGACTTAAGATTTCAATCACAACTCAACATTACACTTTAGTTATAAAATAGAACTAGACTTAAGACTTCAGTTTCAACTCAACATTACACTTTAGTTCTAAAATAGAACTAGACTTAAGACTTCAGTTGCAACTCAACATTACACTTTAGTTCTAAAATAGAACTAGACTTGAGACTTCAGTTACAACTCAACATTACACTTTAGTTCTAAAATAGAACTAGAATTAAGACATTAGTTGCAACTCAGCATTACACTTTAGTTCTAAAATAGAACTAGACTTGATACTTCAGTTACAACTTGACTCTTTACAAGGCAATTCGAAATTCTCTTCGTGGTGGATAATGTTACACGTGCCAACACACTAGATCAATACATTTATATCATTTGAAATATTAGGAATATTGTTTGTTTCTAGCTCATAGGAATTTTATATTCAACCTAAATTTTTCTAGATGCCTTGACTTTTTCTCATGATTCACAAGGTTTGACTAGGCTCATAGAGGTTGTATGTTCCCCCTGACTTTTGCACTAGTTTGTATATCCTCACATAGGTTGTATGTTCCCCCTAACTTTTTCACTAGACTGTCTATGCTCATTGAGGTTGCACGTTCCCCCTAACTTTTTCATTAGACTCACATAGCATCTCGTTCATCCTGACTTTTGGTTTGACTCACATAGGTTGTACGTTCCCCCTAGCTTTTTTCAATACCTCACAAGACTGGTTAATTTTCCAAATCTCCTTGGCTAGCCTCAGGGTGGCCCATATGGCCTCCCATTGGAGAATGACTATCAATGCTTCCAAATTTAACATTTCCGCGCAGATTAGCATTTCATTTATATTACTGTGCGTAGGGATGAGAGCAAGGAGTAGTTATAGTCCTACTATAAGTTGATCGGTGAGGATGGAGGAGATCACCAGAGAATGGCTGACAGAGTTCCTTGTACCGGTGAATGATGCATAACTCTCTGACCCTGACATCATAGGAATTCCCTTGGTCACTTGGGCCGAGCATGTCAGACAAACTAGCACGAAGAATAAGAAGAAAAAGGAGGAAGTACAAGACATAGAAACTGATGAGGAGAACAACACCTATGAGGAAAAATAATCTGGATCGCCTATAGGAGGAGGAGGAGATGAAGTAAATCAAGAAGTAGGAGGGGAGGAAGGAGAAAAATAGGGAGAAGGCGAAGTTACACCACCGAAGGACCCCCCTACTGAGATAAAAGCATAGAAGAAGAGGAAGGGTTCTCCGTAGAAACCCTCGACAAGAAAGAAGACCCATGACAGCAAGCCCCAGCTAGAGGCCACACTCATAGAAGATGATGTAATCCTAGTCCACGGAGCGATGGAGGATGTGTCTGAGCACCTATTACAGAGATATGGCACGAAGCAGGAGGAGATGTATGAATGAATCAAGAAAGAACTAAAGGAGATGCAACAAGCCATTCGTGCAATCTGTGCAGTCCCTATTGTGCCCTCTTCGTCACATGTTGCAGAGTTGGAGGATGAACCAGCCCAACTTTGAAGACCAAAAGATGCAATAGAGGCTTGACTCTAGCGATTCCAAGAAGAAAAGGAAGAGGCTATAGAAGCCTTGAAGAAAGAAAAAGAATAAATCTTGTAGCAACTACGAGTTGTGCGGTACTGTGTCACTACTTATGAGAATGAGAGGGATGAATTTTGGGTGATGATCGAGGGAGACAAAGAGAATATACATAAGGAAAAGGACCAGTTTATTGCAGAGCAGACTGTAGTCAAGGAAGTGGTGAGAAAATCACTTCGCTCTATGCCAAGCTCGGCACAGGAGGAACATGAGGCAATTGAGTTCCAAGTGATGAAGCTCGTTGAGGCCATCTAGCAGCTTCAAGAAAGGGTAACGGAGTTGGAGCTTCAATCACTCCGTAGGAAGTACGCGACTAGAGAGAGGAAGCCGCTAAGAGCGCAGTGGAAAGGATCAGAAACCTCGCCTCAGAATGCAAGCAGCTAAGAAATAGAATCACGTGGACCTATGAACGCCTCATGGAAGACCCAGATCTTAGGAAGTTGGAAGAACAACTACAGGAGGCGCAGTATCAGGAACTGACAGTTCAAGCGTAGATGAAGTCACTCACTATGGTCGAGAGAATGAAGAGATCACAAGAACAGCGTGCAGCCTAGCAGTAGATTATTTCCATCTAGGGCAGAATCATGGAGGTTACACAGAGGCTACAACCGGTGCAGGAGGAAGCCTGTGCGGTGTTTGAAGAGATCAAAGGATAGGGTTCACAACTGGACCAAGTAGTTGTGACAATGGAACAACGCCTGGCAGGGCCTGTTATATAGAAATTGATCCAGGAGTTTACTGAGTAGGAGGCGCAGTTGAAGCAGGAAGTCAAGGCAGCTCGAGCTAAGATCGAGGTCTTCGAAGCAGTGTTGCCCAGATCTGAGTGACTCGGGATGAGTCACAAGTGAGTGTTGGGGGCATGTTGGCCCTCGACCAAGTTTTGAGGAAACATTGGTCAGGTTTGACCACTTTTTTCACTTCGACAGGTTGGTCGAAGAAGGAGCACCCAGTTGAAGTTGAGATCACAGGATCTCACTTGTTTTGTGGGCTTTATGGACCCAGCATGGGGTTCTTAGGGTTTTTTAATGGGTTATGGGATGTCGTCCCACAGGTTTACCCATGTTTAGGCCTTTTTGTAAATGTATAAATATGTAAGGATGTAATGTAGAAGAGTGCTTAGTGCAAGCAAAGTAAGTAGTAAGTAGCTAAGTGAAAGAGGCAAGTAGTTCTCAGTTGCTTTGTGCAACACACTGTGTATGTAAGGCTATGTTCTTAGTAGAGGAGTTGGCTCTGTGCCTTGACCTGATTTTGGGAAGGTGGATCTGGTGCACAGTGCGAAGATCACCTTTACAGTGCGAAACTTGGCTCTGTGTCTTAGTGCATAGGAGTGGATGAATGTAAGAGATTGAAGACTAATAAATAAGAAGAATTTGTTGTTGGACGTAGCCCCACACTGGGGTGAACCACATATATCATGTGTTGATGGTTTTCTTTGTGCCATTATGTTTATGTTGTGAATCTGCTTATTGCATTGAATGTTATGAATGATAGATAGATCTATGAATGTTTAATGCTTTGTGTATATTGAATGTGTTAGATATGACTTCTGATGCTAAGTACGAAGTATATTTTTTCATTGTTACTATGTCGATCTATACTTAGGGTTTGATATGTGATGTAAGTAAGACCAATAAGTTGATACATGTTGTTCCTAAGTACTTTGCGAAGTGTGGTAATCACGTATATGTGTCCCATATTGGTTACATACACTTGAGTCCTATAACCCCCCCTTGCCTCTACCTCGGGTGAGACTGCATTTGCTTCGCAGGTGTTGCCGAAAGGGCTAGTAGTTAGGGTTTTGTTGGTGCGTTGTTGAAGCGTTGAACCCTGGGTCTGCCCCTGTGCCAACAATGCACATGTTGGAAGAGTTGGACTTAACGTGCCCATTTTTGGATCATTTGAATTCCTTCATAGAGTGACACATGTTAGTAGCATAGGAATACTATCCACTGAGATTCTAGTTGAAAAAACCCTAATCACATCAAAGTAACAAAAAATCTCCAATAATTATTAATGTCTTTTTTTTACCATAATGCGATTTGATTATATAATTTTTATTGTTTATTTTTATACTAATTATAACCTATTACTTGTTTGGAATGCAATAATATATTTTGGAAGTGCTTGCACGAGAAGGCATTATTTATTTTTGGGCCTTCTATTCATACAAGATTTAACCAACAACCTTTGCATTTGAATAAATATATTATAAACTACATGGTTGGTCTCTTTTATGACATCTTCAACAAAATTAAAGTAACCTCTTTTATGGGTAAATATTTGAAATCATTTGGGATACATATAGGGTAAACCTGAAAAAAAAATTATAGGTATGAACATCCTTCAGTAGTTCCTGAGAGGGAGTGTAAGGCTATAATGGAGGAAGCAAATGAGAACAAGATGAGAAGATAAAGGAAAGACGTCACTATATGGAGGAAGGTATAACATTGTATATTTAATTGAATATGTTGTTTTTGTTTTAGTTATACATAAAAATTACATTATATCACCTTGAACAATTTTGTAGGCTCAAAGATACATCCAAGGCTAACCAAGTGAGGTTAGAGAAACAAAACCAACACAAACTTAGCTATGGTGGATAGATTAAATTATTTATCAAATTTGTAAGTATGAAAATAATTCAATCATTTCATTATTAACATCTTCCAACTTTTATTTTAGTGTAACGAATAATTAAAAATTTTGATGATATGGAACACAGGGGGATATGTACAAAAGATTTCCCACCAAAGAAGAAATAAATCTCACATTCAAGTTCAAGTTTCAATCCATGGTTGAATGCAGAGAAAGTTGTGGGGAATCACAAACTCCCACTATGAATGTTGAGGTAAATAATTATTATTGATTGTGAATTCCCATTAAATATAATCCCATTCATAGTTTATTATTGCCTATAAATTACTGTCGTCATATTTTTTTAATCTAAGTGAACACATGCACTAGTGAGTTTGGTAATGGATAGCAACCTCATGATAGTAGTATGAGTGTACAATTATTGGATGTATGATAATATTGTTATTTAAATTGTATTTGGTATACTTATAGCTTTCTATTTTTTTTGTGGTAGAGGTTGTAAATGAGGATACTAGGAAACAAGAGCAAGATATTGTCCAAATTCTCTTCTAGTCAAGAAGGTAATGAACAATATAAATATTATGAGTGTATGATTATCAAATGTATGATAGTTTTGATGATTTACTTCATATTTGGTATACTTATAACTTTCAGTTGTTCTACGGTCTCTACTAGTCAACCAAGTAACAAATGTTGTAATAATATTTACATTCAACTATTAAAAAGTGTTTCAACATTAATAATCCACTAATGATATAATTTTACCTATTTTTTTTGTTGAATGTTGGTTCCAATCATCCTATATGAAACGCGAGACATATATTGCATTCCAGTAAGTAGCATGAATCAATAGAAGAGTATCATCCACCTAATGAATATGGGGATGAACTCATCAATAGGAAACTTATGTTTTTTTTAAATAAAAACCAATGTAGGTAGTGATTAGATATAACATGAGACACTGTATGGAAAGCAATAATTCTTTTGAGCGTGGGATATTGTAACAATCAATTTTATTAACATAAAATGTTTCTTCTATTATTTATGTTGTTCTATGTTTTATGTACTCATTTTCTATGTTTTATAATGATATTTTAATTTCAATTATTTACCACCAGATAGTTTGAGTATGGGGAATTGAAAGTGATGTTTTGGGGTGGGGGAGAAGTCAAATGAGCTTCCACCTTCACATGCCTGGCCTTGTTTAGCAAATAATAAATGTTATGAACCAAATACTTAAGATATCATAAGAAACTAGAAGTACACACCATGTACACCATTGTGAACATGGAGCACAACTCCAATAAATATAATAGATATAAGTTACACAATAACTCCTTAAATAATAGGAGAACCTCCTCCAAATACCCAAATACATCCATCCATCCAAATGACATGTTTCTCAATAATGAATACATGATTTCTATATATACTTATTCACACATTGCACATGTGGCGCCTTTATTATTAGGCTGACCCTATTACATATACATTTACACATTACATGTACATGTAACCCCATGTATTCCCCCCCTTGGGGTCATATCATAGTACCCTCCTTCAAAAAGCTTTGTCCTCAAAGATTTACAGTTAAATGCCTTACATGCGATGAAATGAAGTAATATGATTTTCTTATTCTTCAAACCAAGAGAAGCTTGATCGAGTATGCATTTCGACATCTTATATTTTTAATATCCCTAATAGAATGTTAAATATGGTTGAATAAATAGTGTATAAGTTAGCTAATTATACATATCTTGTGTCTTTTGTAGTCACTAGATTAGAAGTTGTTGCAGAATTATTGTCCACCTTATGTGCCATTTCCAACTATGTGGTTATCTAGATGATTTATGCATTCTCCTTTACTCTTTTTATAATCTTTTACATGATTTTATGCATATTTATTTACTAATTATTTTTTTATATAAACTTCTTATCATATCAAGATTTCTTGCAGGTCTTAGCAATGGAAAAACAATTGTTGGGTTGGCTTCTATCATGATCGCTCAAATATTATTCTGAGTTGCCTCCAAATTCTACATCCTTCATTCCACAATCACAATCCCATCCATTAGGGTTCATACGTAACATGCCCAGTATCCTTCGTTCATTATTGAGAGTATGGGGTACTTTCAAATTTCACAATTTTCCCATTAATTGTTCTCTGATACCAAAATATTAGATTCCCTGCATATGATACAAATATGCATTTATAATAACATGCAATCCAATGCATAACTAATATAGACATACATAAATATAAATGTGTATCCATTTACAGCAGCAATTTAAGCATGTAAAAATACATAATAATCACATACAAGCACATATATTAAAGAACACTTATATTTAAAGAAATCACCAACTAGTTGTTGATGTGGGACATTCCTCCCAGCTGTAGGTAGTGTTGCACCGGGTATTTCTACAAAAGGCCACCCCCGTGTTGGAGCTATGAGTCCACAAGGATGAACTAGTACTCTCTCAACCCAATTCCCACTAATTTTTATCCTATTCACTCATGAAAACATCATAATCATTAGTTATCATGTCCCCATTTTTGGGCTCCCCTGTTCTACAATGGCAATGACTTTCATGGCTTGTCAGTGAAGAAAAATCAAGTGTTGAGGCCACAACAACTTCCCTTTAATTTTACTTTTACAAGAAAAATGAAAGGGGACCCCTACTAAAAATTTCAACTCTAATGCCTAATCCTCTACTGCTTGATCCTAATGTTAATTCCTTGTCTACCCTAAGGGAGTTGAGGGTTTGATCTTGATTGATGATTGATGATTGTCTTTGATAGAGTTTGATTACCTCTTTTGATCTTATGATTTCAAATGTATTCATGATTCTTATTTTACCTATTATGTTACATTAACATTTGTATGATGGAATTGACACATTATCTTCATACCTTTTACAAATTCCAAAGTGCTTGATAATCTTTTGTGGTGTAGGGTTTGATGTTCTATTGTATATTTTGAATGACTTTGATGTAGGTTGTTAATCATTTTTTTGAATGAATAATTCAAATTTTGCATACTCTTGCTTCCATGTGGTGCCTAACATCTTCATCTTTATACTCTCTTACATTGATCAACTCTTAACTTGAATCACAAGGTTACTAATCCTTTCTATGTGTTGGAGAGTAGGTGCATGCAACTATCATGGCATTTATCTACAACAATCTAGATCATAGATGATTGCCTTTGAGAAACCTCTCCTCTTCATTTTTCTTCATTTTGAAAACAAAACTAGTACATATTCATAAGTTTGCTTGAAGGAAGGGAATATAATGTTTGTGGCATATTGTAAAGTCTCCTTTCAATCGCCTAACTAATCTCATTCTTCTGTTTTGTAGGAGAATGTTGAGCGCTTCGACCTTGAGATTCACGCGGGAGAATCTATTGATCCTTATCTAGAACCTTGACCTTGATCCTTACTAGGCTTCCCATGTTCCGAGAGAAAACTACATTGGATTATTGTTTACATGAGGTCTTAAGCTTCCAAGGCTATTGGATCCACCTTTCCTACAGACCTGTTCTTGAGTCTCTTTGGATTGATCTCTATTGGGTTCTTCTTTTGGCCTTCCCTCTCTCTAGAAACCTAGGCTCAAGGCCTATTGAAATCCTCCCTTCTTTTCTTTGATTCTTTTCTCTAACTAAATCTCATAGTTGGATTATGTTCATAGCGATCTTTCCAATGAATATAACCATACTTAAATATGAGTCTCGGATCAAACATTATGGCATATTGAAGTTCCTAAGTCTTTATTCACCACTCCCGATGACAAATCCCTAGACCTTATCATCATTGGAACTCCATTGCTCCCCAACACTTGGACGCTCTGATCCCATCCATTGATGATGACACCACCTGTCCTCTTTCGTCATCGGAGCTCCATTCACTCCTAGATTTCAACCGCTCCAACTCCATTCCTCGATGACAACAGATCCAACAGCTCTCAAGAGTTACAGATAAATGGCCCTGATTTTATTGATGCGTCCAGTTAGCCAAAAATTAACATCCTCCCTAGATGGCACCTCAGACACATGGCACTTCCACGACCTATCACTTGGTATGACACGTGGCATATAGAAATCAATGCCAACCACTGCCTCAAAACTCCAAATCACCCTAACACATGGCATATCACCCACATGACACATGGATTCACTGTCTGCTTGACGTGTGGACCGACATGGCTACACACGTCATCATAAGACATATGAGCTTATGAAATCAGGTGTTGTCACATGTCCTTATTATCGTTAGGATTTAGTTTGTCATCCCAAGTCTTCTACCCTTATTCCCTGACAACGACACCTTCATCATCAGGAATCCTTGACTCTTCTCCCAATCCCCCTTGTGACTCCATCATCTGACAATGATCCCCCATCTAATGAATGGATAAAAGTATCCCTCGGATTGTAGATATGACAGCTTAGATTGAAATATCTCCCCTGTCATTGATACTCCATTCTAACCCTTCTCTCGACCACCCCAACAACCATTTCATCAACGGGCTCCCTTCGCTCCCTCGCACCTCGTCACTCCGATGGACTTGTCATCGAATGAACGGTCATGATCTTTCCACATAAACACTTTGATGGTCATTGATGACCCATGGTTTATGTCATCTTCAGGAAGGAAGCTTCTACTAAATGAATGTTGTTGCAAAATAGTTAAATATCGATGGCCCAGATTCACTCATGGGAAATATCAAGGGTTGTTGAGCACCATTTTTTAAATGGGCATATATTTGGCTATAGGTGTCGGAATTGAACCCATGATACCTCATAGGAAAGGTATCAAGCAAAGGAATATGTTGGTAGAGGTATCCAGGATCGACAGGTGGCAAAAGATGACAGAAAATGAAAATAATAGTAAGCCATGGATTTAGGGGGGAATAACTGTGGAGACTTCAGACAACCATATATGAGGCTATGAGAAATGAAATCAAGCCGGAGATAGATCAATGGAAAGCTGGAAGAAAGGAGAATATGTTGGAATAGAAAATTCTCATAGTCTGAGAGTGTAAATTATTTTTAATCACAAAAAATAGAGGGAAAACAAATTTGAATGAAATGGGGGATGTACAATGTTAAAACAGTTGAAACTCAAGATACAAGCAATGAAATTGGACCAACAAGGGCATGATGAAAAGTTGATACAAAGGAGAATAAGGAAGGGTAATTTTAATCAGCTAAGCTAACTCCAGAAATTCCCAGAACAACTTGAGGAATAAAGGAATACAAGAGAAAGTAGAGTTAATAATTTTTTTATTGAATATCATTTGTAAAAAACCCAAGGACGAGAATAGACACTCTTTTATTAAGTCTCTTTAGATTATGTTTGCTCGCATGTTTATTTTTTTAAATGAAAGAGAAATTTGAAACGTGAGACAAAAAAATGAAGGAAGAGGAAACGAACAGTCACTTGAAATGAAGAGTCTCTCTCTTGTCTTATAAAAGAGAACTCGTAGGATGTAAGAAATACTTTTTTGCCCATGGTGTATGTTGTAAATGCTTTTATTTCAGGCTATATGCAGAGAAAAAGGTGTTTTTGAAGTCATAATTGTTTGCAAATGCTTATGGCACTATTCTACACTTGTGTTTATTGTTTAGGATTTCCAAGTATTGATCATGTGAACTATTTATGTGTTTGGTATTTGTGATTCTTATGTTGTTTTGATTCCTAATGAGTGCAGGGATGGTGTTACAGGTTTCTTCTTCAACTATTTGAGAGGACATATGCAATATTATTGTGCTAACATGTCCTTGGTTGCCATGAACTATTTATGTTGTCAAGATTATCATTTTAAATTGTGCTCTTATATTTTTTCTCCCACAAGATAGGTTATACGTAGTTAGGATTAGATTAGTTTCCTTTCAATTAGATTAGCCTTAGGATTATTTAGAATTTTTGGGGGAGAGTTTGTTGTTTTTCCCCTTTTCTTATTTTAATTTTGAGCGGCAGTGAGGTCGATATACTCGTAAGAAATTCTGCACCAAATGAGAGTAGTCCTTATTGGGACCTGCCATCATGCATTCTCCCTTACCTACTTGACAGGCTATTCAGACCCGTCAACATGGAGTCAAAAGGGGTCATTTAATGTCACTTAGTTAGGAGATGTTATTTTTTTTAAGTGAAATTAAGGAAATAAGTAATTTTACATTAATAAGTTACTTAACATTATTAAAGTGACTTTTAAAGTAAAAGTAAAAGGGGAATAAGGGTCATTTTTTATTTAGTCAAAAAAGGGGAAAGTTCTAGAAGGCATGGAAGAAGGATAAAAGGAGGGGTAGAGATTCACTTTGGCATTATGATTTGATCTCTCATTTTGGAGTGCTCTTGGAGACATTGTTTCATTAGGGTTTAGAAAAATCCTTCCACCATTGCAGTTTAGTTTCGGTGGTGCAATATCCACCCTAGCTAGATAAGAGAGGGATCCATCTAGGATTTCCATTAGAGATTCAATTTGGGGTTTGTATTTAGTTGGAGGTATATCATCTTGCGCAAGGGATTTTTGAAACTTTCCGTAGGAGGTCGATCACAGGTTTTGCAGGTACCAGGAGGGTTTCAGGGAAGCGTGAGAGAGGACATCCTCGCTAATTGAAAACGAGGGTCCTATAAGGCCTCACTTGTCACCCAACCTCATCCTGCGAGTCACCACTTGTCATCCAACCTCATCCCACAAGGACCTATATAAAATAAAGTTGCATAGATACTTAGGTGTGGTGGTCAGATCACTACAATCAGTATCGGAGTACACAGAGGATATGGACAATAGTTAGTGAGGAGACAGAGGCATATTTTCTAGGTTTTATGACTTAATTATTGTGTGTTTATGGTTTTACTATTTAGGAGGGTATTTCAGTTGTTTATTGTGTGTTCAAGAGGATATTGTGGTTGTTGTTGCAGCCAATAGAAGTTGTGTGTTTTAGATATAAAGTGCAGTTGTTATCACAACTTTGTATTGTTGTCATTTTGGATTTCATTCATATTAAAGATACCATGATTTCTCCTTCTATTCTCAATGTATCAAATGCATGCAATATGTTTTATTAAATGTCTATAAAAAGAGTACATGCAAGTTGTTTGTTAAGGTTGCTAACCATATTACAGTTAAAGAGTAAGGGATAATAGACTATATGCAAATGGTTGTAAGAAGCTACTACAATTTTCATGCAAAGTGTTTGACAAATTTATATAAATAAAACCAACATTTTGAAAAACAAACACAATATTCCAACCTAGCATAGTTTGGGGATATTACAGTGGTATCAAATCCAGTGATCTTTCCAGCCTGTGATTTCATAAGACATGAATGGGTTACAAAGAAGGGATAAATAAGCAGTGCATTCCATGGATGAGAGAATAAAGACAACTCCGGAATTCACAGATAAAACTTGGTAAAGTATTCAACAAGGCAAGGGGATCCTAACAGAAGAAAAAAAAAAGCATGCCTTACTTTCAGGAGTATCTAACATTGAGTGAAGAGATATGTGCAACTTTTCCCTTTAAAATATTTTACACTCTCTAGTATGGAAGCTGGCCCAAGGATTTGGACAAGGATTATTTTAAAAGCACAAGGCGGGAAGTCAAGAAGGATGAGCATGAAGGATGGTAGGAGGAGAATGCATCTATCCATGCAGAGGAGGCATGCATATAGGAATACCGAACAACATCATATGATACATCATCAAAACTAACCAATGAGGTCGATGACACTAGTGTGCTAGATGGAGAAGATGAGGATACAACATCTTGTCCTACATATGATGACTATGAGAAGATGTTACAATCAATTGTTGTTAATGATTCAACATATATCCTTGTATATGATGTTGATGATGAGGATGGTTCCAAAGGGAATTCATTACCTCGTCCTATTTATGACATGTATGATGATGTAGGCATGATTGTACTAGAATGTGACAAAGATTAGGAGTTATGCGTGGAGGATGACAATGAAGGGGTTGATTTAGGGGATGAGAACATATCAGAATACTTGTGTGGGGAAGGTAGTCCACATTGCATGGCATCATCTAATGAGTCAATATTTGATCCCTTGTGTGATATCCCATTCCATGTTGATGAAATACCATTG
This sequence comes from Picea engelmannii, assembly GCA_009831015.1. Classification (NCBI taxonomy): domain Eukaryota; kingdom Viridiplantae; phylum Streptophyta; class Pinopsida; order Pinales; family Pinaceae; genus Picea; species Picea engelmannii. Next base: position 732,650 of record ML782890.1, on the reverse strand, counting down.
CATGATTTTGAGAACCGACTATTGGTCACAGAGAATAAAATTGTGCAGGTGTTGATGAGGAAATATGGTGCTCATAAGTTTGTTGAAGACCTTATGTGGAAAACCCAGTTGGAGGAGAGACAAAGGGTAATTTCATATGGAGTCACTAGTACCCAATTGCACATCATCAAAGAGGTGTTAGAGGAGATGAAATATGATTACTTGCAGTTGTTCATGGATAGGGACCTTTCTCTTAAGTTCACTGAAGACAAGAAAAGGGAGGTTGAGGAGATTTGTTACCAGTTGATTTTGGTACATTCTTTGTTGAGACCTGAAATTGACATTCTCATTACCCTATTATACTCTTCACCTATACCTTTTTGGCCTACCTAGAACTTGAGTGAATGACAAGAATGCTACCAATTGCCAGTAATAAGGTCATAAGGTAAAGTATGGTTAATTCATGTATTTTGTGGTTTATTGAGTTAAGGAATTAAATATTTCATGTACTAATGCTCGATTTGTCATATGTGAATCTTTGACCTCTAGATGTTTAGCGTTCCTGTACCAGCTCTGGCATGATCTGGTACCTGCGCACCAAGACTATTGTTGTCTGATCTGGTACCAAACGCATCTGGTACTAAATCTTACTTGTTGTGATCTGGTACCAACATCCACGCTATGTTATGATCCGCTACCAACGACCACTCTCTGTCATGATCTGGTACCACCGTTTGCGCACTGTCATGATCTGGTACCATCTACCTGTTACGATACGGTACTCATATGGAAGAGCCCAATGCACTAAGTTAAGTGCCAGATCTCGCCCAAGTCAATTGGTGGACGTCTATTTGCTATGATAAGGATAGTTTATTGATTGCCTCGTCCTCGTGCACTTCATGTCATGAGGATGAAGCTAAAGATGTAACCGAATGATTAAACTTAGCAACTGATTGATTTGCAAATCACTTCACCTCCTTGTGTTTCACGATGCAGACTATTAAATAGTCGCGGCAAGGATGGTAGAAGAGTAGGAGAGTTAGCATATCATCAATATGTAAGCAGTGTATGATAGTACAGAACATATTTTTGAGTAAAGATTAATGGAATGTCATTTTATCTCCATATTCTGATTATCTATGATTATGAATGAGTTGAGTTGTTAAATAGAGTTTTGATTTTATGTGTGAGTGAGATCAATGTGTGTGTTAAAAGCAAGCTTCTTGTAGACTTCAGCAGCTGACCTGTTGAAGCGGAAAGGGCCCACCGCCCAACAAAGGTCAGCCTCTTTGTAGATTAGCATTAGTGTTTGTTTTCAGTAGTATAAACATTGAATTAGCTAAAGCTTTAACTCTGTTAGATGATAGCAGTACAGCTTAGATTAAGATTTCCATTCTATAATTGCTTAGAGATCTTTAATTGCTCTGTTTTTGCAGATACTATGTTTATGTTCTCATGAGTTTGATTTCCTTGAGTGATCATAGTTGTTGGCAGCAATAGTCAAAACTAGTTGGGTAAGAACTAGTGAAGTTCATTGTGAACCACAGTAGAACCAACATATTGACTGTTGAACTACCCATGCTATGTTGATTGATGTGTGATTTCTTTTCAGAAAGTGTGGATTGCATAGTTAGTTTTTTGGGTCAGACATCAGAGTTGATCTATCAAACCAATTCTATCTCATACTTGCATGTGCCATAATGGAATAGATAGCCTCTCTGAGAAGGACAACCAAATTGCATTATAGTTTGTTATTTTGATTTGTTTCCAGCATACATAATCTAGTTTGATTCTATACTCGTGACATTAGGAATTACCTTTCTTACTGGTGTCTTGTAACTCTGTTGATTACGAATCCCAGATTGATAATTAATGAGTGCATTATATTAAACATATAAGTAGCAAAACACTCTTCATCATTAATAGCAATAGAGACTCCATCATATTTGGCAGTCATGGTACATGAGGGTGTGAGTGAAACTCATGATTTAAGGGAGGATCCTTGTGTGACGATCCCACAAGAGAAAAATTCAAAGTTGCATGTGCTTATGGAGAATTATGGCAGATGGATTTGACTATGCTCATGATTTGCATAGTGGGGATCATGGGCCTTTTATTTGGCTCAAGGATTAGCTACAGAGGAGGTAGTTGAGAAAATTCCTTGTGGACCAGCGAGCAAGGAAGTATATGCAACATTTGATTGAGGGATTGAGTATAGGACAGATGTGGATACATCACTCTAGGACCCAAGTTCAATTGATACTATTGGATTGATTGATATAATGGAATATATAGGATACATGGTGGTACATGATTATATAGGGTTGTGTAATGGTATATAGTAGTACTCATCTTTGTACGGTGGTGTAAAATGTGTTTTTGCAATGATTCTCTTGGGGAGACCGCCAGACAAGGAATTCAAAAATATCATTGAGTTTGTTTCACCTATGATCGATGAGTGGATGGATGAGATTCATGGAGAGGCATACTCCTCAGATATTAATATTCGAGTGGGGTATCACCAGAGTAGGAATATAGAGTAGAATACCTACAGGATTGATCTTATATGTTACCTTGATTTCTTGTTCATATCATTGGGATTGACCAATGCATATGACACTTTCCAGTATTGCAAGTAGTGGTAGTGTCATCTAGCACTATTTTTTATGCCAGTGGTATTTTCAGCAAGACATGGAGGGTTCACCTGAGTTAGTGGGGTGAGGCAGGAAGGATTATAACCATGTCAAAGTTCTTTCATTTCGGCTATGTGGTCAAAGCACAGGAGGAGATCCAGATTGTATTGGATCAATTCACAGCGATTTTAGTTGATAGAGTAATGGATGGAATTATCCACTACGGAGGTCGCACACATGTAGTTCTTGATTCCACATTTAGTGAGAATATTATGAGGGATATGTGAGATTCAACTTTGGCATGACATTTTTTGTACTAGAATGAGTGTGAGGCACTGCAAGTGATAGGGATACTTTCTAGGGAGGTGTTTAGACTCCACAGATTGCTTGAGTAAATTAATGGTAATCAAGATAACATATTTCCTGGTTCAGTTTGGCAGGAGCTGAACATAAATGTAGGAACAAAGTTGATTCCTAGTACTTGGTTTCCACCAAATGTTGGAATACTAGGGACTTGGCTCATTTTGGCTCTGATGCATACCAATATGACACCATAACAGCTAGAAGGTGTTGGGAGTGGTGGACATCCAATTTGGTGGTGGGATCCAGGAATTTGTCTGAGTGATAGATTGATTCAAATTATGATGACCAACAAAGCCATGATAGTGATTGGTTATTACACATTATTTTGGTCACCCTGATGATGACTTTACAAGCATGTAATCAGGCCCTCAAAATCATATTTTTCCTGAGAAAAGTGACTACTTTCCTCCTCTACAAGACTTCTTTTTAGAAGGACATCGCAGGCTACCCATAGTGTACAGTGCGGAAATCAAAGATTTATGTAGGATGATCTATAGCTAGCCTGAGGAATTTCTGTAGGTTTCTATATAGGTAGGGTGCAGCGGCGTTTGAAAGACAAAAGAGGAAAGAGGTTCAAGAAGTTTCTAGAAGGGGAATCTTATGGAATGTGAGGTGGCGTCTGTATGGTTACGATCCTACTGACTTCTCTGATCTGGTGGGATCATCCTCATCCCTTTAACCACTTCAGCTTCTCCTATATAATAATGGGCTTCTCATGGAAAAGGTTAAGCACAGTTAAGAAAAGTTGAGCAAAGGATTGTTGGAAGAATAGGCTGGAGATTGTGTGAAGAACACTATTTCAGTTGATGCCTGAGGTATGCATTCACCCATCAAGATTTTGAAGATCACCTTCATGCAAACTCTGGAACAAATATATGTGGGTGTTGGAAAGAAGGACCATTAAAAGAGAACTTGCAACATCAAGGCATTTCGGTTGTATCTTTCACTTTTATTCAATATAATACAGTGGCATGTTTCTTTCCCATAAAATTATTCTCATTTTATTACATGAATCCTTGATCACATGTCTAAGTTTTCATTGAATCTATCATAGTTGCTTTCACTTTGGTTGGTTTGTGTCATTGCAGATCTAGTTTCACAAGAGCACTAGAGCGAAGCAGGAACAACAAAAATATAAGGAAGCGATCTCAAAGGTAAGTCATCAATTCCTTCTTTGACACTTAGATCAATGGTTATAACTTAGGGGAAGCGTCATGTCATGTCCTGTTTTTTTCTAGATCCAAGTGGATCTAGGTAGATTAGTTTATTTCAGCATTTACTGATTTATCCTATAACAAAATTGGCGACTCCACAGGGGATACGACTTGATTGTGGTTTTTTGTTGGCCATTTGGTTTTACCTACTATTTTTTATCTGAATTCAGTCTCTAATTCTATGGGAGATCCATTCAGACTCTCTGAGTTTGAAAGTTCACATAGATTTTTTACCTTTTTCTCAAATTTACTTGATTTTCAGACGTGTTTGCACTGCACCCTATACCTATCCTGCAGAAACCTTTGATTTCCGCACCCTAGTTATTTGCTTCAATGTGTACTTTCCACACCCTTTCTATTTCTGGTCTGCAAAAACTCTAGATTTACGCATTGTAATGTGCTACTAGCCTGCTGTGGCGTTTGTGAAATTTTTTGAGTGGGGTTTTGGCCTCTGTTGATGCCCAGTTTTTGCTTTAGTCAACTGGGGGGGACTTTTTTAGCCAGTGTTTGACTGTTTTCTTATTCTTAACATGTTTTTGATTGGTTTTCGGAGATCGAACACCTCTCTTAGTCATTTTCTAGTTTTCATTTTTTACTTTTAAACAACAAGGGTATAATCTCATAGCTTGTATCTGAGTGCTTGTTCGATTAAAAATATTGGATTGGATTTGAATTTTTGGATTGATTACGTATTCTATATTGCTTGATGATTGAGAGGTTGTTTCTTCATTTTCATTTGAGTAAATACTTTCTCGTCATTTTTTATTTTGTGTCTTCATTGAAAGTTCGATTTGGGTGCTTGTTGAAGGTATAAATTTTCTTGGATTTCTTGTCTTTTCTCTGTCATGCCCTTGGTTTGGTCTTAGAAAGGAAGAAATTAAAGTTATCCATTCTTTTTAGTAATCATACATAAGAAAGTTTATTGCATTTAAGAGAAGAGAACATTGAAGAACTTCATTGTTTATTGGTTGTTTGAAATTGTGTTCATTTAAAGAAAAAGGAAGTATATTTCGTAGTTTGCATTATTCTGTAAACACCTTCTCCCTATTGTAGATAGAATTCATTGAACAAAATTTGCATCATTCATTTCTATTTTCATATTATTTGTTCAAGGTCTTACACAACATCAGTTTCATTCTCGTCTCCCTCTTGAGTAACGACAGCCTTTAAAAATATTGCGAAAATCTAAAACTTAACTAGTAATTTTTTCTAGGGCTCTTTTACACCAACATTAGCTAGGCTATATCTTTGGAATAGGCAGTGAGACACACTCTCCAAAGCAAAAAACACACAATAGCATCTTGTTATAGGAGTGTAAAATTATATTTGCAACATTTTGTCCTGGGAAACCCTTCTCACACAAGGGTCAAACCTGAGGTCACATTGAGATCGGCAGAGTTACTCACCCTGCTTTGTTGATCTTGGTGTAGAGGTTGCACGTATGATCTTGGTGGGGTATACCCACAATGATGAGTGGAAGCCTCTCAAGTTGATTTCGGGCTAGATACCCTGCCCTTGCACGTGGATCAGACTGTCAACTATGTCCCCAGGCATCATTGTTGTTTTTGGTAGCCTTAGATGCCTATATTCTTAGGGTCTCACACGAGGTGACTGTGGAGGGGAAAGTCTTCATGGTACCTGGAATTGACGTTGGCCAGACTCACTCGGGCTCCTTGGAGGTTATACCCACGATTCTGTGTGGGAGCTTGCACTAGGGTGTAAGTCCGTTAAGCAGGTCATCAACGTAACTTTTCCACCCTAGCCCATCCCCTTCTTGTCTCGAATTCACAACATTGGATTTCATCACCAACTAGTGACTTCGGAACAAGAAGGTTTTGTTTGCTTGGTTTTGATTCCTAGATTCTACTAGTGAGTGTTGTTTGTTTACATAGTTGGCCATAGATTTTTTCCGTAAAATTTTTGGTTTGGCCAACATTGACCCTCCACGTCGTTTGCGTAGGATGCAAGGACTATCTCTAAAAGATATGGAAGTTTCCCAACCCTTGCTCCCTAATCCACTGGAGGACTCTCCTCAACAGAGTGAGATCCAGGACCACATACCTTCACAAGCGGAGAGAACTGACTCTTTAGAAACTTTTCAAATTGTTTTTTATTCTTTGGACGCTGTCTGCTTACCTCCTGGATACGAGAGACGTATTCTCCGACTAAATTCATCCGAAGAACTTGTTGTTGACACCTTCTAGAATACCAACTGAAATCCTTGTTGGCCTTGAAAATGAGGATCCTTTTTGGACCACTGACATATCTCGAACTCTAACTTCTAGACGGAACTTTCCCGGCTCAGAGGCAGAAGCGGAGATACCTATCGTTTATGAACCACTTGAAACATCTACTACATTTACGATACATTTAGATCACTTTAATAGTACAACTTGTTATTTCTTCGTTGGTTCAGAGGTTGGTCCTAGCTCAACTATCCCTCTTCAGCAGGCCCATTCCACAATGGTCCCAAACACTATGATTATCCCCACCAGGAACACGGTGGCTAGCCAACCTCCTATTGGTACACCGCATTCATCTAGACAAATCCTATCACTCCCTCTTGGGTATAATTCTTTGAATGCTTCTATCCCCATTCCTACCCAAGTTCCATCCGGATCTTCTGGAGTCTTTACTCCTCCTGGGTATAATCCTACTTCCAGTTCTATTCTGACACCATCCCAGTTCCTCTCTGGAGGGTCTTATCCACCTTTTATAGGAGGATTCAGACCCAGTGGCTCCACCACCTTTGGAATTTCTACTCTGTTATTCACTTCTAGTTATCATATTCCTGTTTGGGGATAGTATAACCCAGGGGGGAAAACTCAATTTGGAGGTCAAACCCAAATTGGGGCATCATCCTCACCTGGAAGACAACCTCCACTCAGAGGATATAATCTACAATATGGACAAAACATCCCCGAATCACTAGTCGAGTATTGGAATCTTATTATTTAAGGAAATCCACAATCGTCTGGGGGGAAACAACCTCAAGTTATATATTTTATACCCCCTAGTTCGGGTCAGTCATACCTCTGTTCTTCCAATCCCATTTTGGGTTCGAACGTTCAACCTAGTGTCCCTCCCCAAGGGAGCATCCCTAATCAGTACAACCCTATGGGCTACATCTGAATTTGTTAGGACCTTCGCCTCACATACAGACTACTTATGGTCTTACTGGTATACCGATGGGACTCCCTCCCCAAAGTCACCAATGTCCTCCGATGAATAGACAATTACCCTTTTTAGCCACTTTGGATCTACCTGATTTGTCTAGAATCTTGAATGATCCTATCCTACATTCTCCCCACTAGCCCGTTATTCCAGCCAAATTACCGTCCGACATCCCAAACTTTGACGATAAACCGGGAGAGGATCTGAACAACCATGTCATGAATTTCCACCTTTGGTGTTCATCCAACTCTTTGATGGATGATTCCATTCAGTTACGACTCTTCCAACGAAATCTCATGGGTTTTGTTGCAAAGTGGTATATAGAACTACCACAAGGTTTCTTCACTGACTTTAATACCCTAGCCATGGATTTTCTTACACACTACCAATTACCGATCTGGTATGAAATGGGAACTGAGATCCTGAGTTCCTTCAAGAAAACTAAGGCCACTCACATATCCAATCACATTCATGAGTGGAGACGAAGACAACGTTTGATCAAACTCAATCTTCCCGATCAGTTATTGGTAGAGTGGTTCACAAAATCATTCGTGAATGAGATCTCTCATGATATTTCCATGGGTGGAGTTGTCACTGAAGAACAGGCTATCAGTCGTGCTCAGTATCTTGACCTCGTTTATTCACAAACGGGTACTCTTTACGACTTACTCCCTGATGCGCCTCTCCCTTCTACTACCGCTACCTCAACTACCCCTGCTGCTTCTCATGCGGTTGATGGTGTGATTGGCACTTTCCATGCTCAACCTCAAAATACACAAGCCTCTCCTACCAACCCCAAGTCCAATACTTCTAATGTTCAAAATTCTTCGTCTCCTACTCCTCCCGCCAGCAAAACCTCTGAGGTTAACTCTGTTCAATCTACCCCTACCGAAAAGAATAAATCTAAAAAAGGGAAGGGTAAGAATAAGGAGGATAAAAATAACCCGCAATCTGAGAAAGCCAAAACACAACCTATTGATGATAAGGATAAGTTCAAACCCCGATACCCTTGCCTTATCTGTGGTGATGATCACTATACGAAAGATTCTCCAAGACGGTCTGAGGTTACTAAGTTCCTCCAAGGGACCGCGAAACCTCCCACACATGTCGTTTTGTCTCAACCTTTCCCTTCTCAACAGCAGGCCCAGTTGGTCATCCATGACCAACCCTCTCCCTCCACTACTTCTTATGTACTCTTATGTATTGGTGATTCCAGAAAGAATGACATTACACTGACCACTCGAGCCAAAGATTATTCTTCCTCAAAGGAGAAGGTTGACAATACACCACTTCCATTGGTTCAAAAGCCTCTTTCAAGTTCACCTCCCAACAGTTCTCTTTAGCTCGAACAACCGAGTCTCCATACAGTTCTTCACCCTCCCCCAAAGGGTGTTGTTCGAAAGTCTACCTTCAACCCTCATGCACAACCTGCTCAGAACTACAGTATTGTAGAAGATCTGGCGCAATCACCTTCTGCGATGTCAGCTCTCGAAGTCCTCCAAAGTTTCCATGCTCAATGGAAGGCACTGCTAAATTCTATCGGTGGAATTGATCCTATGGATACAAATTTGATAATTTTTTACCTCGAAGATCACATTCCGAGACTGCCCCCTGAACTAGCATTCCAAATGCAAGTTGTTGTCTCCGACAAGAAAATTTGTAGGATTGTTATTGATGAGGGTGCATCCATGTGTGTAATGTCTATTGCCTGTTGGAAATCCATCGGCTCTCCTCCTCTTACTGAATCACATAACACTCTTAAAGCCTTCAATGGCTCTGGATTTAAACCCTACGGTGTACTTCCTTCATTGTCTATTACGTTGGAAGGCAAATCGGTCAACGTTGAAGTTGAGGTCTTTGATGAACCTCTCAATTATAACCTCTTACTTGGTCATAGCTGGATTGATGCGATGTGCATCGTTGTGTCCACCCTTTTCCGTGTTCTACATTTTCCACATCAGGGAAAGCTCATTACTATTGACCAGCTAGCCTTTTTCAACTCTGACACTTGTACTAGCAACGTACCTTTTTATCGCGAAGACACCACCTGGGTATGAGAACGTCGGTGTGGGCCTACTTAAATATTCAACTTTGATGGGTACATTCCCAATCCCACCTCACGATGCTTCACTTCCTTTGGTTGCCTCAATCAACATGATTTCCACCTTCGTTCGCAAAACTCACACATCTTCTGACCCATGGGTAATACCTGAACCTGGTGATTATCCTTGCTACAAAAACCAAATGCCTTTAAGTCCAGTTGAATCCGCCTATCAAGCCATTCAATCGACAACCCCTTCTACCCTCTCTCTCGGTGATTCATCTCCTGACCTGTTCCATGTTATTTTTCCCATGGATGAGATGATTATGTCAGTTATGTTGATGGAAGACACCCCTTGGGATGATGGACATCATCGTTCCATTCTCTTCCTCGAACAACACACCATTGAGAGTTACCAATGGATCTCGACTCCGTCAACCGTTGATGTCATTTCCTTTGTTCTCGAGTCATCACATGACATTTTATATGAATGGAACTTAAGTAATATTCCTCCCACCATCCCCCTCAACATATCCATTAAACCTGGAGTTGTTGAAAATGTTCACATCGGAGCTTCATGCTCCACTGACGAGGTTGTTGCATATAAATCACTTTCCAAGAGTTTTGTGACATCTTCACTTGGAGCTATGAATAAATGTCAGGTATGGACCCTCATATTGTTGTACACAAAATTAAGACGTACCCGGGCGCTAGACCCATCCAACAGAAACTTCGTCCTATCCACCCCTGTAAAGCAGTTGCTATTAAGCTTGAAGTCGAAAAACTTCTTAAAGCTGGCTTTATTTATCCCGTGCATTTAACTGATTGGGTATCCAATCTTGTCCCGGTTAACAAGAAACAAGGTATGATCTATGTCTGCATCGATTATAGGTATATCAATCAAGATTGTCCCAAAGACAACTTTCCCACCCCCTTCGTTGACCAGATTTTTTACGACTGCGCTGGAAGTGAAATATTTTCTTTAATGGACGGTTTCTACGGCTATAATCAAATCAACATCTTGCCCAAGAATCAACACAAAACTGCTTTTATTTGTCCTTGGGGCACCTTTTCCTACCGGAAACTACCCTTTAGTTTAAAGAACGTTGGTGTGAATTTTCAGCGTGCCATGTCTTATGCTTTTCATGACATTAAACACATTGTACAGCCATATCTAGATGACCTACTGGTGCATTCCATGCATCGTAGTGACCATCTGGCACACCTCCGAGCCATTTTCCTTCGTTGTTGGTTCTATCGTATACGCTTAAATCCACACAAATGTGTTTTTTGTGTGGAGTCCAGCCGACTTCTAGGTTTTATCGTGTCACACCAGGGGATCAAGGTCAATCCTTTGAAGGTCGAGGCAATCCTCAACCTCCCTCCACCTTCTTCACTTTGCCAGCTTCAAAGTTTGCAAGGGAGGGAAAAAAATTTACATCATTTCATCCCAAACTATGCTCAATTAACACTCAGATTTACTCGATTTCTAAAGAAAGTTTATGAGTTTGTATGAGATTCCACTGCCAACAAATCTTTTGAAGCTTTGAAACTGACTTTAACCTATACCCCGTTACTTTTCCCACCCGATTATAGTCGAGATTACTTCCTTTATATAGTTGCTTCGAACTCTACCATCACCATGGTTCTCTTCCAAGAAGGTGATTCACACTATGAACATGTCATCTATTATTTCAGTCAAAGTCTCACGACCACCAAAACCAAATAATTACATGTTGAAAAACTGGCCTTAGCAATTGTTCAAGCTGTCCAACGTTTCTATCACTACATCCTATTACGCAAGACCCCTGTAATTTTCGATTGTAACCCCATGCAACACATTATTACACACCAATTGCTAGGGGGGAAGTACTCTAAATGGATAGTGATTCTCCAAGAGTTTGACTTAGAATTCAAACGCACTAAGTCTAAGAAATCTTTGGTGTTTTTCGAACTGATGTGTGACCTTCCCTGCACTGAGACAGAAAATGTAAGAGAAGATTCTCTACCCGATGAATCTCTTTTACTTATCAGATCTGATGAACTTTGGTATGGAGATATAATTATATATCTCTAGACTCAAACTTTCCTCCCCAATCTATCTAGCGCTGACCGTCGTCATATACGATATCAAGCTCATCAATATATCATCCTCCGTGACACACTTTATCACCACGGGATTGACTTCATTTTTCGACGATGTCTCACCTATGACGAGGCTGAGAAAGATTTGAATGACTACCATTCTTGAGAATGTGGTGGTCACATGTCTGGGTATGTTACTGTCCAAAAGATCTTACGAGCAGGGTATTTTTAGCCTTCTTTATTTAAATATTGTATTACCGCCGTCCAAAAATGCCATGCTTTCCAAACGTACAATAATAAAATAAGATCACATCCTTCTCCCTTACACCATGTAGTTTCCATTGGACCTTTCCCAAAATGGGGTATTGATTTCATGACATGCAACCCTCACTCGGTCTAGGGGCATGGATACATTATCGTAGCCATGGATTATTTCATGAAATGGGCCGAGGCGATGCCTACTTTCGACAATATCGAGAAAACTGCAGCCCTTTTCATATTTAATCATATTATTACTCAATTTGGGAACCCACAAGCTATCGTTACTGATCATGGTAGCCATTTTTGAAATTTTATGATGTCTGAACTTACCGACAAGTTGGGTCTTCGGCATGAAAACTCAACCCCCTACTATCCACAGGCTAACAGCGAAGTTGAAGCAATAAATAAAATTATTATCACTATGCTTCGTCGGATAATAGGAATCCATAAAACCAGCTGGCACATGATGTTGTTTTTGGCATTATGGACCTATCAGACATTTGTGAAGTCTGCTACGGGATTTACCCCCTTTCAACTAGTCTACAGCATTGAATTTGTTCTCCTGATTGAATGTGAAATACCATCTTTGAAGTTAGTCGTCGAACTTCTCCCAAACACCTCTACCGAAGAGGCACATCTATAGTATCTTATACAATTAGATGACACCTGTCATGATGCCACCCTAGTTATTGAAACCCGGAAGAAACGTGTAAAATCCCAATATGGAAAGCATGTCAAGCCACGTATTTTCTCTGAGGGAGATCTAGTTCTCTTCTATGAACAAGATCGTGATCTACTAGGAGCCAGAAAATCGAAGCTACGTGGCGTGGTCCATATATCGTCAAACAAGTGTTAGAGAAGGGATCTTATGAGTTAGTATATTATGATGGCATTTCTTTGAGTGAACCCAAAAATGGGCTTTACTTGAAGAAGTACTATGCTTAGACTGCCTCTGCATGAGTGCTTATACTTTTATTTTACCATACTCTTGTGTGTTACTTTTGTATTTTTTTCATTATTTGGTTTCAACCCCCAACTGCTTACCTTGTGTTGTGTTTGCTTTTCAGATGTCGACGTCTTCTCTACCCTATATTAGCTTCACCGATGGTGCTAGCCGTAGGACTCAGAACCTAGCTTCTATTGTTTGGGAAATCTATGCACCCACCAACAAACTTATCAGTTTACAAGGAGTTTTCCTTGGTCGTGCAACCAATAATATCGCAGAATATAGCGTAGTCATTGAATTATTGACCGATGCTATCTCACTTGGGATTCGTTACTTTGTTGTACGACTTGATTCGCAGCTAGTAGTGCTCCAGTTAAGTAATGTCTACACTATCTGAAGTCCTACTTTGTTATGGATATATCTACGAATTCACCTCTTGGAACGTTATTTTGATTATATTGAATATCAACACATTCCTAGATGTCTAAATACATTAACTAATGCTCTAGCTAATTATGTGTTAGATAGACATTTGAGACATTTATAAATCCTATCACACATTACACATTGTATATAAAATCAGAGTAAGCTGGTAGAAGCCTCATGTATATATATAATGAAAATTTTTTACAAAAAGTGTTTTCCATCCAAGGACCAAAATATCGAAATATAGAGCCCATGGCTTCTACAAAATACAATCACGGATGTCGCTCATGATAGCACACTACTGCCCATGCTACCCTGTGAAGTAACCGACTAAGTGAATCGGACACGCCTATAGTATAGCGTTGATAACGCCTCCAGACTTCCTCGATCGACATGTCGGGGATGCCTGTCGTCAAGCCTTCTAAGTTCTGCTCCATCACCTCATAGTCATCGGCATCCCACCCTGCTACCATGCCCACCTCTCCTCGCCTCTGAATCGGAGATGTACTCAGAGGTCGATGCGGCCCTACATCTGCATAGTCAAAAGTCTTTGATCAGTCTTTAGATCGAAAACACAAAAAAAACATCTAATATCCTAAAAACCACAAAACACTATAAAGAACAAAATGTCTTTCTTACCTAGATCTCCCCACTGAAATCCCTCAGGGAGATCCAAGTCGGGATCACCCAGAAACTTTAGGTAGTCATACACATAATCATCAATCATCAAGATTTAGGGCCTTAAGCAGTCAAAAAATCCATCATTGTACTTGATAATAGGGCCCGCTACATGTCGAGCCATAAGGTCACACCACCATTTAATTCTTGGGTCTCGTGGGGCTGGTATTCCTCACTCTACCTATAGCCTCAAATGAGGGACTCTTTCTAAGAAGAAAGACACCAAAATGGACCCATACCCAAACTGCTTTAGGTCTCCTCTCTTGATTTTAGTGAGTTGTGTCTTCATACTACGGAGCACACCGTCACACCAATTGAATACTTGAGGTTCCAGACATTCAATGGCATATTGAAAATAACTCTGGAGCACCATGTGCGGCGATGCACTTCCTACCATCCGTTCAATGGTAAAGAGGATGGTTCTGAGAGTCAGATTATGCACACCTCGGATAGCCACTTTACCTTTGCGCCTTTTGGCGTTAGGTTCATAGTGTTGACAGATATAATCTCTCATCGGAAAGCCACCACCTTGACCCCCTGTCAGAGTCACACGTGCCCCATGACATGATAACCCCATCAGAAAGTAAATATCTTTAATGTCCAAGGAAATGACATGAACACCCATGTGAAATACTTGTTGTTTCGCATCCCACATATGGACCAACTACTCTAATAGCCTTCATTGAGATCTCATTCCCTGGATTTTGAAAAATTGCAATAGGCCACATTGCCAAAGAGATATAATGGTTCTTGGATCATTCAAATCCATAGAGTCATCATCTTCATGCTCATGTTTTCTCCATTCCAACATTTTTGTAATCAAACACCTGCATGGAAATAAGAGAGGACAGTTAACACCCTTATCCAACTTTTTTGGAATTCTTTTTGGTTCAACGCTTGTTTTTCTTTTTTAGTTTTTGGCCGCCGCAAATGAGCTTTAGTTACAATGCAGGATTTCTGTAGGCGATCCATTGGGCACTTGCGGAAATCCTTGATTTCTGCAGGGCCCGATATTGGCCACTTGTGGCGGCCCCAGCGCACGCCTACCAACCCAAAAATCACCCAAAAAAATCATTTTTGACCACCAAAAACAAATTTTAAACCATTGAAAAGGAAGAAGATGAAGAACTTATCATTTTCACGGAAACCACTCGTCAATTGATCGTCTGTGCTCCTCGCAATCCACCACCGAAGTAAGGGGTGAAAAAGGGGTTTTTAGACAAGTTCTTGACCAAATACAAATGAAATGGTAAAAAAGAGCTCTTACTCTTATTTATTTCATTTTTTACCTTTTTCATAATATTTTATATTATATAAATGTGTTTGGTTATAAACCCTCAAAACTAATAGTCTCGTGAGTGTCTTGTTTCTTGCGGGAAGAAGACTAGAGTCCTAATTAATGGAGTATGGATCTTTGTTCCGTAATTTATTTTCTCTTCATTACGCATATCGATACTTTTTAGGGTTTTATAGTAAAACCTCGAGTTCACTCTTCGTTCGTTCTCGTGCTCGAAAATTTATGAGAACGCAACCGAGTATACTTTTGTCGTCCTTTCGTACTCGTCTTGGTAACACGAAAAGTGACACACATGGAGTATCATTTAAGCTCTTTTCACACTCCATAAAAATGAAAATATTGTCGAGTGTCCTTATTATGTTCACGCTCATAAAAGTATTTGAATAAAACGTTCGATGGACGATAGTTTATCACTTTTTCGGTCCCATCGAGCTATTTTATGAAAAAGGAACTGAGAGAGTTCTCTTTAAGTGTTTTTCAGACTCTATAAACATGAAAAACCCTCGATTTTTCTATCTTTGGACTCGTTAAACAAACATCGAAAGACCCACATGGGACCAAACCACTCCTTCTTAGGGTTCGTTAAAAATACTCTGAGGGACTCATCTGAAGGATGAGCTTACATTACAAGCATATGTTATCCTCCTCAAGCTTGTGTAAAAATAAAGAGGTACTCGCCAGAAATGGTGGGGGGGAATTTGGGAAAGAAATGTGTCTCTCCATCCATGTCAGTGGTAGTACTAGTCACTCTTGAACATGACACCCCCTTCGTCATTTGAATCTAAGTTTGGAAATCCATTTGTCTCTCGTCTGACTTTTTGCAAGTTTACATCTTGGGTCGTATTTGAGTTAATGATGCCAATACTTCCATCGTGTCATCCATATGTTCAATAGTAGTTCGAATAATCCCTCTCTTGAGTCAGCCATCTACATTGTCATTTCTTACCATGTCGGCCTTCCCTGTGTTAGTTTCGGATCATTTTCATACTTTGATCTACCCTTAATCTGTTACTTATTCTGTGTCACTGATGGGGGATACATCAAGGCCCTCTTGTGATGAGTCTTTTTCATGTCGACTTCAACTCATCATCCGGGAACAAGACTTAGAAATCATTTAGTACCTTAGAACCTACATGCCTCAATGGCAGGTTTCTTCACTCTCAACAGTGGATTCACATCATTGGTCCCTGATCGAGGGATTTCATTGAGTTTTCGACTTCAGCTCATTTATTCACATTCTTTGGATTGTAATAAGGTACCTTGGGAGTCATTGACATCAATGGTGATTTCCCTCGCACTTATTAACGGTTTTCATCAATGACCGATAATCAAGTGGTTCCTGCCATGTTCGACTTCAGCATTGTAATCGCGTGGTTAGATTCGTACTTACGGATGACGGGATTGAAGACCCTTGATCTTACCTTTTTGGACCAGGTTGCGATGGATTATTTATGATTTTAATTGACACACAGATCCACTATGTATGTCTCGTGGTTGTGTCTGAATTTACACTTTCTAATAATAGATCCACGGTGTATTTCTGGTGGCTATCTAGAATCTTGACGACATGGATCCACGGTGTATAATTGGTGGCCATGGATTACATTTATGAGTTCAATAATTTGTATTTTGAACATGGGAATGCCTACTTCATATATGGTATCATATTGTAGAGATGCTTGTTTGTTTGCAGATTCTCGATTGGTGCGTTCTTTGTTCCCGACACACACACGTATTTTACAAAGTATTTTGGTTGCCACTAGTTCTAACCTCATACTTTGGGGGGCATTCTATTACACATTATTTTGGTCACCCTAATGATGACTTTACAAGCATGTAATCAGGCCCTCAAAATCATCTTTTGCCTGATAAAAGTGACTACTTTCCTCCTCTACAAGACTACTTTTTAGAAGGACGTCGCAGGCTACCCATAGTGTACAGTGCGGAAATCAAAGATTTCCGCAGGCTGCTCTATAGTTGGCCTGCAAGCTTTCTGCAGGTTGCTATATAGGCAGGGTGCGGTGGTGTTTGAAATCCAAAAGAGGAAAGAGGTTCAAGAATTTTATAGAAGGGGAATCTTCTGGAATGTGAGGTGGCGTCTGTATGGTTACGATCCTACTGAATTCTCTAATATGGTGGGATCATCCTCATCCCTTTAACCACTTCAGCTTCTCCTATATAATAATGGGCTTCTCATGGAAAAGGTTAAGAATAGTTAAGCAAGGTTGAGCAAAGGATTGTTGGACGAATAGACTGGAGATTGTGTGAAGAATATTATTTCAGTTGATGCTTGAGGTCTGCATTCACCCATCAAGCTTTTGAAGATCACCTTCATGCAAACTCCAAAATGAATATATGTGTGTGTTGGAACGAAGGACCATTAAAAGGGAACTTGCAACATCAAAGCATTTTGGTTTTATCTTCCACTTTTATTCAATATAATACAGTGGCATGTTTCTTTCCCATAAAATTATTCTCATTTTATTACATGACTCCTTGATCACATGTATAAGTTTTCATTGAATCTATCATAGTTTCTTTCACTTTGGTTGGTTTGTGTCATTGCAGATATGGTTTCACAAGAGCACTGGAGAGAAGCAGGAACAACAAAGATATAAGGAAGCAATCTCAAAGGTAAGTCATCAATTCCTTCTTTGACATTAGATCAATGATTATAACTTAGGGGAAGCGTCGTGTCCTATCATGTTTTTTTCTAGATCCAAGTGGATCTAGGGAGATTAGTTTATGTCTGCATTTACCGATTTATCCTATAACATTGGTCTACTTTATTTTTGGGATGTCAGTAGAGGGAAGGTCAAGACTTACTCTATATGGAAAGACATACTCAAGGCTGACTGTGGATTTTTAGACTTAGACTTCACTAAGACACCTTCACAAGGGAGGATTCAGGATAGTTGTTTCAATCCCTTTAGGGAGTTCAACTTGGGGTTGCAGGAGAGGAGGATACAGATTGGGCCCGTTGGGCCGACAGTGATGATTAGAGTGGTGAAGTTTAAGCATGGTGGTTCCTTTCTAGGATTAGTTTGGGACACTGGGATTACATTGTTTAACAATTTATCTACTATTAGAGATGAGAGCATCGGTGTTGACTCGTTGAAATTTGCTTTTGGGAGGATAATTAGGATTGGTTACTTGGAGGAGTGATATTTTTAGGATTCAACCAAGTTTATGCATCTTATGATTACCTGGCTTATCAGGAGTGGTCAGGTAGATTCTTATATTATCACCTTACAGAACAATGCTATGAGTAGAGGGTGCTTCACATCAAACATGCTAGTTTGGGATCCTATTGACTTTAACACCTATGGGATTCTTGTGTTTTCACGGAGGGACTTCATGAATGATATGTTCAGAGTTTATCTAGATGATGCTTGGAATATTATAGTAGGTTGGGGGTGTTGGAGTATTAGGGATTCCCCTTTGGATACATGGAAGTTAGGTGTCATTGAGTCCCTATCAGAATTCTTTGGGATGTCTGATTTTAGAGTTGTTTTGATTGAATTGATAGAGATACATTGGCAAGAAATGGTCCTTGATAGTGGGGATAATTATTTAAGTCCTAATTACATATTGTGGATGCAAGAGTGTAGGATGCAGTCTAGGAAGGAGGATCAGGTATTTATGGTCAGAGCAGTAGAGTGTCAGCATGATGGGTCATTTCTAGAAATGGCATGGGACCCTGGGATTTTATCGATTGAAATTTTGGTAGTTGGTACAAATGGGAGAACTAGTTGTTACTTGCAAGAGGCCCTTGGTGTTAGCACATTATAGGAAATTATTGTGGGAGGTAGGTGCTCTGCATCTTTCATATTATTTTGGGACTCGGGAATCATCATTAGTTTCAATTTGGTTTAATTTGTTGTTCATATGGGTGTGATGGCATTTCTTGTGGACAAGCAATATTTGGGAAGGGAATATTTTTCATGTCCTCATTTTTGGGTTCCCCTATTCTACAATGGAAATGAATTTTGTGTCTTGTAAGTGAATAAAAATGGAGTTAAAAAGGGTCATTTAATGTCACTTAGTTGGGAGATGTTATGTTTTTAAAGTGAGATTAAGAAAATAAAGTAAATTTGAATTAACAAGTTACTTAAAAATTATCAAATTGACTTTTAAAGTAAAAGTAAAAGGGGAATAAGGGTCATATTTGATTTAGTCAAAAAAGGGGAAAGTTCTAGAAGGCATGGAAGAAGGATAAAAGGAGGGGTAGAGATTCACTTTGTAATTATGATTTGATCTCTCATTTTGGAGTGGCCTTAGAGCCATTTTTTCATTAGGGTTTATAAAACCCTTCCACCATTGCAATTTAGTTTCAGTGGTGCAATATCCACCCTGTTTAGATAAGAGGGGGATCCATCTAGGATTTCCATTGGAGCTTCAATTTGGGGTTTGTATTCAATTGGAGGTATATCGACTTGCTCAGGGGATTTGTGAAACTTTCAGAAGGAGGATGATCTCAGGTTTTACAGTTACCAGGAGGGTTTTGGGGAAGCATGACAGGAGACATCCTCGCTGGTTGAACACGAGGGTCCTTTGAGGCCTCCCTTATCATCCTGCGAGGCACTGTTGTTCATCCAACCTCATCTCATGAGGACCTCTGCAAAATAAAATTGTAGATATACTTAGGTGTGGTGGCTAGATCATTGTAGTCTTTATTGGAGTAGGCAGAGGTCTTGGACAATAGTTAGTGAGGAGACCGAGGAATCTTGTCCATGTTTTATGACCTATTTGTTGTGTGTTTAGGGTTTTACTATTTAGGACGTATTTCAGTTGTTTTTTGTGTGTTCATGAGGGTATTTCAGTTGTTATTACAGCCAAAATAAGTTGTGTGCTTTATATATAAAGTGAAACTATTATCACATCCTTGTATTGTTCTCATTTTATATTTCATTCATATTAAAGATACCATGATCTCTCCTTCTATTATTTGTGTATCAAATACATGCAATATGTTTGATTAAATTTCCATAATAACAGTACATGCAAGTTTTTTGTTAAGGTTTCTAACCAGATTATAGTTAAAGAGTATGGTACAGTAGACTATATGTAAATGGTTGTAAGCAACTATCGTGGTATTAATGCAAAGTGTTTGACAAACTTATATGAATAAAACCAACATTCTAGACAGCAAACATAATATTCCAACCTATCATAGTTTGGGTACCTTACACCATCTCTATTTCCCCTTTTAGTATGCACAACCAAAGAATCGATCCCCTTCTCTACAATGCATTTCCTCAACCTATCACACCCTTTTCTGGGCTCTAGCATAGACTAGATAGGAAAATCTCAATGTTGGGATCTGCAGGGATTCTCAATGTCAACTTTCACAATAGAATTACAATATAGACCCCATTACAAGCTTGGATCCATTTCTCTTTCATCTCCCTCCTAGGTAGAGTGATGGTATAATGATGGTCATAATCCCCAAACACAAGGTTTAAGTTTGCATGCTTTGAACTTTCCACTTGGCACTCAAAGAACCACTCTTCAAACATTTCTCTAAACTTAGGATAAAATGCTCATGTACTCTTACTTTGGAATATAATATTATATTTGGAATTAAGCCCCATTTTTAGGCTTCCTATCCCCCTCTCATTCCTCTCTCGTAAGGTTATAGTCCCCCATCATTTTAGTCCCCCTCATCTTGCATCCAATAATGTATTTTTTTATTAATAAATACAATGTAAACCATTTACATTCATTGGCCCTTGGCCATACTACTTGAATCATAACTAAATTCACATATTTACATTATGGGGATTAAAAATAGGGTGTTACAATCCCCTCCCCCTTTTTTTTCACTATCCTCAGTGCACATCACCCTATAAGTGTTCATATATATACAAATTTTAAAAAGTCAAAATATATGTGGGTATGCTTCACACATTGCATCTGTTGGCTCATATGTCACATCCTCATGGATGTAGTAGGTCCACTGGACCTTTAACTACCTAATGGATTTTTTCTAGAGCACCTTGACTTTCTGGTCCAAGATACATATTGTCTCTACCTGAAAGACCCCTTTTGGATCCACTTGAATCATAGTCCAATCAATGACATGGTTAGGATCACGTAGATAATTTTTCTATAAAGATGCATGAAATACATTATACACATGCATGGATGTGATCAATCATAAGCATATATGCAACTGGTCCTATCCTATCTAGTATCTCGAATGGTCCACAATATTTGGTTTCCAACTCGGTGAAGCTTCCCAACTTCATTGAACTTATCTTTGGTTTTTCTTTCAAAAAAACATGTTCTCCCACTTGGAATTATCTGGCTACTCTACCCTTGTCTCAATATATTTTATGATTTCCATGGGACGCCTTCAAATCATGTTTGATTTTGATCATTTTCTCTTCTATCTCCTTCATCATATCAGGCCCAAGAACTACTCTATCTGTTGGATTTTCCCAACACATTGGAGTATTACACTTTCTTCCATACAATGCTTCAAATGGGATAGTTTTCAATGATGCCTAATACCCATTTTTGTATGCAAATTCTACTAAATGTAAATACTCTTCCTATTTAGATGGATTTTCTATCACATACATTCTCATAATGTCCTCAATTACTTCATTGAACCTCTATATTATCCCATTCAAATCTGGGTGATCATGTCGTACTAAAATTTAAATTTGTTCTAAATCCTTTCCAAAAATTTGAAGTAAAATTGGAATCCCAATCTAACACAATTTCCTTAGACATTCCATGTAGTCTGGCAATTTCTTTCATTTAAAATTCTACAATGTTGGTTACCTTATGTGTCAGCTTTACTAAAATAAAATGGGAATTATTTGTGAGCTTGTCCACCACTACCATGATGGAACCATGTTGCTTCACTATTATGAGTAGCTTGGTAATAAAATCTATTGAAACAACTTCTCATTTCCACTCAAGAATGGGAAATGGCTACAGAAATCCAGCTGGTTGTTTGTGCTCAGCCTTCACCTTTTGACACTCCATGCATATAGCTATATACTCAACCACACATTTCTTCATGTCTAGACAAAAATATTGGCTTCTTATGGATGCAATTGTTTTATGATATCCTAGGTGTCTAGCATAAGGAATATTATGCATTTCTTCTAACATCAAATTTCTTAATTTCTGAAAATTAGGAACATAAAATTTGTTTCTATACAAAAAAGGATCCCATCCTCTTTCAGCTAATAATATTTATATTTATGTTGTAAATTACCTTGCTATATGATTTCCTTGATTTATAAATAAAGTTGGTATGATTTTATAGCCTCTAAAATTATTATTTTTAAATATGTCATATACATGCTTATAGTAGTAGAATGCATCTCATGCACCCTCCTGCTAATTGCATCAACCACTTTGTTCTCTTTACCTTTAATATGATTTATATCAAATTCATATTCACTAAGAAATTATATCCATCTAACTTGTCTAGTATTTAATGTTGGTTGCTCAAACAAATATTTCATACCACTATGGTCTGTCCTCGGCTCAAACTTTTTTCCCATGAGATAATGCCTCCACATATTTCAAGCATGAACTATGGTTTCCAAATCTAATTCATGTGTGTCATAGTTCCTCTCATTATCTTTCAACTTCCTTGACTCACAATATATCACATTCCCATTTTGTGTAAGAACTCCACCAAGCCTTTCTTTGCATGCATCTATGCACATAACAAAGTTCTCATTTGGATCAACAATTTTTAAAATTGGTGCACTTACAAGTAATTCCTTAAAAATCTAAAAACTTTCTTCACACTTGGAGGTTCATTCAAATTTTATCCCCTTCTTTTGAAAAGAAGTGATTCAGTGTGCAATCTTTCAAAATCCTCCAATAAATCTCATGTAATAACCTGCAAGTCTCATGAAGGACCTAACCTCCACAACATTCATTGGTGTTGACAATTCTCTGATTGCCTTAATATTTTCTAGATCCACTACTATTCCTTCATTTGAAATGATATGGCCCAAATAATAGATCTACTTTTGGTAAAATGAACATTTTCTCAACTTGGCATATAGTTGATAGGTTCCTTAATATCTATAGCACCATCCTTAAGTGTTCCTCATACTCTTTCTCTGACTTAGAATAGATAAGTATGTCATCCAGGAAGACTATCGCAAACTTGTCCAAGTAATTTTTGAAAATGCCATTCATCAAACACATAAATACAGTTGGTGCATTTGTCAATCCAAATGGCACTACCACAAATTCATAATGCCCATATATGGTTCTAAAAGTTGTCTTGTTAATATCCTCATCTTTGATTTTCATCTTATGGTACCCTTATCTCAAATCTATCTTGTAAAATACCTTTTTTTTTCCTTTTAGTTGGTCAAAGAGATCATCAACCCTAGGAAGAGGCAATTTATTCTTTGCTATGGCTTTATTTAGCTACCTAAAATAGATGTACAACCTCAAAGTCCCATCCTTATTATTTACAAATAAAATTGGCACATCCTAAGGTGAGACACTTGGTTGTATATACCCCTTCTTCAAGAGTTCTTCAAGTTGCATTTGTAATTATTTCAACTCTGGTGTGATCATTTTGTAAGGAGTTTTGGATATTGGGGCATCTCTAGGCATTAAATCAATAGAGAAGTCTATGTCTCTCTTGGGTGGTAAACCTGGAATCTCCCCAAATACATCCTCAAATTCTTGTAGCACTACAAAATCCTCAATATTTGGACACTTATTCTTGGTTGGATATTCCACATGGGCTGCAAATAATTGACAGACTTTATGAAACATCTCTTCAGTTGTAAGGCTGAAATTTCCCTTATATAAATGGGTCTTGGAATCCCTTTCACCAAGCTCTATTTCCCTTCTTCATCAAGACATTTAAATGTATTATTATGGAAATTTATGACAGAAAGTTGCTTGTCCAACCAATCCATTTCAATTAAGATATCATAAGATCCCAATGGAATGATATTTAGACCATAAACTGTATTGAATCCATTCAGATATATTGTATATATTATGAAAACCCCATTGATCCTTCTTTTGGTTCCATTGGATAGCTTAACAAAACATGATATTTCAATATTTCTCTCTTTTGAATGAAATATATCCATTAATTTAGGGTCAATGTAGTTATGGATTTCTCTTTAATCAATTAAAATAGCAACAAGATGATTGGTAATATTACCTTCCAACTCAATCATGTGGTATTGATGTTAAACATGTTGATATTCTAGTGCTTCATAGATCCTTGGAATATTTATACCCATGTCTTCAATTGTGGCGTCTTCCTAAAGAATGTAAACACTCCTCGTTTTCTCTTCTTTATGATGGAAATATATATGCAACTTCTATCCTTTACATCCCCAACATTTGATCATTGGTATTGGTATTTTGCTTGAACGTTATACCATCTTTGACTCACTCTAAATTGTATGGCTTTGCTAGTATACATTAGTTCTACTCCTAAAATATGTAGGAGCTATGAAATGTCTCATCCGTTGTTCCACTTGTTCCTTCTTCTTGTACTTCCAAAACTTCTAGAATGTTGTACTCTACTCATGCAAGTACTTATCCTTTCTTATGGTCTCTTCCAAAGTATTTGGCTCATCAAATTGGATTTTTTCGTTGTATAATGATGGAAGTCCACTCAATAATCTCTATATTTTTACTTTATCATCTTTGATAAAACCCACATATCTTAACAACTCTGAGAACTTCCTCTCATACTCATCCATAGTCGTATTTCCTAGCTTGAGTTCAAAGAAATCTTTCATAATTTTGTCATAGTAATGCTCTGAAATATAATGCTACTGGAAATGTTTCTTGAATTAGTTCCAATAAATATTATTTTCGTTGATGTTCTTGACCTTCTTCAGTTGGTACCACCACATAGAATATTTTCCTTTCAAATGGTATATGGAAATCATGGCTTCCAAGTTGGAGGAATAATTATGTAACTGAAAGTACTTTTTGATTCCAAGCAACCAATCTTCATCATCTTCTCCCTTCCTATTTTCTTCATCAAAAATTGGTGGCTTGAGCTTCCTGATATCTCCTTGCAAATATTCCAATTCATGTCTTCTCCTTTGATGCCTAATAGGACATACTTTTGGGTTACTCTATGATTATTCAAATAAATGGGCCTTATTTCCTGAATAAACATGTGAGTGATGTGTTCTATGATCCATTTTAACAGTCATCGAATGCTTGTATCCTCTTTAATTATCCTTTGTTTCATGGGGTTTTTCTATTTCCTCATCTCTTGAACTTGCTCCAATTCTTACTTGCTTTTGCAGTTGGTTTATACTTTGTAGAAGATGAGCATTTATATGATTTACCTCCTCCTAATATTTGATTATTTTCTCATTATAACCTATATAACTCTTCACTTCCACTCTTAATATCTTCATGGTCTCTATCATTTCTATTGGCTATACTATGTTCCTATGCCCATTAGATTATGTCTCATCATTGCCTAAATTAATATTCAAGCCCCTCACTTCTTCCTCATGGATATGAGTTCCTTGTGCATCTTCCATGATTCTGGATTTCATACAAAACTTGATCTATTTTTCCTATAACCCTAACTCTACAAAATGTGCATGTAAGAAAATTATGTTAGATAAGAACAACTCTGCAATTCTGGAAAACAATATGCATAATTTTTTCCTTTTAAGGCCACTAGTCATATTTTAATTTTCTAACATTTTTTATTGCTCAAACCAAAATTATGGGTATACATGCTAATTTTACTCTTCAATTTATTTCCATTGACTACTCTCTCACTCAATTTTGATCTCTAAGATGAAAGTTATGGCCCACTGAAATCAACAATCTTTCCCTGTTATACTTGACTTATTGGTACAATTATTCACATAGGCCAACTTCTACCACCTGTAAAAGGAAATCTGTCATGAACTAGAAAATTTTTGTATTAGGTACAGATATTATTTGTGATAGTGAAAACTCAATAACCTTCATATTTGTGATATGATGCTCTTGTCACTTTCTATAGTGATTTAGAATTGACAACTTCATCCTTTTTGCATGTTTTCCAAACTTGGCATTTTTAGCCAAACTGGCCATAACTAGGAAATATTCACTAAGACAAAGTTGTTTGTCTTGTTGTGGATGTAAATTGTTGAGTAAATGAATTTTTCCATATTTGTGATCTAGGGTCTATTTTCCTCCTCTGAATATCTTAGAAATCCCCAAAAAGTGGCCCAAAATATTGGATTTGGCCATATTTTGGCACCTCCACTCCAAACCCTTCAAAATTAAGTTAAATATTCACTGGGTATTTTCATGCCTAGTCCTTTTCCTTGTTTTCCAAATATCACATGCAACATTACCTCTACTATTGAGCACCACATTACTCTTCAAAAAGAACTAATTTGCATTTCCTGGCAATTTGGAGTTGAGACATCTAGTGGGCCTTACTGGCACTTTTATGCCCCTCAAAACTATGGACTTAACTTCAAAATTTCATCTGCATCTAAGAAAATATGCTCTTGGTATGGCCAAAAAAATATTTTGGCTCCATACATTTTTTTAGTACACCTTTATCTTTGATGTGTCATCATTGCTAACATGGATGTCACATTCTTGCTAATGTGGCACAGGTGTCCACCTATCAATAGGTGAGGCAGCCATGTCAATTTCTTGGCCACCTAGGTGCCTCATCACATCTTTGTCAATTCCTTCCCTTTCTCTCTCTCTCTCTTCCTTCTTCATTTTTCTTCTTTCCCCTTTTCTCCTTATCTATCTACTTTACCAACTTCATGGACCACCTGGACCCCTTTTGTCTTTTTCTTCCATCTAGAATCATCCTAGTCATGGATGATTATAGAGAGGTTCCTACTATGTCCCAAGTAAAATCATGAATATGGGTAACACTTTCGTGACAATCGGGTCTCCAAAATTCCTAGCGGAAATTTTTCGGCCGAAAAAATGTTGCTAGGAATTTTTTCGGCCAAAAGAAAATTTGCACGTCAAATTTAACAGCGCCCTCGAAATTCATGTACAATGTTCTTCGGATGAATTATTTTCCTGTGGTAAGAATATTTTAGCTGAAACTTTTATTTTTAACAGATTCTGTTAAAAACTAGGCTTCGGCTGAAAACCTAAAAATGGGACTGTTTGCAGGAAACTACAAATTCTCTCCATCTTACTTCATCTTTGGAGGTAGCGGACTCCTACAAATACTCAAAGTTTAGTTTCAGAATTGATACCAACATTTTTAAAATTGAATCTACTTTCATTGGGTATAATTTGTTTTCATTTCATTGTTTTTATCTAATTTATTTAATTTTATAAAAAAATCACTACATAATAGTTTTAGGTGAGATTATGATTCAGTGAAATGAAAAATCCATATCTCTAAAAATACACAGTGGAGAATTATGGAAAATTTATATTCATAATCCTTAAATTGTTCTCTTCAAAAGGGTATTTTTAGATTTTACTTTTAAGTAAAAATTAAGATAGATACATGGTGGAGGAAAACATGTGTTTAAAATCTGTAACTTTTTCAGATTGGTCAACTTCAAAAAATTCTAGAAATTATAATATCCATCTGTTAGATTCAAAACTATAGTCATCAAAAAATAGAGTCTTTGTATATTGTTGCAGTATATTTCATTTGTCAAATAGAAAAGTTTAATACTGGATACATTGTTGTGGGAAAAAATAACTCATTATCTTTCCCTTCATTTTTAAGGAACATACTATCAAACAATTGCCAAATTGACATATCAAATCTCAATAAAAAAAAATTGAAAAATAGTCAGTAGAAAGCTAACAAAATTCTTCACAAGTTTTGTTTTTACAGTAAAGTAAAATTCTAAATAAAAAAATACTTTTGTTTACTGGAAGTTGAAGAACCTGTTAAAATTATAAAAAAAAAAAATTGTCATAAAACAAGCAAAAGTGTTACCCATCTTCATGATTTTACCCTCCCTACCTCCTCCCCATGGAATACTATCTTTGGTCGATCTGGTGGATAATATATGATGACTTACCTTCATCAAGATCAACGACCCAGAATCATTTTGGAACCACACGTTCTCGATGAATAACATGACAACTTATGATATGGATTTATGAGCGGAATGAAATGAAACACAAATATATAACATTAACACATATATAGAGAGAGAATAATAATAGAGATACAGTGGAACTTAACTTATATTAAATAAGAAATCTATTGAAACTGTAAAATGGAAAATGAAAACAATCTTGCTCGAATGGTGGTAGCTAATCTCTTAGAAGAGATGTGGCGGCTATGTGCATTCGTATGAGAACATTACCATGAGGCCTATAGGAATTTTTAGCATCAAGAAGTAAACAGAAAACCCTAGACATCCAAAAACCTAACTCTAGGAGATGAAGTGCCAAAAGTCATGTGGGCCCCGAAGGGGTAAGTTGGTACATCAACTTCTCGGGGTCGTAACTTTTGCATATGATATTTGTTTTAGGTGCATAATAGTCTGTTGGAAATATATAATCGAGGACTACACATTATGATGTCACACTCTAACTCCAATTATAGTGTGACTGTGGCGGGCCCAAAAAACATTGTTTAGGGCCTCAAAATGGCCCCAAAAGTTTAGAACCCAAAAAGCTAAAAAACATTTCCAAGATAAAAATTGTAACTACCAAGATGAAATTTGTATGTGAACTATCTGAAAGAGGTGGGTGGCCACCGATATCCACCCAGATGAATCCTCCCTCCTTAGGAAGCAATGGTTTCCATTGCGTTGAGTTCCCCCATCATATGAGGAAACTTTTGTTGAATTTGGCCTCGGGTGAGCCACTTTCCTTGGTGCAAGAGTTGCCCCACTTTGAAAACTTGACAAAGATGAAGCTTCTATTGGTGAGTGCCCTTGACCTGTGTGTCCATGATCTGATCAGTGGATGTATGTTCCATACAGTCAGGGTTGTGATTTTTCGGTGTCAACTTTTCTACTATCTCTGAGGTGTTCAATAAGGGTGGAAAGTATGGACGAAGGAGGTCCACATTAAACATTGGGTGCAATCCAAGGAAGGGGGGAATGTTGAACTCAAAATCATTGTTACCCATAGCCTTGGTGATGGTGTAAGGTCCATAGCGGATTTGATGAAGCTTATGATGGGGTCATGTAAGGCATTCTTTCTGCAAGTGCAACCAAACTTTATCTCCCACCTGAAACTTGTGTGGCACCCTGTGTTGATCATGGCGTTGCTTGTACTTGGCATTGGACTTTTGAAAAATATCTTGAACCTATTGGTGGATGTGTTGGATTCGTTCAATGAACTGGGTGGATTTTTTGGCTTTGGAATGCGCATGGGATGATTCTACTTGTGTGGACACAAGGGGTAGTGCAACATTCATGGGACCCAATGGTTGAAATCCCAACCCCACCTGAAAGGGGTTGTGGCCAGTTGAGATATGTATGGCTCTATTGTAATTGTGTTGAACATAGGGAAGACTCTCATCCCATGTGCGCAGATGCTTGGAATTGTACATGCGCAAGATATGCAAGATCATCTTGTTGATGACCTCAGTTTTGCCATCCATTTGGGAGTGGAAGGTCATGGATTTGGTGAGCTTGGTGTCCAGCCATGACTAGAGGCTTGACTAGAATGTACTAAGGAACCGCCTGTCCCGATCGGAGACAATGGTTTTTTTTATCCCAAAATGTACCCACACTTTTTTGAAGAAGATCTTGGCAGTGTCCTCTATTGTGATGCTCTTCTTGCAGGCGATCAGAATCGCCATCTTGGAAAATTGATCCACAACCACGAAAAAAAAGTCATTTCCTTGTTTGGTTGAAGGAAGGCCCAACATATAGTCCATCGAGATGGATTTCCAATGTTGGTCTGGAGTAGGAAGAGGGGTGTACATTCCTTTTTTCATAATGGTCGGTTTGGCAATGTCGCAAGCCATGCAGGACTTGATTACTTGTTGACATCCTATCGGAGTTTTGGCCAATGATGAAGTGAAACAAAGTACCCTTCACCCACATTTGTGAATGAAAGAGGTGCTCACCTTCCTCCGGTTCATCTGGTTCATCGGGTTGGGCCTTGGTGGTGGTAGAAATGGTGGCATTGGGTTCTGCATCAATGATCTGTCTCCCTTTTTCTAGTTTTGACTCATTGTTAGATCCTACATCTGATTCAAAGGATTTCACCTTGACCACCAATGACTTCTTTGAGCAGAATTCAGCGGTGTTATTCCAGGGTCTCTTATGGAACTCACACCATTTCCCAGTGTCTTTCTTTGTCTTCCCATTGTCCTTCTTTGTTTGCGGCTTGGATTGGTTGTCCTGAGGTTTTCCATCCTTTCTCTGCCCTTTTTTCAATGGGTTGGGGCCGCCTTTTCCCTTCTTATGTTGTGAGGGGTTTGAAGACCCAAACTGCCACATCTTCGATTTAAGCTTCTGCTTGATTTTGACAACATATTAAATAGGTCGCACCCAAGGAGGTTTCTTACAATATCACACTTTACGTCGTCTTTTATGAAAATATCTCCCATGTCGAGTTGTTCAGTGACTTTTCCTATTCACCAATAAAGTCTATGGTTGACTCATTTTGGTTTTCTCATTTCTCCAAACACGAAATGCCTTTGAAAAATCCTTTCTTACTCACCCTTGGCTTGTATTACCATGGCCTTAATTTATGTATCATCTATTGTTTAGATATCAAGGAGTTATAATTATTTTTTTTGGTGTCATGAAGTTGTGCATTGTGGCTCTTGTATCAAGGAGTTATAATATTTTTTGGGTGTCATGAAGTTGTGCATTATGGCTCTTGTATCAAGTAGTTATAATTCTTTTTTTTGGTGTCATGAAGTTTTGTATTGTGGTTCTATCTACAAGGACTTGAAATTTCTTAAAGCATTCTTGCAAATAATGCAATCTTATCCATATTGAAATGTCAATGCTAAAACATCAAAGGGTATCTATGTATGGGATTTACTATGTACCATTTAGGTGAATTGTCTAGTATATAAATTATATCAATTGTGATATTTAGTTTTTTAAACAAGAGTTGAGCATGTAGAGTATCCATTGGATTTGTTATGTTGTCATTATTTGGATGGAATTCTCTTATGAATTGAATATCTATACAATAATATTCTATATGCTTTGACATAATTTTTTCAGCAGCCCATGTTGTATTCAAAGGCTTGTTTCCTTCCTCCTATTTCATATATATCTTCCATTTAGTTTTCCCCCATAAGTAGTTCATTGTTGCTAAATTTTAACAACACGGCTCTTTAACCCCAAATATAGGCAACTTTCAAAGTTCATGACCAAAATATTTGTTTTGGTTCCCAACTAGAAATCATTGTTGCATGTAGCATTCTTCAAAATTACCTAAAACTACTTGTAGATAGATTTCATTCATTGTAGGGATTGCTTCGACACCAACATGGGATTGGGGATGTTCATGGTATCTTTATTTCTAGTCTTTCTAATACATTCTTAAAAATGTATATGGTAGACTTGGAATTAACTTGAACATGTCTAGAAAAGAACACCATGACCAAAAATAAAAGCTATAGTGTTAAATTATTGAGCATACCCATTTCTCCCTTGTGATAACAAATGGTTTGCATATACTAGCAGGTTCAGTATTTGGGCATGTTTAAGTTCATTATTGTTTCGGGTGTTGTTTATGTGTGTATAGTGAGTTGTTGTTTGGGTATATCTATGATGTTTATGTTGTTTTGGTGTACGAGTAATGACACACGTATATGATTGTTGGATAATGTAGCTAATCATTTGGTGTATGATTAATGAAGCAACTCTTTGAGATGATTTAGTTGGAAAAGATCTTATGTTTGTTTAGCATCATCATATTTTACATAAACTTGCTTGAACCTACTTGCTTACTCCACTTGCATTCATTGTAGGAATTTTTTTGTCCCATACCAAAATTACAATTGTCTTTACCTTTATTATGTATTACACTTAAGATTCACTTCAGTGTGCACCATATTTTTTCACTAGATGTGGACTTGTTCCCCTATCCTAGGGATAACTAAGGAAATTATGTCTCGAGACCCAAAAGTACTAGACATGGAGTGTCAAGAGACAGATGTCTAGAGAATGGTCATGGAGGGCCCATATTTTCTTCAGTACATCCCACCTATCAGCATCAGCAACATCCATCCCACTAGTCTGGTCCTGAAGTAGCAGTAAGTCTTTCTTCATGAGGTAATGAATCTTGGTTGTTGGAGTTACATCACACGCACCTAGGATTTATTTTTCATGAGGTTTTTCCTTGTTTATTAGTCATAATTAGTCATTATCCAGTCTCCTATATTTTAGGGGAGAATATTCCACTTTGAGAATATTCTCTTTCAGTTGACACTTCAATTTGACTAGTTGAGTTGAGTCTAGATGTTGCATTGATTTTGTCACCATGAAACATTGGGATCATCACCATGATAATGCGCACTTTATTTGGGATCATCACCATACTAGTGCATTACCCTTGATTCCTTTATCTACTCCTCACTACACTATGTTCAGTCAGTTAACTGAAGACTAGTTGACTAGTTAACTCAGCTAAGTGGCAATTCACTCCCGTAACTACCTGAGAGACTAGACTAGGTGGAAGTTCATTCTCGTAACTGTTGGTGTGTGTCCAGATAACTCTATACCACCAATATGGTGCATTGGTTCTCCTCTAGTGTACATTCATTGAGTTATACAGAGTATATCATGTGTAAATTATTCATTATTCATTACGGTTAATGAGAATTCTTCCATTCTTTCTCTCCTTCTTCATCTTTCTCAATTTCTCTCTGCAAATGTGTGTAGTATTTTCTAGCTAGATCTATTATGTGAAGTTTAAACACATTTACATGGTATCAGAGATGATGGAATTCTAAGCAAAATCTACACCAAAAATTTATGCAGGTACAAAAGATTGAAGACAGCGGAAAGATGGATTTCCAAAAAGAATTCATTATTACACCTTACAACTACTTTGCATGGAAGGAGAGAATAATGATTCATATCCAAACCAAAGGATTGTATAGGTTAAACTTGAATATAGATACAGAACCGACATCATCCATAGAAAAATCCAAGTACTTAAATCAGATGGATGAAGCACTCAGAACAATTTGCAGTCTTATTTCTCCCGATCTCCTTTTTCAAATATATTCCTGTAAGACTCCCAATGAATCCTGGACCACCTTGGAAGGGCTCTTTGGAAAATAATATGAGATGAGGGGACACATTTTGTAGATGTAACTCCTCACATTGGATCCAAAAATCTTTGACAATATCCAAGATTTCTTTACAAAATTCAAGGATTTACTGTCGCAACTCAAAGCTTGCGGGGTTGATAAATCTAAGGAGGAGAAACAAATGGTTCTCACCATTCTCTCCAAACTTGGTCCTTAATTATATATATTCGTATCCACATTCCATTCTATCAGATTCACCTCTGGAGCCACATGGAAGATACATTCTCCCGAGGACTTTATCGAATCCCTTACACAAGAGAAAATCAAGCTCATCAACATGGGAAAAATCAAAGGCCCAAAGGCGCATGCACTTACTGTGAAAGATGGCAGCCACCAATATCAGAAATCTAAATATAAAGACAAAAATAAAGCTCATTCACATCCGAAGAAGGAAGAGTACACAAAACCCTTCACCGATTCCTCCGGATCCAAAGGGGGAAAGGGAACAAAAGGGCAGAAATGCAAGTACTGTCACAAAGGATTCCATCCAGAATCCACATGCATGCAAAAAAAAATAGATCTAATGTCTCAAATACTTCAGCAAAACAACCTTGGATATCGCATCCCCGAGGGTTCCAAGAAGAATAATCCAGAAGATCTGAATCCCAAGAAAGGAAATTCTAGGCATGCCTTGATTTCCATCAACTCCTCTCTCGATTCTTGGATCATAGATTCAAGAGAATCACATCACATGGATGCCTCAAAAGCAGTATATTCTTCATTGGATGCATGCAAAGGTCCTCCTATTCTAATGGGGGACAACTCTTATGTCGAAGTCACTAGCAAAGGAAGGATTGAACTCACCAATGGAAGCTTCAAGAATGTGTTGCACGTTCCCAAAAAAAAAATCAACCTTCTCTCCATGTATCAGATGATGAATTACGGCACCGGAAAAAAATTCATATTCACACCAAATGTCGTGGAAATCTATGACATGAAAACCAACTCCATGGTTGCTACTGGTGAGGTAAATCATCAGTCTAGATTGTATAATTTTTTTGAATTCATTGAACCTGATTCTACTTTACTGCTTACTCATGCTGATGAAAGCAGTAGGATATGGCATGAAAGGTTTGGACATTTGAATTTCAGATACATGAAACAGATTAGCAATCAAAGATTGGTTAATGGTCTACCAGACATCCATTTCTCCAAAGGAATATGTGAGGGATGTGTTCTCGGAAAACACCCTCAAGAGAAATTCGACAAAGGAAAGTCTAAGAGAGCTTATGCACCTTTATATCTGATCCAGAGTCACCTTATGGGTCCTTTTCCACATACATCCATCAAAAAAGCGAGGTTTGTTCTCATTTTTTTTTATGATTTCTCACATTTTACATGGATCTATTTTCTCAGTAAATATCCGAGGTCTTTCAACACCTCAAAGATTTCAAAGCCATGGTTGAGACTCGGTCCGAAAATAATATCAAAGTCCTATGAAATGATAATGGGGGAGAGTATGTAAATCATGATATCCATGATCTTTTCCATGAGGAAAGGATTCAATTGCAGCATACAGTTCCCTATACTCCGCAGCAAAATGAATTTTTTGAGCAGAAAAACATATCTCTAAAGGAGATGGCATCTTGCATGTTGCATGAAAAGTCACTACCATAGAGACTATGGGTCGAAGCACTTAATTGTGAAACATACATCCAAAATAGATCTCCCTATAGATCTATCAAGGATAAGACCCCCTACGAGGCTTGGAGCGGCCTCAAACCGGAAGTGACCCACTTTCGTATTTTTGATTCACGTGCATGGGCCCAGCTTCCCTCTGAAAAGACAAAGGCACTTGATCCACAGAACACTGAGTGTATTTTTGTTGGCCACCCTAATGGTGTGAAGGGATATAGGCTTATTGATCTTTCCTTGGACCGACTCATCATTGAACATAGTGTCAAATTCAAGGAAAGTGTCTCGCATGTACCTCGGTAGCCGCATGCAGACACCTTCATTCTTCCACATGTCCAAGATTATGAGCATGCACATGCCAACTCTTCTTCAGCTGAGAGTTATGATTCAAAGGACCCAAATGATTCATATTCAGAGTCGGTACAGTTAGATGTAGAGTCAGAGCATCCAGATGCAGTTGAAGAGCCAGAGCATAGGCCCAAATGGGCACATACTACTCTTCAGGATGCAGGGGATCTCGTTCGTGATCCAGCCGATACTAGGAGGACTCGATCTGATTTCGAGGAGCCTCCTATTGCACTCACTGCCACTGAACCATTTCCCTCCAAGCATGTTTTCTTGGTTCAGTGTTTAGATCCACGGTCTTATGGCGAGGCTACTAGAAATCCATTTTGTAATCCGTTGTGTAGGAGGAGTACAACTCCCTCCCCAAGAACCAGACTTGGGATATGGTTCCCCTTCCTTCTGGGAGGAAACTTTTCAGATGCAGATGGGTCTACAGGACCAAGAGCACAGCAAATGGACAGATTAGCAGATACAAATCGAGGCTTCTTGCCAAAGGATTTCTGCAGGTGCATGGTATTGACTATGATGAGACCTTCGCTCCAGTAGCAAAGATGGATTCCATATGATTGGCACTTGCCATTGCGGCAGCCAAGGGATGGGAATTCCATCAGATGGACGTGAAGAATGAATTTCTTCACGGTGATCTCTCTGAAGAGATCTATATGGAGCATCCCCGGGGATTTATGCAAGACTCATATTTGGTTTGTCGACTGAAGAAGTCCCTTTATGGCCGCAAGCAGGCTCCGAGGGCATGGTATGCCAAGATGGAATCCTACCTGTTATCACAGAAATTTGTATGTTGTAAATAAAACCCGAATTTATATATGCTCGGAACGAATGATTCACTTCTACTCTTAGTTCATTATGTTGATGATTTGTTAATCATCAGTTGCTCAACTTCAGTGATTGCTACAGTCAATAGGATTCTACATGACAGGTTTTTTATGACGGGCATGGGTCCACTACACTTCTTCATTGGACTCAAGATCAGTCAGGATGCGTCAGGCATCAAATTGTCTCAAGCCAAGTATGCACGGGATATCCTTGAGAGATTTCACATGACATACTACAAGTCTTCTCCAACTCCTTTCCTATCATGATTCAAACTTGAGGATGGTGGGGAGACTCTGTTGGTCAAGAAAGAAGCAAGATCCCATTGCTCTATCTTCAGCTGAGGCAGAGTGCAGAGGGGTAGTTAACATAACCATTCATGCTATGTGGATACAACATTTTCTCATTGAATTGGGCATTCAGTTTCATCAGTCGATCGTCATATGGTATGATAACCAGAGCACTCTAAAGTTCTGCAGAGATTCAGTTCAAAGGCAGTGGATGAAGCACATCGAGTTCCACATTCACTTCATCCAAGACTTAGTACACGAGGGGATCATCGACCTACAGTTATGTTCTTCAGTAGAACAGACGGCAGACATCTTCACCAAGACCTTTGTTGAGAAGAAGTTCCATTCTCTGTGAAGTCATCTTGGAGTGAAGGACACAGTTGCCTAGCAACTATAGTTCTTATTTTTACATACATTGTACCTTGAGGGGGGGGGTTTCCCATGAGGTTTTCCCTCTTTCATCACTTTATTTCATTGTATACTTTGTATTTGCGTACCTAACATGGCCTCATTGTCAGGACCCATTATTTATTTTCACCATAGTGATGTTCAGGGGGGGAGTTGGAGTTACTTCACACACACCTAGGATTTATTTTTCCTAAGGTTTTTCCTTTTTTATTAGCCATAATTTTTCATTTTCTAGTCTCCTATATTTTAGGGGAGAATATTCCACCTAGAGAATAATCTCTTTCAGTTGACACTCCAGTTTGACTAGTTGAGTTGAGTCTAGATGTTGCATTGGTTTTGTCACCATGCAACATTGGGATCATAACCATGATAATGCGCACTTTCCTTGGGATCATCACCAGACTGGAAAATTACCCTTGATACCTTGATCTACTCCTCACTACACTTTGTTCAGCAAGTTAATTGAAGACTAGTTGACTAGTTAACTCAGCTAGGTGGCAGTTCACTTTTGTAACTTCATAAGAGACTAGACTAGGTGGCAGTTCACTTCCGTAACTTCCTAAGAGACTAGAATAGGTGGAAGTTCACTCCTGTAATTGTTGTTGTGTGTCCAAATCACTCTAGACCACCACTATGACACATTGGTTCTCCTCCAGTGTGCATTCATTGATTTATACAAAGTATATCATGTGTAAATTATTCATTATTCATTACGGTTAATGATAATTCTTCCATTCTTTCTCTCCTTATTCTTCTTTCTCAATTTCTCTATACAAATGTGTGTAGTATTTTCTAGCTAGATATATTATGTGCAGGTTCAACACATTTACACGGGTATCATGGTATGTGTCACTCTGATTTTTGAAGAACTTGAATATGTTGCACTGAATTCTCCTTCATTGCATAACGTTTGCTTGGAAATTATGCTCTTTGACTTGTTCATACCTGGGAGGGTGACATAATTCCCTAGTAAGATGATTCCCATTTAGGATGAGTTTCCACTAGGTGGGTCTGAGAAAGGTCATCGTCCATTCCCTCCATACTTACCACTTTCCATTATTATCCAGGGAAATAGAAACTGGAAGCTTGCAACAGGAAGAAAGAAGGATGTTGCACTAGGGACACTCTGGCAGACCAAGACCCGGGGGGATTTTTCTTTTCCTCCTGGATGTTGACCCTTGAGAGCACATGACATCATCATTTTAACCTTGACGCCACCCATAGTTAGAGTTTGCACTTATGATGGGCAGTTGTGTGCTAATTGGCATGTGTGGAAGCATTCAGGGCCTTTGGAGGCCAAATGTCCTACACTTGAGGCCTAGCGCTCCACCTTAGGGACCTAACGTCACCCTAGAAGGGCATGACATCACCCTTGAAGATGAAATTAGGGTTTAATTATTATCATTTATGTAAAAATTGGATTTTAATGTAATTTGGCCATTTTGGAATTTTTATGACCTAATTGTAATTAAAGGTCATTGATATTGTATAAATAAGAGAAAAAACTCTTGTTTTTATGGATCATCTCTCATCACACAAGTGTGTGGCCTGAAATTCGGCCCTCTTTAAGGGTTATTGGCTGAAACTAAGTGGTGCACAACTTCTTGGAGAGGCATTTTGGGTGTATCTTGGCTATTTTCATGGTGGGAAATCTCCAACTAGGGTTTGATCTTGAGTATTCTTGGTGAAGTAAGTAGAAAATATGCATTTCTTTATTGTGAATGAATCCTTATGGTGAATTTTACTTGTTTCATATTAAAGATTATGAAATTGCTTGCTTGAAACCCTAGGATAAAGAGATAAGTTTTTATCTTTTTATCTATAATTTTCCACTTGTTTAAATTTCTCAAAGAGCACCTTATCTAGAAGTGGATACTAGAGACCTGCCATTGTAGCACCCTAGTAATAGTACTCCACTTGCCTTTTGCATATTTTATTTCAAATTGTCTAAGGAAAAGATAAATCGCTAGGGCCTAAGTTTCCTTACTTTCTAGCAATTATCTCTAGGACTTGGATGTTTCAATCCTTGGGCTACCAACACCTATATCATCTTCTCCATCTCCTTTTGACTAAGTATTAGCATTTGCATTTCCCTATAAGAGTTGTTGTTGCTATCATCGACTCCATTACCGTGGAAGGTACTAGTCTATTCACTACTAGTGATTGATTCATGAAACAACTTTCAAAATTTCTTCTTTGGAACATTCACTAACTCCTACTAACCTTAGATTAGCCTAATTCACTAACCAACTTGATGTTGTTGAAAAATATTGCTACAGCCATCTAACAACAGCAAATTGACATCAAAAGTGACATATATTTCTAGCTAGACATTACTAAATGTTCTTGTGACTATCTAATATCAATTTGCCTAGTCAAAGCTACCTTTTCTAGTCTTTTCTCAAGCATTTTGAAGCATAGTTATTATGATTGGTACAAATTTATCATTGTTTTTGTAAACTATTGTAGTGCTGCAATTTTGTATCGGCTAATATATTTTTTAAGAGTTCATTGTCTTATGAAGCATTAACATCATTTTGGTACTTGGAAAGTTCCATTTTTCTATCTTATTGTCTTATTCTGGGAAGGTACACAATATTATTCATTTTCTTCATCTCTATAAGACATAAAAGAACCCTTTGAAATTGAGTGACCTGTGAGAGGGGGGTTACTTTCTTATACTTAGGCCTTAGCCTTCTCAAACCCTCAAGTCATTGGGGATGTCTCATGTTGGCCCTTGACCAAGTTTTGAGGATCCTTTGTCATGTTTGACCTATTTTTGGGACTTCGACAGGTTGTCGAAGGAGGAGCGCAAGACGAAGTGGAGGTCGCGGGATCTCAACCCGTTTTTAGGGCCTTTTTTGGTTTTTGGGCTATGTAACGGGTATGGGAATGTCATCCCATGGGTTTAGCCATGCTTAGGACTATTTTGTAATGTATAAATAGAATACTAGGCGATGTAAGTAGCGACTGATGGTTGAGTGCTAGTACTGGCTATGTGGAAGAAGATGTGATTAAGACTTACAGAGCTAAGTGCAAGTCATTTGTAGTGCTTTGTGCACATACTGTGTGAGGCTCTGTGCCTAGATCTACTTGGGGAAGGAGGATCTGGCGAAGTGTGCGTAGATCTCTTGTCCTATGCGAAGTAGTGTTCTGATGCTTTGTGTCGGTAAGATGCTTGGCAAAGATAATAAAGAGAAGAAGAGTCGGTGGATGTAGCCCCAGGGTGGGGGTGAACCACATATATCATGTGTTATGAATGATTTGTGATTTATGGTTGCTCTCTTGTTTATATTATTGAATGCTTAGTGTGATTTTAGATGATAGATGAATCTAATATGATAGTCTAGTGTTGAATAATGTGAATGAATGCTAGATCTGATCTCTATGTGTGTGCTTCGTGCTTAAATCTATTGGATCTGTGTGAATACTACGTTGATTTGTTGTTAGGGTTTAGCTGCGATGTGAACTAAATATTAATACTAATGGACTGTAATAACTGAGTGATTTGTTAAGGTGTTACAATTAAAAATATATGTCCCAGCTAAGGTTGCAGACATTGGAGTCCTGCAACCACCCCTGCCTCTACCTCGGGCCAGACTTCATCTGCTTCGCAGGTGTTTCCAAAAGGGCTGGTAGTTAGGGTTTTGTTAGTGTGTTGTTGTAGCATTGAACCTCGGGTCTACCCCTATGCCAAAAAATGGTTCCGTTGTCGGGACCTGGAACTGTGATTGTTGGGAACTAAGGAAGAAGAAGCTCTATGCGAAGATCTGAACTGAAACTGTGAAATATCCGTGCATAGATCTGTTTCCCTGGTGCGCAGTACTCTACTCGGATTGTGAAGCTCTGTGCTAAAAAGAGAAGTTTTATCTGAAGAAAAGAGGTAAGATCTAAACGATTTTGTGCTCTGATACAGGTAAGAATAGTGAAAATTTTTAGATCCGGAAGCTTTGTTCTCTATCGAAAGTAAGATAAGTGGAAATTTTTGTTTCAAGAATATGGATCTAGGAATGTTTGATAAATTATGTTCTAGCTTGAAAACTAGGGCACAGCTAGATGAAAGAAGATTTGATATGAGTAGATTTGATAAGAATAATGAAAGATACGTTAGTCCTATGCATAGAAAGAATGTTTGGACTAACAAATGGGTGCAGGATCCTAGAAAGAGTTGTTTGTGGGTTAGCTACCATGATCCTAGTGCACAGTATAGGAAAGGATGTGGATAATTTAAGAGAAAGAGAGGGTTAACCCTTTGTTACAATTGCAGAAGATCGGGACATCTTGCTAAGGATTTCCCTGGTAGAATATCTAGTTGTCTTTGTTATAAAGCTATGGACCATGAAGTTTTGGATTTCTCTAGAATGATTGCTAAGCTTGAAAGAATGAATATGGAACAAGTAGACCTTGAGAAAGGTCAAGAAACTGAGACCATGGTAGAACCCCAGAAGAAATCGGAGACTGTACTATTACAGATGAAAGAAACCCTGAATGACCACAGAGATATTAAAAGAGAAAGAGTAAATAGAAGTAAGAATAGGAGACTTCAACATTAACTGTACTCTGGATGAAAAAACACAGGTGAATATCATGACATAAAGAACTTGGGAAATTTTAGGAAAGTATGCTATGATTCCTTCATTGGGAGGAATAGGATTATTTAGAGGAAAGTTGATAACCCTATGTGGAAGACTTACCCAGATATCTATGAGTGCTCATGGACCTTCGACAGAAGAATATTTTGAGGTTGTTAAATTTTTTGAGAATAGCACCCCATTCTCTATATTACTAGGAAAACCTTGGATTGAAAGGGATAAGGCCAGAAGGAAAGCAGAATAAGTCTTATAGCATAAAAAGAAAGAATTAAAATATTTCATGACTAGTAGGATCGCACACTTGATTGAAGAACAAGAGAACAAATTGAAGCTATTTAGAAACAAAAAATTGGATATTGAACTTGAAAGAACACAAGAAGACTTACAAAAGATTGAAGCACCTACCCCTGATAGAGAAGAAGTATTTCCCTTGAATCCTAGGAAAGAATATCAACAGTGCGAAGTTACTATGCCAAGAGGAGATAAGAATAAGAATGGAAAAAGGAATAACCAGATGAAACTCACTGGGAAGCAGGCTAGAAAACTAAGCAAGAAGAGATCAGAGATCGAAAAGTTACAGAAGGTTCCAGAGGGAACTTAGCAGAAGGAAAATTTACAAAACTGGAACTTTGTCGGGATATCAATCCAGCGTCACATGGAACTTCGCCATGGAGAAGAAATATAGTCATTGGGAACAGTATAACTGTTAGACTGATACCCCGAATGGTTAGAACGACATTTATGGTCAGAAATCCCGCCATCAGACCATTGGGACCTCGTCATAACGGACCAAACTGAATTAATGAAGGTCTCTTTTTCGTTGGAAATATTTGTTACGTTGTTGTCTACTTATTTCTTCGACTATTGCACTGAGAACTCTTTTTCGAATTGTAACAGAGAGAACTCATTGCTACCATGTTGTGATTAGTAAGATCGACACCAGTTCTATTGTTTTGCACACTCATTCATCCATACAATCTAAGCGTGTATGTTGGACAAGCTCAGGGCCATGGAGAAAATCGTCGAAGAAGTTCTCATCGATCTCATGGCCGGGAAAGTAATTTCTGCAAGTATTCAAGCATCATAAAAAAGAGGAGTACAAGCCTCTCTGTCAACCACTCATGGATCCGAACCATCCCGAGTCATCACAGAAAAGTGAACCAAGCACAGAGATGACCTAGCAAATGTGAAGCTAATTATAACCATCTTACCTGACTACATCCTGCCTCTAGCCAGCGCGATGAGTCGTGATAGTGTGCTAAGATATTTTGAATACACCATGGTTACTGC
This sequence comes from Picea engelmannii, assembly GCA_009831015.1. NCBI lineage: Eukaryota > Viridiplantae > Streptophyta > Pinopsida > Pinales > Pinaceae > Picea > Picea engelmannii. The sequence continues at coordinate 689,927 of ML782890.1, read as the reverse complement.
ATACCTCCCGAATGGGATACACGCAGTTCGAGCACAGCAGGACAAGATCGCAACGTTGAAGTTCAACGAATTCAACTTAGGAGACTGCAAGAACCATAGTATGCTCGCCCCATATAAATACTTGACCAAGACAAAGGGGAAGAACTCGAATATAATCCCCCAGCCATGGACCATGAACCTCACGCAGTCCACCCTGTTGAATGTAATGAAAATCCTACACTTTGGAAGGCACCAGGAAGTTAATGCCTATGTCAAGCTTCTACTTTCATGTTACCATGCCGACTACTTATGGCTAGACCACCATATCACAGTCGATCCGATGTTGATCCATAGGATCACCGGATTATGCAAGGACCCAACCCGTAGGACTTCTATCCAGGGAAATCCAAAGATTGCGCATTAGCACAGAAGATCAAGGATACATACGGTGATGTTGACAAGGGAACGCAAGGCTACAAGGTAGCTTCCATACATAATGGCGCAATGTGCCTAGGATGCCAATTATTCGTAGGAAAGTTAGTAAGGAAGAATAGACCTACACAGATCACAGGCTTTGTCATTGACCTCGCAGGGAAATGCTTGGAAGGCGTACATATGAACTGGGCAAAGTACCTAGTTAATCAGTTGGAATTAGACTGCCGTGAAGAACAGGATCAGGGCTATGAGTTCCACTTTAGCTGGCTCTTGATCCTCATTGCATTTATTTCTTGGGAGATGTCGAAAGGAGTGGCCTTCCTGGACATTGAGTCATTTGAGTCGCTTGCTGCGAAGTTCACCATGCTTTGGTACTCAAGCGACATGGGAAAATAGTGGCAGTCTAATGCAGTCTTTCACACATACTATGTCCAGCGGAAGAGGGCTATCAAAGTTGAACCTCGCATGATTCTGAACACCCTGCAGCGGTTTCGACCCCTCATGAAGTTCTGCGGAGATCAGAACTTCATCTATATTATTGCGCAAGAAGACGAGCATAAGGAAGAGATTTAGTTGTACTAAAAGCTCACAGAAGAGGACCTCGAGGAGATAACTAAGGACTGGTCAGTGGACTTCCTTATCCCCACTAACCCTGCAGAGATATTTGATCATGAATTTGATAGCCCGGAGGCCTCTCACAAATAACATGACACACCTAGAACTAGCAGAAGGAAGAAAACCAAAGAATTCCAAGACTTAAGCAGCGCCTCAGAAAAGATTGTTTCAGTATCACCTGGACGAGGGGATGATGACGAAGTAGAAGAGATAAATGGAAAAGAAGATAAGCAGAAGCAAGGTGAAGTAACACCACCTAGAGACAAGGTTGATCCCTTGAAGAAGAGGAAGGTTTCTCCCCCAAAACCCTCTTCCCGAAAGAAATCCAGAGCCGCCTTGACCAAGATTCAAAATGTGCTCATTGTTGATGACTTTGACTTCATCATCGCAACTGTAAACGACGCCTCGCAAGAAATCTTGTAGAAAAAGGAAGCCAAGCAGGAGGAGATATATGAAAGAATTGAGTTCGAACTCTGAGGGGTACAATGGGCCCTTCAATCCAGTCGCCCAGTGTCCACTGCGTCCCTACCATCGAGAGAACCAGAGTTGGGAGATGAGCCAGCCCAAATCCACCGACTAGCTGATGTGACCGAAGCTCGCCTTCGTCGTGCACAAGAAGAAATTGAACAAACCACCCAAGCCCTGAAGCAAGTACAAAAATTACTCGTAGAACAACACCAACTTGCAAATCAGGAGAAGGTTGCTCTCTAGACCAAGTTTGAAGAGGAGAAAGCATAGATTTAGCAAGAAAAAGAACAGTTTCTCGCAGAGCAACTCGAAGTGAAAGAAGTAGTCAATAGAGCACTCCACTCTGTGATAGGCTTAGAGACAAAGGCACAAGACTGCGTCGACCATCAAGTAGAGCAACTCGTGGAAGCTATCCAACAACTACAGCAAAGAATAGTAGACTTAGAGCTCCGCGCAATGCCTGACACTCCGAAGGATGTGAGGGATCAAAGAGATGCAACTGCCCAAAGCACAGTTGAAATAATCAAGGCCCTCACCATGGAATGTAAGAAACTAACTGATCACAGTGCCGAGACTTATGAGAAACTCACTAAGAATCCAGAATTAAAGGCATTGGAGTCACAGCTCTAGGAGGCGAAGCAACAAGCAGAAACAATACAAGTGAAGTTGAAGCCCCTGTCAGATGTTGAAAGGATGAAATAATCCCAAGAGCAGTGCACCACTCAACAGCAGGTCCACACCATTCATAGAAAATTCATGGAAGTGACTCAGAGGCTCCAACCTATACAGGATGAGGATTTCCAACTATTCTCATAGATCGAAGACCGGGGAGAAAAACTGGAAGAAGTCGTCATTGCAGCTAAATAGCGTTTAGAGGAACATGTCAACGAAGCTGTTATCCAAGAGTTTGTTGAGAAGGAGGCCATGGCACAGCAACAAGTCGAAGCATCTCAAGCCAAGCTCGAGGCTTTGAAGGAAGAATTACCCAGATCAGAGTGACTCGGGACGAGTCACGGGTGAGTGTTGGGGGCTTATTGGCCCTTGACCAAGTTTTGAGGATCCTTGGTCATGTTTGACCTATTTTTGGGACTTCGACAGGCTGTCGAAGGAGGAGCGCAAGACGAAGCGGAGGTCGCGGGATCTCAGCCCCTTTTTAGGGCCTTTTGGGTTTTTGGGCTATGTAACGGGTATGGGAATGTTGGCCCATGGGTTTACCCATGCTTAGGCCTATTTTTAATGTATAAATAGAATACTAGGTGATGGAAGTAGCGACCAATGGATGAGTGCTAGTATTGGCTATGTGCAAGAAGATGTGATTAAGACTTGCAGAGCTAAGTGAAATTCATATGTAGTGCTTTGTGTGCAGAATGTGTGAGGCTTTGTGCCTAGATCTACTTGGGGAAGGAGGATCTGGTGAAGTGCATGTAGATCTCCTGTCCTATGTGGAATAGTGTTCTAATGCTTTGTCCCTGTAAGACGCTTGACAGAGATAATAAAGAGAAGAAGAGTTGGTGGACGTAGCCCCAGGGTGGTGGTGAACCATGTATATCCTGTGTTGTGAATGCTTTGTGCTTTATGGTTGCTCTCTTGTTTATATGTTTTAATGATTAGTGCGATGTTAGATTATATATGAATCTGATATGATAGTTTAGTGTTGAATAATGTGAATGAATGGTAGATCTGATCTATATGTGTGTGCTTCATGCTTAAATCTATTGGATCTGTGTGAATATTGCGTTGATATGTTGTTAGGGTTTAGTTGCACTGTGAACTAAAGCTTAGTACTAATGGACTATAATAACTAAGTGCTTTGTTAAGGTGTTACAATCACAGATCTTTGTGCCAACTAAGGTTGCATACACTGGAGTCCTGCAACCACCCCTACCTCTACCTCAGGTGAGACTTCATCTGCTTCACAGGTGTTGCAGAAAGGGTCGATAGTTAGGGTTTTGTTGGTGTGTTTTTGGTGCATTGAACCCTAGGTTTTCCCCTGTGCCAACATCTCCCTTGGGGTACATTGATATACTCCTAAAGAGAAAGGGGTTTCCTATTAAGGTGACAGTGATAGGTCACTCTCTGTTTTGCCAATATTGCTTTCACTTGCCTTGGATTTTGGGCAAGTACATATTGTGCAATAAAATTTTGGCACTACTGCCAAGGAACACTAAGTCAATATTCTTCAAAATGACACTTTTTCAGTAAGCCTTTTCCTCAAAGCCTTTATCTTACAAAGCTTACTTGGCGACTTCACTGAGGGTGATTCCCTCTTTTCTCTTTGATGATCCCTAGAAGGATTATCTGGATACTCCAATGATGACAAATACAACCATGGCTTCTCAATGGGACCCGAGAAATTTTAATCCCTTAGATATGAGTAAAATTATGGGTTACCCTCGAAAATTTCCCCTGAGGTATGAAAAATGGCTCTCTAGATTCACTAGTAGTAATGGGGTTAGAGCCGACGATCACATGGATAATTTTTGGGATTTATTTCAACGCCACCCTATCAGTGATGATGCTGAAGATTTGGCAATGAAATGTATCTCTTCCACTCTTCATGGAATGCTAGGAAATGGTATGACGATCTCCCTAATGCTAGCATCACATCTATGGACTAGTTAGAAGAAGCATTTCTCAAGAAATGGGGTATTAAATTGGAAGATATCCACATGTTATTAAAAATATTTGAGTACATGAAACAAACTAAGAACGAGACTGTCAAAGAATTCCATAAGAGGTTTGAGAACTTGCTATATCATATTCCTGAAAGCCATCATCCTGGAGACAAGTACCTTGTTTACCTCTATACCAATGCACTCTTAGTGCATTTAGGGTTCCTCCTCAATAAAAAGGGGCCAAAAACAATCGATGATGCCTATTACATGGCCATACAAATCGAGGTGAATATCTCTTTGTTAAAAAGAAAACACATATTTTCTCCAGAAACCAAAGTTGATGACCCCAAAGGTACCCTAGATACTCTTAGTCTGGAGAGATTAGTTTCCCTTGAGATCTTTGAAAGAAGGGAAAAATTCATCAACAAACACGAGGTTGGGAAGAGGGATCCTATTGAAGGTTTCCAATCCCATGAGGAAGAACAATAGTTTACTCATGCTTCTATCGAGGATAATGAAGACTCGGTTGAAGAGAAAGAGCCTGAAGATATCAAATATGATGGTGAAGTATTAATGTGTGCTCACCCTCTGATGAAGCCATCCTAAATCCTATTCCTCCTGCACAAAAAGAATAGGATGAGGTTAGTCATTTTCCCTTCCAAGTTTTTTATGACACTTTGTTCTATGATTGAGAAGGTGAAGAAGTAAAGGAACCCTTGGAAGAGCTAGGCCCTTCATTTTATGATGAAGGCAAAAAGATGATTAAAGAGACAAGTCTTGGGGATGATGTACTAAACCCTCTTCCATTGGATGAAGTCATCCAAGCCATTGACACTCCTGCACAGCAAGAAGTAAACACAGTAAGTTATTTCCCTTTCCAAAATTTTGATGGTGCTTTATTTTATTATTTGGAAAGTGAAGAAGTATTAGAGGATCCCTTGGATGCTTAAATCCTTCATGTTATAAGAAAGGTAGTGAAATGGTTGATAATTTTGATGAGTTTATACATGTTGTAAGACGTAAGTGGGATGTGGTTGGTTCAAATGAGGATCCCATTTATGATATGGAAGGATATATTTGAATGTTGCCTTTACAACAATCATGTGATCTTCCTAATAATTTTGAAGTTTGGCAACAAGATGATGATATAATTTCAAAAGTTTTCCAAGAACCCAAGGATGACCCGGTGCAATATTCTCCTAATGATTTTTGGTCATACCTTGAATATTTTGATGAGTATTCCTTTGAGAACTTGGATTTATTCTATGAAGAATATTATCGACCACCGTTGTGCTCAGATCTTGATAAAGATGAGGACATTGATTTCCCAAACAATGATACTTGTAACAAGGTTTTCCAACCTCCATAGATTACTTTGCCTCGCTATGTCACTAAGTATGTAGTTGGAAAATATGTCCCTTGTATTGAGTTTTCTCTAAGGAAAAGCTTACTTTTAGAATTTAAGGGTAGGTTTAATACCTCAAGAAGAAGTTTATTATCTCAGTATTTCATCCTTCCCTTAAGAAATTGTCATTCATCCTCTCGGTTCTTACTAGTCCCTACCCAGACCTCAGACTATTAAGATGTTCAAGGTAGCCAACCTTCAGACTCTTTGAGTCAGTCGTTTGAACCTTTGATTTTTCACGATCGCTTTCTGAGATGGATTGAGCACTTTCCTAAGAATGTGACTTGGAATAATTGTGTCCCTCCCTACCGCCTCCATGAGCTATACTTTACGATTTTCGATAATACAATACATTTTCTAACTCATGTTATTTTTCTGCTTGACTTATCATTATTTTGGTTTATGATGAAGCACAGAGGCAGGTATTATGATATATTGCTAGGATGGTTTCATTGGTTATTTAACTACACCTAGCATTCAACCAACAGGTAAGTAGAGGTAAGTTAAGCATTTGCATCCATTGTATATACCGTCTACATATCATGCTAGTGTAGTGTAGCTTCATTTGTATTCTTTCATTATGTATGTATGCATGCTTTATTTTATTCCACTATATTATATATGAGCGAGGGGTGATATCACCACCCTGATGATTGTTGATACATTTTTTGAGATCTAGCAGATACAGGTCATACCAGATATTTTGAGGTTCTCATGCGCTCTACGGTGAGCACATGTCCCCGGGTTGGAGCTAGATGTTATCCCTTATCCTAGGGATAACTAAATATATCATGTCTCGAGGCCCACAGGTCCTATAAATGGAGTGGCAAGAGCCATATGACTTGAGCATGGACCTTGAGCACCCATCTTTTCTTCAGTACAACCCACCTATCAGCATTAGCAGCATCCATCCCACCGGCCTGGTCCTGAAGTATCAGTAAGTCTTGATCCATGAGGTAATGACTCTTGGTATCATGGTATGGGTCACTCTGATTTTTTAAGCACTTGAATATGTTGCATTGAATTCTCCTTCATTTCATAACATTTTCTTGGAAATTATACTCTTTGACTTGTTCATACCTACGAGGGTGACATAATTCGGTAGTAAGTTGATTCCCCTTTAGGATGAGTTTCCACTGGGTTGGTATGAGAAAGGTCATATTCCATTCCCTCCATACTTACCACTTTACATTATTATCCCCCTCATATCCCCCCACCTTGGTTCAGGAATTGGGTTTGCCATGCTAAGAAGGGTTGTACCTTGCCTTGTGGGAAGAAGGGGATAAAGGCCCAGAGGGTAAAAGTAGTTAGCAAGAGATAAAATACAAAATGAAACCTTTGAGATGATTCACCCAGGGATTCTCGAGAAAGCAATAAAAAATTTCTCAATAAGGAAAGGGGACCCATAAGATAAATTGAAACTCAAGGTACTAGTTGGTGGATGGGAGGTCTCATCATGAGTCATCCTATTATGTCCATGGGCATGTAGCGGTATGACACTGCCATCTATCTCGCCACCAAGCCAGGGTAGTGGCTCTTGGTGGCATAGCCAAGAGAAAGGGGGTCTCATCATGATCAAGCCTTCTCATTTCTATGAAATGCTTGTGGGTAACGACGTCACCTCTGGTCACTAGGCCAAGACATTGTCCCTCAGCTTTTCCCTTAAAAACAAAAAAAGACCAAAAGAAATAAGCCTAAGAATTAAAGGCTTGAATGGGCTAGGAAAATATGGCATCCATGACAAGGTGCAGCTCGCCCTCTATAGAGGCACCCATAGGCAAGACCTACATTTTCCTATTATCACTGTACCCTCTGCCCAAACATTTCCCCTATGCCACTTCACACACACATACATGACCTAGATTGGTTCTCACCTGGGAAACACCCCAAACTTAAGGAGTATTATCCCAATAGAACATCATGATACCTTCTCCAAACCTGACTTGTTAAACTACATAACGTCTTTGAGCATTTGTATAGGTGAAGGAGGGTTTGATGTACATGTTTGGGTAATTTGATTATTAGATGTGATTGACATTGCTATGATCTCTGTGACTTATGATCCCATGGAGGCAATAATTGTTTTTGTTGCAGGACTTTTCCCGATGGACAGGTACATATGGGGGAATGATTAGGTTGGACCTCCATGGGGTTGAAAACCCAACAAATGGATGTTGCAACCCCACCAGGGGGAAAGAGAAATTGGAAGCTTGCACAACGAAGAAAGAAGGACGTTGCACCAGGGACACTCCAGCACACCTAGACCCAGGGGGGTTTTTCCTTTACTCCTAGATGTTGACCCTTAGATCACATGACATCATCATTTTGACCTTGACGTCGCCCATAGTTAGGGTTTGCACTTATTATGGGCAGTTGTGTGCTAATTGGCATGTGTGGCAGCATTTAGGCTCTCTCATTTTAATTACACTTGAGAATATTGAATATCTATATGTGTCTGAGGTAACCAAGGATATCTAAACCATAATTCTAAGTGAAGGTGAAGAAAAGAAGGCTGAAATGCAAGGAAGGATAAATTCTTTTGATGGTGCTTTCTAAGGTATGTTATTTACAGGTCATCTCACCATTTTAGTTATAAATTATTTTCTATAATGATTTAGACTGTGAAATTTCTATGCAAGTGAGAAAACATATCCAAGTATTTGTGGTAAAAATTTCAGCTTGGGTCATTGTATTTTGGGAGTTACACTCTGTGGAAAATAGGGTTTGTGGCCAGTCCTAAAACTAGTCAAAATCAGGTGTTTCGGGTAAAAACGTCATAACTTCTTCATAACAGATCCAAATTCAGTGAGACAAAATGTGTTGGTTATGGTACAGTCTATAGTATGTTTTCTAACATTTTTAGATCAATTCATCAAATATTTTGTGCGGGGCATGCTCTACAAGGTTGCTCTCTAGAATAAGCCAGAATTTAGCAAGGTATGCCTTTTTGCTATAACTTCTTTTCTAAGAGGTTCCAAGTAATGACACTTGGAGGAATTGCATAAAACACACTGAAGAACATTGTGTATCAGTTTCAGATATTTATATATTACAGGTTCAAAGTTATGATTACTTCAAGTTAGGGTTGTTGACTAATCTAAAACTAGGCATGTGAGACTAAAGAAAAGTTTGATGAAAATGCTAGTCTCTTGTTTTTAAAGTTAAGGAAGGTTTGCAGGAATGTGATCATATACACCAGGTCTATTATATAGCTTCAAATCAGATTTGGATGATGAAATTTATGAGGGCTTTTGGTTGTGGTACATGTTGAGTACATGGTTGAGACAAGTAGTTGATAAGTTGGCGCACATACATGAGGTGTATAGTTGATGATGTTGGTACATATTGATGAGTCATAGTTGATGAGTAGTTGACACATTATTGGTACATACTTTGTACATGGTTGGATGCACTTGTTTATGGTACAGGTTGATTACAGGTTGGTGCAT
>ML782890.1:661554-675150 GCA_009831015.1 Picea engelmannii | reverse complement strand
CAAAGTGAATGCAAAATAAATTATTTCAATAATAAATTTAATGGAGAAAATAGAAGTGGACCCAGCCCTAAAATAAGGAAAGTGGGTCAAGTGACCTAGAAGATGTTTTTAAGGAAGCCACTTGGAGAGTATAAATAAGAGGCAAGTCTCTCTCATTTTAATTATACTTTAGCATATTTAATATCTATATGTGTATGAGGTAACCAAGGATATCTAAACCGGAATTCTGAGTGAAGGTGAAGAAAAGAAAGCCGAAATGCAAGGAAGGATAAATTCTTTTGATGGTGCTTTCTAAAGTATGTTATTTACAGGTCATCTCACCATTTTCGCTATAACTTTTTTCTATAATGATTCAGACCGTGAAATTGCTATGAAAGTGAGAAAACATATCCAAGTATCTATGGTAAAAATTTCAGCTTGTGGGTCATTGTATTTTGGGAGTTACACTCCGTGGAAAATAGGGTTTTTGGCCAGTCCTGAAACTAGTCAAAATCAGGTGTTTTGGGTAAAAACGTCATAACTTCTTCATAACAGATCCAAATTCAGTGAGACAAAATGTGTTGGTTAGGGTACAGTCTATAGTATTTTTTTTAATAGTTTCATATCAATTCATCATACATTTTGTGCAGGGCACGCTCTACAAGGTCTCTCTCTAGAATAAGCCAGAATTCAGTAAGGTATGTTTTTTTTGCTATAACTCCTTTTCTGAGAGGTTCCAAGTAGTGAAACTTGGAGGAATTGCATAAAACACATTGAATAACATTGTGTATCAATTTCATATCTTTATACATTACAGGTTCAAAGTTATGATTACTTCAAGTTAGGGTTGTTGACTAATCCAAAACTAGGCATGTGAGCCTAAAGAAAAGTTTGATGAAAATGCTAGTCTCTTGTTTTTAAAGTTAAGGAAGGTTTGCAGGAATGTGATTATATACACCAGGTCTATTACAGAGCTACAAATCAGATTTGGATGATGAAATTGATGAGGGATTTTGGTTGTGGTACATGTTGAGTACATGATTGAGACAAGTAGTTGATAAGTTGGCACACATACATGAGGTGTATAGTTGATGATGTTGGTACATATTGATGAGTCATAGTTGATGAGTAGTTGACACATGATTGGTACATACTTGGTACATGGTTGGATGCACTTATTTTTGGTACAGGTTGATTACAGGTTGGTGCATGGTTGATGCACTTGTTTATGGTACAGGTTGATGCATGGTTGATGCACTTGTTTATGGTACAGGTTGATGCATGGTTGATGCATGGTTGATGCATGGTTGATGCATGGTTCAGATTTATTGGTACAGGTTTACAGCGGTATATCTCACAGTGATAGTGTGACAGTGGTTTCATCATTCTACTTCTACTTCAGGGTTGCAGGACGAGGCAAGGACAGGTGGTTGTAGACACCTTTCAGTTTTAGCCGGAGAACATTGGGGGTTGTGTCCTCCTTCTAGTTGTAGCCAGAGAATTGGGGAGTTGGAGCTTCCCTCAGGTTGTAGCCTGAGAAACTAGGCGGTTGGAGCCTCCTTCCAGTTGCAGCTGGAAAACAAAGGAAGTTGGTGCTTCCAATGAATGTAATTCTTCAAGACATATAAAAAAAAAAGCATTATGTGGTTTCTCCCGATTTGGGTTTCCACGTAAAACACCGGTGTACTGTGTATGTGTGTGATTGTTTATTTCNTTTGAAGAAAAAGGATTATAATTACACTATTACTGATTCACCCCCCCTCTCAGTAATCCAATAAAGGATGTATAAGCCTCCTCTATAAATAGAGGCTCTCCTCTCATTCCAAATTGTTGTGAATTATTGGATATCATTCGTGACTACAATTAATAGAAGATCTTCCTTTTGAGATTTTGGTATCAATTCTTGGAGATTTATATTTCTTGGTTATTTCTTAGTGCATCAAAGATTTGTTATAGGGATTCAAGACTTCTACTAGCTTTCAAGATCAATCCATTTTAGGAGTTAATTAACTACTTGGAGAGGAGATGATTTAGGGTTTTTTCCTTCCTTCTTCTCTTGTTAACTTGGGTAAGTGTTCAATCTCTTGTCTTATTTTTCCTTTGGTTCCTTGGAAATCGTTTTAGGTGTTTTGTTCAAGTTATAGTTCATGTTGTTGGTGAAGTTTTTTTCCTTTGAGGAATCCCTTCTTGTAGGGCCTTGGTCTTCTCAGCTTAGCTTAATTACGTTGGAGATTATTCTACCCTAGGGTTATAATATCTTACCTCAGTCCTTAAAATAGAGGTGACCAATTCTTAGAGGGGCATACTTTATGACCCCATAAGCTTTAATTGGATAAAAATAAGGCACTAGTCCTATATGTAAGAACCAACCAAAAAACCTAAAAATCAAAAACTTTTTTATTTTTTGTTGTTTATAAATAAATATAACTGTGAAAATCAAGGAAAATCCTTTATTTAGATTACATTCAATGTATAGTGTAAAGTTAACAAATTATTGCATTTCTTAGACATGTTATTCGTGGGTTTATGCTTAATTGTTGATCTCTAACCCTAAGGAGGGAAATTGGGCCTATTGTATTGAGATTTGAGGTGTTATATAACATTATTTAGGATTATTTAAGGTGATTCTCAAATCTGTAAATTGAATTGTAGCATTAAAAAATAGATTCATTGAAACCCTAAGGCTAGGGTTTGGTGCTTCAAGGTGTTTTCTTTATCATTCCTAGACTATGTTTCGTTTCTAGATTATTTACCAAGATTATCTAACATATCTAGTGGTTATATTAATCTCAAATGTGCTAATAATTTCTCACCATTTACTTAGAGGTTTTATTTGGTAAATTCCAAGAGCTAACTTGTGAAACCATAGGGGGATTCACCAACCATTTCACAAGTTCTTTATTAGTTAATGTTTATGTATCTTTTGAAATTGTCTCTTACACTTGCTCGGATATTGTTGTACACAATATATATTTCGCAAGTGGAAACATCCAAGACATCTTGTTCTTTGTGCTTAATCAGATTTAAAAGTGAAAGGACAGCCATAATCTCATCCTCTCTTAGCATATAATAAAGTGGTAAATATGTTCACACATTGTACTTTGATTAATGTTAATTGCCATCACTCTTTGTGCCTTGAAGTAGCTTAAAGTGGTTCTAACCTCTTATGAGTTGTGTTCATTGAATGATAGACTTAAATGCTAATATGAAGTTGTTAATGTTGTTTATCTTACACATCAAATTTGGCGCACACATCCACTATCTCCTGACCTTTCTTTGAAGTGGATATAAATGTGATTCATGCAATTGTTTCTAGTTGAAACCTTTAGAGCATTGTGATCGTTGATTGGAATCCTAATGCATTGTCTTGTCATATATTTTGTGTATTCATTAAAGTAAATCATATGATTGCATGGTTTTATTTGACTTAAAGAGGTTTGGTTTTCATTATTTTGGATACCCCCCATGGCTTCTAGGAGCTATCCTAAAGTAAAGGGAAATGTGTATTGAGGTGACAGTGGTGCAAATCCCATCTTGTTGCTCCAGTTAGCACCTGTGTCGGGATTTTTCATAGGGGTGCTAGTTCATGTAGTAAAATTTTTGCCATCATTTCCTAGGATGACTTTATCCATGTTCAACATAACATTTTGGTGTCGTTGTCAAGGGTCCATCTTTCGGATTTTGTTATTGGGTTTATTCTTGAATTTGTATCTTAATGAGATAATTTTGGATGCTAACCTTGGTTGTCTCATCTGGATAATCCACTCGAAGAAAATATGAAAAAGAGGTACTCTACAAGGAATAATTCCCAAGTTACTGTTGATATTGTGCCTGACCCTAAGCTTTGTTGTAAAAGAAGAAGACATAGGCATAAGACAAGAGAATTAAATAATCAATTAGGAGTTTAATATGTGCAATATGTAAGAATATTATTTGTTGATCATTCAAGTTTCCTAACCCAAAATCATATGGGTGATCCTTGGTTGATCGACTGCTATAAACCGTTTGTTTCACTTACATTACAGGTTAACCTCGTGATTTTCCTACTTCATTAAAAAAATGCATGTTTTCTTGGTGATAATGTTATTGGTCCTAAAGAAAATTCGGATGTTTTATGGATTATGTTAGAAGTATTGGAATTGTTCATCTTTATGTTCTTTAAAAATATTTTTTCTTTATCACTGAAGAAAGTTGCTAGAAACTGATTTCTTGGGTTGCCTTATAATAGTATAAATTCGCTTGATGCTTGTAGAAATGTTTTCATTGATAAATGCTTGGAAAGAAAAGATAGTAGATTTATTTTGAATGCTTTGAATAATATTAAAAGAAATGAAATGAGACTATGGATGAATTTAATCTTATATTTGATAAAGTTGTTTAGGACATCCTTAGACTCATCAGCCTAACCCAGCCTCCATCTTGTTGTATTACCTTAACTCTTTCCAAGGTTAGTTCAATTTATTTCTAAATGAAGCCAATCCCAATGATCTGACAGAAGCTAAGAAAAAGGTTAATATTTTGGATGATAATTGGAATTTGTCAGGGAATCCTAATATCCTAAACCCTCCTAGAGACAAAGTCGATCCTAAACCTAAATTTCTCCATTCTACTAAGCCCTCTCCTAACCCTTTCACCACCATCCTATAGGGAATGAAAAGGTTAGAAACAAATTTCATGCAGATGATGAATACTTTGTATAATAGATTGGTTCAACTTGAGAGAAATCAATAGCATAACAGGTTTCCTCCTAGAAATGGGTATCGGGGCCCTCCTCCAAATCAAATACCTCATGTAACATTGGATCCAACCAATATGCTTGAGCATGAAGCTCCTTACTATTGTTAATATTATGATAGTTTCCATGATGAAATAACTTGTGTCAAATACATTGAAATGATGAAATCTAGTTCTCATAGTAGTGATGGATATTTGAACACTTGCAACACTCTGTCAAATGGAATAAAAATGTTCCACTTGTCCCAACAAAATATGCAACAAGTTAAGGATAATTCCATAGAATCATAAAGGGTTATTGCATTGTTTGGTGAGAAGCTTTTCCCTGAGGAAATTAAGTAGATGTATGCAGACAGATTTAACGATATAACTTATCAAAGAAGAAGAGGTAATCCTCATAAAGAATATCAACAAGGTCCTTATGAATTTCCTAAGAAAGATAATCGACCTATAGGACCAAGTGTAGATGCCTCAAATTAATCCTTCAATGAATAACCCCTTAAATCTAATGTTGGATGAGTAATACTAAGGTGCATGTCCCCATTGTTGAGTTGGAATACATTCCTTTTGTAATAGAACAAATTAAGGAAGTTTTGGGGTTTGAGGTAACAAGTCAATCAACCCGAGTTGTATATGAAAGTGAATATTCCCCTATTATTTTTCAAATGATTAATCAAGAAGGAAGGAAGAACCCAAGCCGTCAAACCTTTTCCATATCTTTTGTAGTTGGTCATTTATTATTGCATAATTGTATGTTGGATTCAGGAGCCTCTACCAATATGATGTCCCTTAATGTGATGAATTGATTGGGACGTACAACCAAAATACCATGTAGAAGCATATGTGAAATGGATTCTAGAGAACTGAAGGTTTATGGTTTGATTAAGGATATTCATGTGAGTTTAGCATTTTTTCAGGATATTTCTTTGACTATAGATGTGGTTGTCATTGATGTCATGGATTCTTTGGGAATGATTTTATCTCATAAGTGGGTGGTTGAACTTAGAGGTAGAATCCAAATGGACCTATCTTATGCTACTATCACCACTTGTGAGAATACCTATGTGACCTTGCACCGTGAGCAAATGAGGAAGTATCCTATAGAAGACCCCTCAAATCCTATGAAAGAATTGGTTTGCTATGAAGAAGACTTAGGATCTTATATTGTGCTTGCAACTGGGATAGCTCCCTGAGAAGATGTCAACATTGCTTGGAAAATGAAATTTGATGGAGCTAAGTCTAAAATAGGGATCGGTGCAGGAATAGTGTTTATTTCTCCTAAGGGTGACACTATGTGTTATTCATTTCATTTAGAATTTGAAGAAATGAAAAACATAGTTGAGTATGAAGCTCTTTTTCTTGGATTGGATATGGCTAAGGACATGGGAATTAACATTTTGAAAATACAAGGTGACTCTGATTTGGTAATCCTACAAGTAAAGAATCAATTTGCATGTAAGAATGATAGATTAAAAAAGAACAGAAACACAGTGTGGGATTCCATGGAATAGTTTGATGGTTCATCTTTGGAAGCAGAGAATAGGATGTTTGATGAGAGAGTTGATGTTTTAGATCTATTCGCTTTGACTCTTCAACCTTGCAAGGATTTGTTGGAAGGTGGGAAGTTAGAGATTATTTTTAGACCTTTTGTCCCCAATAATTTTGAACATTGGCAATTTTTTGATGACGATACCCAAATTACAAGATTCATTAATAACCTTCAAGAGTTTCTCGAGAATGATATTGATTTGAGAGAAGGAGTTAAGTATCAAGAGCAGTTGATAGATAATAGGATTTTTGCTAGTCTTATTCCTTTGGAAAGAATGTTTGACGGACATGACATGTACAATGAAAAGAATGAGCTGGTTAAACCTAATGAGTACATGAAAGTTAATATTGGTTCCCAAAAAAGCTCGATTATTGTGAAAATTAGTCAAGGAACTTCAAGTGAAGAAAGAAGGGAAATTGAGAATTTGGTCAGAGAATATAGAGATGTCTTCGCTTGGTCATATGATGATTTGAAAGCTTACAAAGGTGATATTATTCGGCATAATATACCTTTGAAGGAGGATTCCAAGCCATTACAACAAAAGTTGAGACAAATTCATCCAAAGTTGTATCCCCTCATTCAGAGAGAGTTGCAAAAGTTGCTTGAAACAAAGACAATTATCCCTATAAGGAATTCAACATGGTTGTCTAGCCTTGTAGTGGTAAGAAAAAATACAGGTGAGATTAGACTATGTGTTGATTTTAGGAATCTAAATGTGTTGTCTAAAAAGGGTAACTACCCATTGACCAACATGGATCATTTATTGGAAAGAATTACAGGGTCGGCAATTATGTAATTTTTGGATGGTTTTTTAGGCTATAATCAAGTGTGGGTAAATGAATATGATAGACATAAGACTATCTTTACCACACCTTGGGTACTTTTGAGTATTTAAGAATTTAGTTTGGTTTAATTAATGCAAGTGCCACTTTTGAGAGAGTCATGGACTATGCAGTTAGAGATATTATGGGAAAACAACTGAGATATATATAGATGATCTCACCATGTTTTCAAAAGAAACAATTTCTTGTGTTGGACATCGTAGGAAAGTTTTTGAAAGATGTCCCAAGTATGGAATATCGTTGAACCTGAAGAAGTCAATATTTGGTGTTCTTGAAGGAAATCTTCTTGGGAATATACTTTCAAAGGATGGGGTAAAGGTTGACCTTGAAAGGATTAAATGTATCAAATAAATCTCTTTACCCTGGAACAAGAAATCATTGCAATTGTTTTTTGGAAAAATCAACTTTACCCAAAGATTTTTCCCAAATTTTGACGAAATAGAAAAGCCTATAAACAATTTACTTAAGAAAGATGTGGATTTCAAATGGGATGAGAATGGAAATTTAACTTTCGAATCTATCAAAGAAGCCATTGTGAAATCCACTGTGTTAGTAAGTTTGGATTATTCAAAGGATTTGCAAGTTTTCTCCTTTGCCTCTGAGGATACCATTGCAAATGTTCTTCTTCAAAAGAATAATCAAGGTGAAGAACAATCTATAGATTTATGAGTAAAGTTATCAGTGACACTAAATTGAAGTATTTGATCATGGAAAATCAATCCTACACTTGTGTTAAGTCGTTAAAGCACTTTAGAACCTATGTGGATTACTCAAAGATAATTACCTATGTTCCTCGGTCTACAGTAAAAGATATTTTGGCTCAATGAGATTGATCAAGAACTAGAAGTGTTGGACCTTGGTTATGGAAGAAAGCGAAGATCAAGGCAGAAAAGGCAAAACGTGAACTGCGCGAAAGATGCAGTCACTGTTACTGGGTCGAAGTAAGCAAAAGAGAAGAAAAGATGGAGCGAAGTAAGAGAAAGCAACAAGTTGGACGAGGAGATTGAGGATGATAGATCAGCAAGGAAGACATATTGTGGACAACTCAACAAGCGGGAAAAGATACCATTGGATGCTTTGGAGCACTGTGTAAGAAGGAAGGAAAGACAGGCTGGAGAAGCCCTGAAAATGTGGGTCATGTTGACCTAGGTTTTTAGACACCTAGGATTTTGGTATCTAGGGTTTTGACACTTAGGTCTCAGCCTAAAGCTATCGATGAGCTATTGCAATGTATAAATAAAGGTCAAGAGGACCTGGGATGGGTTCGATAATGTTATTAGGAGATATTGCTAGTGAGAGAGAACCATTGTACTGTGAGAGCCTTCTGAAATTGTAAGATATTCAGTTGGGTGCGAAGATCAACCCTCCAGCTGGGTGCGCAGGGAAAGGAGAAAGAGAGACATAGAGGAGAAGAAAGAAGAAATGCTAGCTAGGAGAATAGACAATAATTGTATGCTTCATCTTAATATATTATAAAGCACAGTTTTGTGGGCAGGGCCCTAGAGAGAGGATGAACCACGTATATCTTGTGTCGTGTGTGATTGATGCTCTATTCTTTGCCATTTGATATATTGTTATTCCTTTACTGTGTTAGATATGATAGATAGTTGTGTGAAGTAAATCTAAGTTGGTAAGTGATATATAAATGGTGTATTTTTCTTGTATCAGATCCACTTGATATCCCTTTGGTTATAGACATCTATGTCATGCAATCCCCCCATAACTGCTTTGGGTGAGACTGCATCTGCCTCACAGGCATTGCCGAAAGGGCCAGTAGTTAGGGCTTGTTGGTGCGCTCTTGAAGTTGAACCATGGGTCTACCCCTGTGCCAACAAATGGTTCTATTGTCGGGACATGAATCTTCTTGAGGGAATGTCAAGGTGGTTTCCATCAAAGACAGAGATTCAGAAGTGGATAGATGATCAAGAAAAGGACTTCGTTGAAGGCCAGAACAAGAACCCTAATCTTAGCACAGAAGACTGGTTAGGAAGGTATATATTTACTGATATACACGAGATTTTCTTTGGAGGGATTCATAAGGAGCTATACGAGTGGTTAGCTAGGTTAGCAGATACCCAGTTTGAGATCAGATCTAGACCTCTTATGGTTTGGATGTCGACGTTGGTCAAGAAGGTCAAGAGAGTTGATAATGTTGTGTCAAGAGTGGTAGATCATTGGTTTGATAGCACCATTGGAGGGTATATCACTGAGTTTGTTGTTGACAGAGTAGAGTCATATATCCAAGCTGAGAGGTATTTCTTTAAGGGACCTCGAGGAAAAATTTTACACTTTCTAAAGTTGAGAATCAAGATGTTATTGCATGAGAAGAACATCTTGAAGATACAGTAGTTGGTCGGATTCAAAAAGGCTAATGTTCAATAACTCGGGCAGCGACAGCGACACAGAGATCGGACATACGCGCAGTGGAAGGATATGCATAGAAGTTCCTCTTGGGAATCTGTTTAAGTAGAACTACGGGGATGAGGGTTTCTACAGTGGAGAAGAGACAGATCTGACGGACAAAGAGCATTCAAAGTCCGCTAGGGAAGAGGAAGGGAAAGTTGAATAACCTCGTCGGGAAGAACCAGAAGCTTCAGGAACTGCGCAAACCATTGAAGTAAGTACTATTAATCATCATGTTGTTTCAGCATCATGAAGCAATCAGAATAGTTAGAGTCGTCAGAGTCCTCAGAGTACTATTACTAGTAGTTCAACATATACTCACACAGGAAACCTAGGAAGCTCTATGGCAGATGAGATGAGGCTCCCTATCTTTAGGGGAGATGGATCTGAATATCCTAATCAGCACTGGTTCCTATGTGAAGTTGTATGGAATATTAAGAATGTCACCGATGAAGCTATTAAAAGAGCTCAGTTCAGTACTATCCTAAGAGATCGCGCACTGAGCTGGTACATGAAGCTTGTCCAAGGACTTGCACAGCCTAAGTCATTGAATGAGATTAATAATGCATTGATTGTAGAGTTCAAGAAACCCAAGTCGAAGTCACAATGTATTACAGAGATGAAAGAGATCAAGCAGAAAGTATTTGAACCTGTTTGGGAATTCGATCAGAGATTCAAGACCTTAACAGGTCGGTTGACTTTTCAGATTCTAGATGAGTAGAACAAAGAATGGTTCATTGTTTCTCTCTTACCACACATCAGAGTTCCTCTAATGCAACAGAAGATTGCTTCATAGTCTAAGTCACTGTAAATCGCCATGAATTAAGAATCATCCCCTATGGGAGAATCCAGCTCAGGTATGAGTCAAATCTTGAGTCAACTAACTAGTTTGTCTCTGTAGGTAGAAGATATGAAGAAAGACAAGGGAAAAGATAAAAGAGAATACATATGGTGCATCAGATGCAAATCAAAAGGCCATGACAAGGAACCTTGTCCCTTACTTCATGAATACTTGGCCTCTAGAGCTCTGATCCCTTTGAAGCAAGTCACCCTACCCTACCACGAGATATGTAGAAATAGACATCACCCTGGTGAGTGATATTACATGCAAAAATATGTTCAAACACCCACAAATTTGTATTGGATGTTCTGCAAGTCAGTGGGGCATAATGATAGGGATTGTAGGGCTTATGACCTCATGCATGAAAGGTCAAGGGACATATACAAGATTCAAGGTGAAGTATAGCAAGAAGGAAACACTACGCAGTATAACTCCCCTGGGAGAGAAAACTTCAATCCTCACGGTGGATTCATAGGAAGGGGACAAGGAGGAGGTGTGGATCGAGGTTGAGGACAGATAATCTATTATAACTGTACACAACCAGGACACTTGGAAAGGGACTATCATAACCCTTGTACCACTTGCATCCATTGCAACTCCTTCGAGCATGTTATCGAGGAATGTCCAACATTGTTGGCTAAACTTCAGGAGAGATGGGGACCTCAGCAAAACCCTCAAATACAAATAATCAAAGTAGAACCTCGCGGAGCAGACCCTGGAGTCACTATTATCACCTTTACTGCCATTTGATATATTGTTATTCCTTTATTGTGTTAGATATGATAGATAGTTGTACAAAATAGATCTAAGTTGGTAAGTGATATATAAATGTTGTATTGTTCTTGTATCGGATCCACTTGATATCCCTTTGGTTGTAGACATCTTTGTCCTGCAACCCCCCCATAAATGCTTCAGGTGAGACTGCATCTACCTCAGAGGTGTTGTCGAAAGGGCCAATAGTTAGGGCTTGTTGGTGCGCTCTTAGAGCTGAACCCTGGGTCTACCCCTGTGCCAACAAGAAGCAAGTTACTGTCTAATATTCAAGAGTATTATTTGGAAATAAAACCCACAAAGTTGATCAAGGGTCAAGGATTAGCCCAGATGATGGCAAAAGGAAATGAAGTTTCCCTTGGAATGAAAGAAGATCCTTGCCATATGATCTCAATGATTTTGGAATAATTGGATCATCATGATTGGTATACAGATATTATCTACTTTACTAAGAATATTACAAGTCCAAATCACTTGGCATATCATAAAATAAGAGCATTGATATTAAAGGCCTTCAAGTTTTGTTTTATCAACCAAGGCCTTGGATAGAGAAATCCATATGGACTAGTTCTCATATGTGTAGACCTTGAAGAGTCTAAGAAGTTAATGAATGAGTTTCATAAGAGATTATGTGGTGGACATCATTCAGCAAGAACCACCACCCAAAATATTTTAAGAGGTGGTTACTATTGGCCAACTACATTTTAATGTCTACAAGTTTGTAAGGTCATGCCAACCTTATCATCTCTTTACAAGAAAGCAGAAGCTAGCAGTCTTTCCTTTACAACCAGTGATAGTCTAAGCACCCTTCCAACAATGGGGCCTTGATTTTATTGGAGAATTTAAAGAAAAATATAGCAATGGTTATAAATGAATTCTCAATTACTTCACGAAGTGGGTTGAAACTATACCAACCAAGAGAGCTACAGATAAGGTTGTCATGGAATTTTTGGAATAGAATATCATCACTCATTTTGGAGTGCCAACAAATATTATTGTTGACAATGCCAAAGCATTCATTTCTTCAACGTTCTCATCCTTTTGTTTCAACTATGGAATTTTCCTATTCCACTCCTCCAACTATTTCCCTCAAGGAAATGGTCCTGACGAGTCATGTAATAAGAATTTGATGATCATTATTGAGAATATGGTGGGTGACAACAAGAAAAATTGGAATAGAAAGATAAAGTATGATCTACGGGCTGGTATAATAGCTAAGAAAGATTCCATTGTAAATATATTGATTGGTTTAGTGTATGAAATGGATGTAACATTTCCAGCTCACTTGAAGATCTTAGTTTACAAGTTAATGCAACAGTTATGATCCAATCAAGATGCAATGCAAAACATAATGAACCAGTTGATCAAGCTTGATGAGAATCAAAGACATGCTTTTGATCATCTAGCAAAGAGTCAGGAAAAAATGAAGACAAATTTTGATAAGAAGGCTCACCCAAGAAATTTTCAGAAAGGTGATCATGTTCTCCTGTGGAGAAAAAGAAATGAAAAAGCGAGTAAGCATGGTAAGTTTGAAAGTATTTGGTTGTGTCCTTACAAAATTGAAGGTTTTGCAGGTAATAATTCTTTATATCTAAGTCATATGGATGATGAGTGATTGTCATTGCCCGTGAATGGGAAATTTTTGAAGATATTCTATCGAGGTAATATCTAATGCCATGGGGCATCCTTGTACTATAGTAAGTTCATTAACCTTTATTACTTGTGTGTTTCCTTCTATTGATTTCTTCATTTTATTTATGTTTTAGAATAACAAGTTAAATGTTTCTTACTTGTACGTATTTTTCTATGATATGTGGTACTACTAACATGTGTTTGGATAGCTATTTCATTTACGCATATATTTATTTCTCTATTAGGAAGGGAAAAGGAACTTGTGTCTTCATCCTCCTGTGTATTTGACATCCATTAGTTCAAATGTTTTAGGTCTACATGTTTTTCATATTCTGGAGTTCCCATGCACTCTCAAGAGGATCACATGTCCCCAAGTTGGAGCCAGTTATTACACCTCGAGTTCACTTTAGTGTACCCTATATTTTTTCGCCATATGTGGACCATCATATGCGCAGATTATGTGCCTTATTGTATCATGATGAGCCAAAAGTGTGGTTGTATTTTCACTCATGTATTGTATTGGACCATGCTTAGATGTTCTATGTATTGGTGGGGGGGATATGTAGTATCTCCAAACCCCATGTGGTTGGTCATGGCTCGTCCTTTTGGTCCCCATTTCAAGATAGGTGTTGTAACAGAGTTTGAATTTTTCTCTCCTAAGTATCGTCATCCTAAGTGTGTATGAGGATCACCATTTCCTCTTAACTATAAATCCTCTTACTGCTCCTGAAAACCGTGAATATACTGAGAAAATAATGTTCCAGGACTTTATATAACTGTACAGGCTGTCCTTGCTATTGCTGCCGAGTATAGAATTTCCAAGCGGATGCTGGAGATGGGATTAC
>ML782890.1:635075-655701 GCA_009831015.1 Picea engelmannii | reverse complement strand
TTCTCTGCAAGTAATGGGAACCCTGTTATGATATTCCCTCTATGGTTTTCACTTGACTCCATGCCCAATGGACTTATTTCTCCTGTATCAACCTCCAGACCTGATTAAACACCTTTTCTAATAAGAAATCTGGCTTTCTTACTATAATCATTGAATATTCCTGAGTAAAGAGCCCTTCGCTGTTTAGAGAACTGTCTCTGAGTGTATTAGGCCAGAAGTGCACTCAAAATTAATTAAATTTTCAGGGTTTGGCTTGCTGCAACCCAAGTCAAGTTCTGAACGATAACTAATTTTTTAAAATGTGCTAAGGCTTGACTCTATTACAGCCTAGAGTCGACTCTTGCGACAACAATAGGATTTGCTTTTATGGCTACGGTCGACCGCCCCTTGATGTCGGTAACTCTTTTATTTGTGAAATTTCTTGATATGCAACCATATTGGGGTGGATCTACTAGGAAACGTGATATAGGGGAGCTAGTAGTGTATATTCCCCCTTTTTATATGATGTAAAAGTGTTGCTCTTTGTAAAGGTTTTCACACATATGTATAGCACAATTATTTTATTCCTAAGCACAGATCCCTATCGTATGTATTCATCACACTCTATGTTAGAAAAACATGATCGCGTAGCAATAAAATAAAACAAATGCAGAAATAAAACACAGAAGATACGCAATACAATAGAGACACAGATATACGTGGTTCACCCAGTGTCGGCTACGTCCACTAGAGAAATTGCCAGGTCCTTACTTTATTATTATCAAGCAAATGAAGGGATACAACCTACATCACACTCATTGTAACTTCCTCTTCTTTCTCTCACAGTCTCCTCACTCAGAATACAATATTCACAATAATACATAGTTGCAATATGTTTCCCTCATAAAAGAGGGTTTCCTTCTAGGGAAAAAAACCCTAACATCACTTTTATCGTCATATATGCGACCTTATAATGAACGGTCCAGATTTACTATGAAATTACAATATACATTTACAAGGAAATTTTTCCTTCGGGGGCCCGCTTGCCCCCAGACCCCACAGAGGGGGCAACCCCCCTTGCACTCCCCTGCGTGGAGGAGTGTACATTCTCCCGGGGTGTAAAGTCTTCATGAGGTATAAACACGGATGAAAACAAAGACCTCTGAATCAGGAACATAATCAGGCTCCACAATCAACACTTTGGCCATTTTCTATAAAAGATGAATTTGTAGATGTTCACTCAATTTCATGTCTCCCAAAGTAGTGTCACAGTTCTCAAGGGAGTACACATATTCAGAGACATTGGTCACATCCTCCAAGGCACATTTTGGATATTATTGTATACATGGACATCCTCTACACATGCCACGTGGGATATTCTAGACCTACCTCCATCTTTCATCATTTGGGAGATGTATTTTACATGATTTGAAGGCCAACCCACATGTGTGGGGTTTTTGGCAGCCACGAGAGATTTTTTTATGATGATTTGACTCGAAGAGGCATATTCCTTACCTTATGATTCAACTTTGTTTGATTTGAGGGCTTGGTCATACCTTGGAGATACCTTTTGAGCATTCCTTGAGAAAATTTTGAGGAGGTCATCCACTTTTGAGTTCCTTCTCCACATTTTCATGAAGTCGTTCCACTTGGAGGAGAGGAATGTTGGAGATTTTCTTGGTTCGCAGGATACTTCACCATGTTTTGAGGCATCCACATCACTCTTTCCTTGGAACGTTGGGATAGAAGAGAAAATTAGCCCATTTCTTTGTGAGATGTCGCTCTCTCACATGGGTTTTATGTACATGTAGAATCATTTGATTATGTTTTGACTTAGTGTCCTTCTTTATGTGGATGACAAGTCTTCTTTGTAATTATCCTTGGTTAATTTTAGGGAGAAATAATTAATAAAGAATGAGAAATTATCTTCTCATTCCAAATTGTTGTGAGTTGTTGGATATCATTTATGACTACAATTAATAGAAGATCTTCCTTTCGAGGTTTTGGTGTAAATTCTTAGAGATTTCTCTTTCTTCATTATCTTCTTACTGCATCAAAGATTTGTTATGGTGATTCAAGACTTCTAATGGTTTTCAAGATCAATCCATTTGAGGAGTTAATTAACTACTTGTAGAGGAGACAATTTAGGGTTTGTAGAGTGCCCCCTTTCCCGAGGGGTCACAGGGGAGCAAAGCCCCCCTGTCTGGGGGGGTCGTAGGGGGGAAGGGGTTCAGGGGGAGCACCCCCTTTCTTGAAGAGTCACAGGGGGGAAGAGCCCCACTACATGGGCGTTAGGAGGCAGTGCCCCCAGATAAAATATATATATATATATATATATATATATATATATATATATATATATATATATATATATATATATATATATATATGGCGATTTTTTGGGTCCATTTTTGGGTGGTTTTTTGACACGGTGTTTTCGTCGATGGTGTTCTATTTTTGTTTAAGGAATTAGGGTTGTTGACTAATCAGGGTTGTTGGCTTAGGGTTTTGGTTGCTACAGGATCTTATATGTATATTTTATTGTAAGCAATGTATGGGATGATGAATATAGAATATGATGGTTTTCCCAGTTTGGGTTTTCAAGGGAAAAATCTCTATGTAATGTGTGTATTTTCCATTGTATTTTTTTGTTCTTTTATTGAAAATTTGTTTACAGTAAATAATTGTACAAGGTTAAAATATACATTTGTTCCATAGTTGGACGAAACATATAGGAGTGGTATTTTGGGATCATAATGGAGGAGGAAGATTTTGTAGTAGCCTTCCAAGCCAAAGTGTCATAGGAAACTCCAAAGTGAGTGTCCATTCCTTTGTATTTCATTTTGATAACTGAAGCAAAGTGAGAAAATCATAGGCCTCGCCTTCTAGGTGGGTTTTCTCCCATATTGGGTTTCCTAGGATATATATTGTGTTCATTTGTGTGGATGGTGTGTATATTTTTATTGTTCTTTCATTTTCATATTCAGTTATTTTCATAAATCTTAGCAATAAGCTAGTAATAAATAATATGGTATATAAGGAAATAAATTGCATAATATAATATTTCAGAGTAGTATAATATATGTTGTGACAAATTGTTCCAATGGAATATCCACGGAAATTTATAGATCATATTGGTATCAGAGAATTTTTCTTTGGGGTATTTGTGGAAAGTTGCAAGATGCAAGAATTGGCTTAAGAAGAAAGTCATAAAACCCCAGCCATGGCGAATGAGTTTTTTCACAACAATCCTCGAGATATATCGGAAGAGACATTTGCGAGGATGGAAGAGAAATTCATTGACATCTATTTCAATATGGCCCTCCTCATGGTAGCTCTAGCAAGCAAGATCGAACCATTCGGGAAGGTTGGAGGCTCTAACTCAGAGATTGGATAAGAGGGGAAATTGGGAGCTAATGAAGACCCAGAAAAGGAATCAAGGAAAGATCCTGAGAAAGAGCAGGCAAGTTCCAGTGCTATTAACCCTTCACATTATTTGTTTAAAACAAAAACAAAAGTGGATATCAATCCATACCAAGGTGATATTGATGCATTAATGTTGAATAATTAGTTGTAGTAATTAGAGGTCTATTTCAGTGTTCACAATATAGATGAGTAGAATATTTTGTTCTCCCGACTGCAATTAGAGGGGCATGCATTAACTTGATGGGATATCCACACAAAGAAACTTAGGTTGGAGGGTTATTTGCGAGTAACTAAGTCAGAGGATTTCAAAACCCTCATTAAATATCAATTCTACCTTATTGGGTATGTGGCAGACCAATGGATCCACTGGAATTACTTCAAGAAAAGGAAAGAGTAGAGTGTGCAGGAGTACACCATCGAATTCAAAAAGATGAATATCATGTGGGTATCTCTCCCAATAACCTAGATGTACTCCTCAAGTATCTGGGGGGTCTACACATTCAATTGTGAAAGAAATTTATGCTCTTCAAGCCCAAGATAGTTGATGATGCCTATGTGCAAGCATAGTATCTGAAAAATATAGGCCACAAAAAAGGACAGCGAAGTGGTTCCAAGTATAAAGAGCACTGAGATGCTTCCAAGGAGGGAAAGAAAAAGTGGAAATGGAAAGATAAGAAAACAACAACCACTGCACATCAATGCGAGGACCCAAGTAACCATTGTAACCATTATAATATTGATAGTCACACTGAAGAAAAGTGTTGGAAACTACATCCAAATTTGAATCCTAAGAACCACAAGAAGAATGCCAAGAAGAAGAACCTTCTAGCCATGGATTCAAGCAATCAAGTAGAGAGTAGCTCAAATGTGAATGAGAATATTTTATGCACTTCAGTGCAAAAGGAGGTGAATCTAAGTAGCCTTCATCACAAGGAAGAGAAGGAGATGAAAAAACACTTCCATATCAAGATCTAGGTCAAGAATACCAAGGTAAACTCTATATTCGATTATGTTTCGCAAGACAATCTCATAACATCTGATCTAGTCGGCAAGCTTGGGTTGGAGGTTCATGGTCATCCAAGCCTATACCCATTGGTGTGGGTGAAAAAGGATGCAAAAATAAAGTTCACGAAGGAATTTACGATCAAAGTTGTTGTAAGTGCATATTTTATTGATGAAGTGGAGTTGTCTATAGTACCCCTTGACATGTATGGTGTAGTGTTTGGAAGCATGCACATGTATATGAGGGATGTGATATTAATGCGGAGAGAAAACTAGTATTTCTTGATCAAGGATGGGAAGTCCTGCATCATCAACGCACACAAAGGCAAATCAAATATCTCACTAGTAAGTGTCAACCAAGCCAAAAATTTGATTAGTTCTAGTAAGAAATATGTGTTGTTTTTCTTAAGAAAGAATTATCCACGTGATGAATTGATAAGGGTAAATGCATCCTTGGAGGGATCTACTAAAGAGAAAAAATAACAGTTGGAGGAGTTCATACAGGAATATAGAGGAGTGTACCAAGAGCCTAAAGGGCTTCTTCCTAAGAGGGAAGTGGAGCACGCGATATAGTTGTTACATGACTCCCCATTACCCAATAATGGGTTGTATAGACAGTTTGTTTTGAAATCATATGAAGTAAAGAAATAGTTGAAGCAGTTGTTGGAGCATGGAATAATTCGACCAAGCACCTCACCTTGTGAGTCAACTATTATCATAGTATCTAAGAAGGATGGGACTTGGTGGATGTGTATCGACTATAGATCTTTGTAGAGATTAAATGTAAAAATTATTACCCTATGATCTAGGTGGATATCACTTTCCACCCACCTACCCCACTAATTCAGAATGGTTCCACATCTTGCCATTTTTTTGCGTCCCAAACTTTTGGGGTCATTTTCAGGCCCTAATAGATAGTTTTTTGGCACGACAACATCTGGCATGTAGCCAAAGCTAGATGTTAGTTCATTCGCAATGTGTACTTCTTGAGTATACCTTTTTGACATGCTACCAAGTGCCAAAAATGGAGATCGTATGCAAAATTTATGCCCCTGGGAATTTGATGTATCAACTAACCACATCTGGGCCTACAAGGTTTAGGGTTTTGGAGGTTAGGGTTTTATAGGTTTTGGATTTTCTCATTGATGCTTTATGTTAAATGGACTTTTCACCTTCTTTGTAATCAGCTTCTTGCAAATGAGCGTAGCTAACACATATCTCTCTTCATGGATAAGCTAGCGCCATTCTAGATAGCTTGTGTGCTTTGAATTTTATAGTCTTTTGTATTCCAAACAATCATTAATAGAATCTTATTTTAATTGTGTTATTGTGTTTCTTTCAATATCTTTGGGTGTTTCCTTGTTATATCTCTTCTTTCATGTCGTTCTAAATATAATCCATATCAGTGGTATTAGAGAAATTTACTCTTTGTTGTTTCTTTGTGCATGTCCTCGATGAGGTTAAGCTGTCAAGAGTTGGGTCTTGAACTGGTTGAGCTTGGGGAAGAACACTCCCACTGGCCTAAGCAACCTCCCATGATAGAAAAAAAAAAGAGATGGCAGAATAGAAGATCCTATCAAATTGTTGCTCGAGGAATCCCTCATGTGATTGAGGAACGAGATGATGGATAATTTCTCCCAGATCCTTCGATGGTTTCCAACATCAACGAAGACACCTACAACCAAAAGTCACTTCAGAATTTAGATTCCCTTCAAGGTACAAGTTAACTTTGATATTCATTTATTTGAAGTTCAGATAGACATCAATGCTTTGGAAAAATGGTTAAGTCTTCTAGAGAGTTATTTCTCTATCCAAAATCTTTCCAATAGTTAAAAAATCACCTTTGCGCTCCTTAAATACCTTCCCCATGTCAAAGATTGGTGGGATATTACTTTGAGCAACATGTCGAAGATGAGTCTGCATTTTTTGGGTCAAAACCCACTTGAGCATTTTTTGTTGATGCCCTCAAGGAGAAATACTACCTTGTTGGAAACTATGATGACCATTACACGAGATGGACAACTCTATGTCAAGAAAGAGACCAGAGAATGTCAAAGTACACCAACATATTCCATACCTTGCACACAAATCTAGGTATTAAAGACTTAGAGAATCACTTGGTTTTGAAGTATCGCAATGGACTACATAGGTACATCCAAGTAGATATGGAGTTCCTATACATCGTCTCATTGGGAGTCTCTTACCGATATGTTGTCAAGATCGAGTTTAAGTTCAATAAAAAGAATAAGCGTGATTTCAGTTCTAGAAACCCATCGCAACATAAGGATGGAAAAGGTGGCCCTAACTCCTAGAGAAAAGGATAGAGCAAGGATGGCCATCCCCAAGACAGCCAGTCCAAGCCACAAGAAAATAAGGGTAATAGAATTCAAAGAAGGACATTGGAAAGTGGTGTCAGTTCCATAAAATCGCTTGGCACAACACTGATGATGTTGCTCCAAACAATCATTGTGGGCTAAGATGAAAGCCTTGGAGTTGAATGTTGACTTAGACTTTGATTCAGAACTAGATAAGGGAAAATGGATCATTGATGCAAAACCCAGTGTCACCATCCCTACCACGAAATTCTAGCTAAAGGAACCATAAGAGCTTGAAGAATGGGAGTGTCTCTTCCTCTCACAAATGTGGGTGAAGGCAACCCCACTCCATTTTGTTGTGACAATGGTAGCTAGAAGAACCTAATCTTAGCAAAGGTCATCAAGAGGTTGAACCTAACAATGATGTTGCACCCTCAGTCATACACAATCGGTTGGATCAGCCAAGGATGAGACATTTGCATCAGCCAGCAATGTCTTCTACACTACGACATCAAACCCTTCAAAGACAAGGTATTTTTTTATGTTACCCCCCTTGAAGGTTGTGATTTTATTTTAGGAAAACCATATATGTGGAAGCATCATGGTGTTTGTGAATCTAGACCTTGTAGTGTCATTATTACTTTGGGAGGTCAACTCTATGGGGTACCGGAGGCAGTCCCAACTATTGCAATCTCTTTGATCTCCACGAAGCAATGCAGAAAGGTGGTCTCTCAGACAAGGAGATTTATCCTCTTTATGGTCCTGCCATAAATTCGTTGCAACCACCAAAACCTTTACACGAGGTCACTCTACACGAAATCAGTAGGTGGAAAGATAATAGAAGAGAACAAAGACATATTTTCCTCACCTATTGGGCTTCCTTTGCACTGTCAGGTAAATCACTCAATTGATTTGACACTCGATTATCCTCTACCTAACGGCGTTGTATATGGGAGCTCTATTATGGAGAATGAAGAAATCAAACGCCAAATACAAGATCTAATTTTGAATGATCACGTCATACCATTATCCTCACCTTGTGGGGGCGCAATTATTCGAGTACAGAAGAAGGATGGGAAATGGAGACTTTGTATTGATTACATAGCCATGAGAAAGATCGCAGTCAAGAACCGGTACCCAATCCCTCAGATTGATGATCTTCTAGATCATCTTAAGGGCACCAAATTTTTCAGTAAGATTGATCTAAAGTCAAGCTACCACTAGGTGTTAATTGAGACAATTGATGTATGAAAGACATACTTCAAGTCTAAAGGAATCTTCAAGTGGTTGGTCATGCCTTTCAGCTTGACTAATTCCCCGGTCACATTCATGTGGATAATGGATGATATATTATGTCCATTCACAAACTCCTTTGTGGTCCTATATCTAGATGACATCCTCATCTTCAGAAAATCCTGGGAGGAATATTTGAAGCACTTTCAATAGGTCTTGGGCACCCTACGACAGCACAAGTTATATGCCAATTTGGAGAAGTGTTCCTTCGACATGTAGAGAATACAAATTTTGGATACATCATGGATGAGTAGGGTGTGCATGTGGATCCAACCAAGATCCAAGTCATCTGTGATTGGCCGGCCCCAAATACATTGACCGAGCTCTGCAACTTCTTGGGCCTCGCCAACTTCTACCACAAGTTTTTGTTTTGGTTATCTCATATCAATTGGGCACTAATCTAGATGACCAAGGGTGGAGACAAGGCCAAGTTTGTTTGGGCCACGTCACAATAGAAAATATTCAAGGATTTGAAATTTCACCTCTGCTCAGCAGCAGTCCTTATTCTACCATACCTACAACAACCATTTGATACTGAGACAAATGATTTAGATTATGTTATCGATGTGGTCCTCACTCAACATGGGCATCTGGTGGCCTATCACAGTAAAACATTATCTTATGTTTTTCGCAGATACCCCACCTATGACAAAGAGATGTACTCCATAGTGTTGGCATGGCGACAGTGGAAGCATTACATTCTGGAAAAGGAAATAATCATCCACATTGTGTTGGGTATGTGTTATATTCTTTGCATGACTAGCTTTAGTGACTACTACATTGCATTGAGTGTGCGGTAGGGTTGCAGGGGGGAAATATCCCCCCTACGTGGGGGTTCGAGGGCAACACCCTCGAGCAAAAAAAAATTGCCTCGAGCAGCGTGCCACATTTTTTTCCTTATTTTTTGTGTCACCTCAATTTTCGTGTCCATTTTTGGGCAGTTTTTTGGCACATGGTTTTTGTCGATGGTTTTCTATTTCCAATTAAGGAATTAGGGTTGTTGAATAATCCAGGTCATTTGGCTAGGGTTTTGGATTTCGTTGGATCCTATATGTATATTGTATTGTAAACAATGTATCACTATGAATGAATATAGAATATGTTGGTTTTCCCGGTTTGGGTTTCCAGGGGAAAAATGTCTGTGTAATGTTTGTATTTTCCATTGTATCTTTTATGTTCTTTTACTAAAAATTTGTTTGTAGTAAATAATTGTACAATGTTAAAATCTACATATGGTATCAAAGCGTTGTTGGCTTCAGGGGGACGCCTTTATGGTCAAGGGTTTGGCTGGAGACTATGATAAGTTTTGTTACAATGGGAGATATTTGGTATTGATTTTTCAGGTGAAAAGAAATGGCAAGAAGTTCGAAAATGGAGATAGAGAAGTTTGATCAGGAAATTTTTGAGTTGTGAAAGCTCAAGATGGAATATTTGTTGGTGGACAGAGATCAGTGGATCCAAGTACTGCACCTATAGGAACTTTAGCAGATGACTAGAAAAGGTTGGATCGGAAGGCGAAAAGAACAATCCGACTGTGTCTCTCAAATTCAGTATTACTGAATGTGTCAGAGGAAGTTGTAGCCAAAGATTTATGAGATAAGTTGGGGAAGTTGTATATGTCTAAGTCCTTAGTAAATAAACTATTCCTAAGAAATAATTTGTATAACCTAAGGATGAGAGATGGAGACTCAGTGGTAGAGAATTTGAACGCCTTCAACACTGTGGTAAGTTAAATAGTATATGTTGAGATTAAAATTTCAGATGAGGATAATTGCATCAGTTTACTATGCTCTTTACCAGACTCATGGGATAGTTTGTTTGTGGCCATAGGTAGTAATACAACTGCCTTGAAGTTTGATGAAGTGGTCTCATCCTTGTTGTTGGAGGAGATGAGATGGAAGAACATGGAAGGACAAAGAACAGATGCATTATTTGCAAGAGGACACTCCCAGAAAATAAATAGATCTAATTCCTCAAGTGGGAGATCTAAGTCTAAGGGAAGATCTAAGTCTTCCGGAAATTTTGTAAAGGTATGTTGGAGATGTGGAAAATAAGGGCACTACAAGAAGCATTGTAGATCCAAAGTTGAGAAAAAGAAGGGATCTGAAGAATCTCCTTCTACAGAAGAAAAGGCCTCCAAGGAAGAAGGAGGGGATGTGTACTTGGCTTCTTCAAGCACACATGCATATCATGAGGCATGGTTGGTTGACTCTGGTGCATCCTTTCATATGACTCCCCACATGGAATGGTTCTATGAATATGAAAGGTATGATGGAGGTAACATTTTCTTAGGGGATTACTCGAGAAACAGAATCATACGTCGAGGAAAATTAAAGTTGAGGCTCATAGATGGAAGGATTAGAACACTACCTGGTGTTCTGCACATCCCAGGATTGGCCAGAAAATTAATTTTTGTAAGCAAAATGGACGATTTAGGGGTAAAAACAATATTTGAAAAGGAAACCTGCAGGATGGTTCGAGGAGCAATGGTGTTGTTAAAGGGAGTTCGGTTTGGAACTCTATATAACTTGCAAGGAATCACAATTAGTGATGGGTGTAATAGATCCATTGTTCCTTATATTGTATTTGAAGAAGAAAGAACTCCTATAGTCTCTGGAGAAAAGGTTATGTTGTGACATCAAATACTAGGGCATATTGGATAGAAAGGTCTTCGACTACTACATGGTAAAGCTATAGTTGAAGGTATGTCTAACTTCTCTCTGGATTTTGATTTCTATGAACATTGTGTATATGGGAAGCAGAATCGGGTAAGATTCCCCTCTGGTGCAATGAGGGCAAAAGGAATTTTATAGCTAGTTCAAGGTGATGTGTTTGGACCTGTGTCGGTTCCATCATTGGGAAAATATGTGTACTATGTCTCATTTATAGATGAATTCTCGAGGAATACTTTGATATATTTCCTCAGGAATAAATATGAAGTCTTTGACAGGTTTAAAGAGTTTAAGGCTCTTGTTGAGAATCAAACATAGAAAATAATTAAGGTTTTGAGGACAGATAATGGCAAAGAGTTCTGCGGGAATGAATTTGAAGAATTATGTATGAAGTGAAGTATAGCAAGGCAGAAGACTATCCATATACACCTAAGCAGAAGGGAGTTGCAGAAAGGATGAATAGGACACTGACGGAAAAAACAAGTTGCATGCTCAGTGGTGTCGGGTTAGGGAAATAATTATGGGCAAAGGCAGTGGGTACTGCATGTTACCTGGTCAACAGATCACCGTAATCGACACTAGATGACAAGAATCCACAAGAGTTATGGACTAGTAAGAAACCTTCTCTCACACATCTCAAGGTATTTGGCTGTGAGGCCTATCTTCATGTTCCAGAGGAAAACAAGAGTAAGCTAGATAAGAAGGTTGAAAAGTGTATCTTTATTGGGTATAAAAATGGTCTCAAAGGTTATAATATTTGGAACTCAGAAACTAAGAAGGTTGTGTATAGCCAAGATGTGGTATTTAGAGAAATGAAGGATTTTTTTAAACAGGAAGTCCTACCAAGTAAGGAAGAACCAAAGAAAATAGAGTTTGATATAAAGGATGATGAATCGAACTCTATAGAAGAATAGGAATCAAAAGAAGAAGATCTTCATACTCCAATATTGAGGAGATCGGTTCAAGAAAGAAGGATACTGGAAAGGTATACTCCATCTTATTTCCATTCAAATTTTGATTTGTCTATTACTGATGATGAACCTAGAACTGTTAGGGAGGCAATGGATTCAGAGGATGGAAAGCTCTGGAAAAAGGGCATGGATGAAGAAATGGCAGCCTTGGATAAGAATGACACTTGGGGTCTAGTGGAGTTGTTGACTCGAATAAATATCATTGGCAGCAAATGGGTATTTAAAAAGAAGTTGAATGCAAAAAGAAAACTGGACAAATACAAAGCTCGTTTAGTAGCAAAGGGTTATTCCCGGGTTGAGGAAATTGATTTTGGTGAGATTTTTTCTCCTGCTGCCAAGTTAACTTCTATAATATTTTTTTTATCTGTTGCTACTACATTTGATTTTGAAGTAGAACATATGGATGTGAAGACAACATTCCTACATGTGGATCCGGAAGAATAAATCTATATGAAGCGGGCAGAAGCCTTTGTTGTGAAGGGAAAGAAGGAGTTGGTATGCAAGCTGAAAAAGTCTATGTATGGTTTAAAACAATCACCAAGGATGTGGTATCAAAATTTTGATACTTATATGCTGGGATTTAGATTCACAAGAAGCAAAGAGGATCAATTTGTGTATTTTAAATCAATTGGTGATCATTTGATTTATTTGGTCTTGTATGTGAATGGCATGTTGTTGATAGGAAACAACAAGGAGATTATCCAATATGTGAAAACTCAATTGTCCTCTAAATTTGACATCAAGCATCTTGGTGCTGCAAATTTCATTTTGGGTCTGGAAATTAAAAGAGATCGGAAAAAGAGGAAATTGTGGTTAAATCAAAGAAAATATGTCGAGACAATATTGTAGAGGTTTAATATGCAAGAATGTAAACCAGTCAAGGTCCCTATTCTTGTTGATGTAAAGTTATCTGTGAATCAGTGTCCCAAGAAACAGGAAGAGGAGGACATGTCTCATGTTCCATATGAAAGTGAAGTTGGTAGTTTCATGTATGCAATGGTATGTACTAAATCAGACATTGACATGCAGTGGGATTTTTTAGAAAGTATATGTCAAAACCAGGGAAGGAGCATTGGACAACAGTAAAAACGGTTTTCGGGTATTTGTGTGGCACTGTTATCTATGGATTGTGCTACCAAGGAATACCAGGACTGGATAAAGTGTTGGACATACATGGATTTGTGGATGAAGATTGGGCTAGAGATATGGATCGTCGGAAATCTACAAGCGGGTATGTGTTTAACATGTTTGGAGGAGCAATCAGTTGGATGAGCAAAAGACAGGTTGTAGTGGCACTTTCAACTATAGAAGTTGAATACATGGAAGCCACACATGCAAGTAAGGAATTAGTATGGTTACAAATATTGTCTTCAAGTATATGTTTGGTACAACAAGATGTAAGGATAGATTGTGACAGTCAGAGTGCAATTTTTTTGGCAAAGAACTCGGCTTATCATTCAAAGACAAAGCATATCAATATTCAATATCACTTTGTGAGAGACATGGTTGAAGAAAAGAAAATGTTGTTGATGAAGGTGGACACTTTGAATAATGTTGCAGATTCATTAAGAAACTTTATGAGCATTGAGAATTTCTCTTGGTGTAGAGGATCTATGGGCATTGTTTCCTTGGATTGTTGACTATGTAACCCTGCAACCCCCTATATGCAAAGAAAAAAACAAGTGGGAGAGTGTTGGATATGTGTTATATTCTTTGCACAACTAGTAAAAGTGACTGCTACATTGCACCAAGCACCGGGGGGGTTTGAGGTTCGTTGTTAGGCCCCCCTTGGGAGCTAGAAAAAAAAAATCCTCGATAAACATGTCAATTTTTTTGCCTGAATTTTCGTGTCCATTTTTGGGCGATTTTTCAGCACATGGTTTTTGCCGATGGTTTTATATTTTCAGTTAAGGAAATAGGGTTGTTGACTAATCCAATTCATTGGGTTAGGGTTTTGGATGTCACTGGCTCCTATATGTATATTGTATTGTAAACTATGAATGAATATAGAATATGTTGGTTTTCCCGGTTTGGGTCTCTAGGGGAAAAATATCTGTATAATGTTTGTATTTACCATTGTATATTTTCTGTTCTTTTACTGCAAATTTGTTTGCAGTAAATATTTGTACAAGGTTAAAATCTACACACTGATCACATGCCTCTGCAATTCATGCAAACACAAGGAAAGTTACAGAATGACCTCCATCAGAAGTGGTCCATGTACCTGAAGAAATTCCACTTGAACATCAATTATAAGAATGGTAGCACCAACCATGTTGCAAATTGCTTCAGTCGACCCATGTTTGTGGTGATAAATATAGTTATTAAATCTTGTGTGCATGAGACATCTGGGTGGCCACAATTATACAATAATGACTCTGAATTTGTTGCTACCTATCATACATTGAGCGCAGGAAAATTAGATCCAAACTTTCATCTTCAGGATGGATTGTTATGCCATCTAAGCCATCTATGTGTTCCTTCAAGCGAGAGTGCAAAGATGATTTAGGAAGCGCATTACAGTTGGACGGCGAGACACTTTGGCATCAACAAAATAGTGGCAATACTGCAAAATCATTTTTGTTGACCAAAGCTTCGACAAGATGTTCGCAAGTATATCAGATCATGCATTGCATACACCATTTTCAAACCCACCATCAAGAAACAGGAGCTATACACCTCTCTTCCTACTCTCGATAGGCCTTGGGAGTCCATCTCCATGGATTACATGTCTGGTGTACCTTTAGCCAAGCATGATAATGACTGTGTCTTCGTGGTCGTTGATCGTTTCTCTAAGATGGAAGTTTCAGCACCCTACAAGAAGAGTATCATAGATGAGTCCATCTCGAAGATCTTCTTTGAACATGTTTGGGTTCATTTTGGGATCCCACTAACCATTATTTTAGATCAAGATAGTAGGGTCCAAAGTAATTTCTGGTCTAGCCTATGGTCGATGATGGACACCGAGCTTACCAAATCGACTACCCTCCACCCACATACCGATGGAAAAACAGAGGTATTCAATATGATGATTGTTCATATCCTAAGGATGTACAATTACAAACATCCACACACATGGGATGAGAGTCTTCCTTATGTTCAAAATAGATACAGCAGATCCCTCCACAACTCTATTGGCCACATCCCTTTTCAGGTGTGCTTGGGGTTCCATCCACTGGCCCCCATTCATGTAGTTCTTACCATTGTAGCTACAAAAGAAGAGTCCTCTCATGCTCAATATAAGGTTGATTGAGAAGCCAAATTTGTTGAATAAATACAACACACCCAACAACATGTTCATAATATTTTGCAAAAATCCAACACCAAGTACAAGCAGTACCACAATCAGCATCATGTACCACACAAATTTCAGGTGGGAGATAAGGTATGGTTTCATTTTCAGAAAGAGCGCCTCACAAGACCCCATAGGAATATCTTCCCACAATGTTACAGGCCTTACATCATCACCAAGGCTATAGATGAGAATTATTTTGAATTAAGTATTCCCCCTTTCCTTTGCTTGCACCCCGTATTTAATGTGGAATTGCTTCAACCATATTCTCCACCTCTACTGGACACTTTGGACGTGGTCAAGCACTTGGCCCCTACAGAAATCAATATTGACTGCATTGAACAGGTGACAGTTGATCATATCATGGACACCAAGATGAAGGGTACCCGCCAGTAGAACATCCAACTCTATCAGGTCATCAAAGCAAGGCAGCTTCTTCACTAGGGAAAGTGGTTCACCCAGAGTCAAATTAAAAGGAAGTTTACCCATTGATGGAGGAATTTGATGAAATGGGGATAATTTCTTCATTGGGGGGGGACTAATCCAAGTGGATACTGGTGGCCACCCACCTATTCCACTAATTCAAAATGGTTCCACATCTTGGCATTTTTTCTATAGCTTTTCGGGTCCCAAACTTCCAAGGTCATTTTGAGGCCCTAAACAACATTTTTTGGTGCAGAAGTGCCTAGAATGAAACGAAAGGAATAGTCTAGGTCATTTGAAACATGTACTTCTTTATTAGACCTTTTAGGCAGGCTATTGAGTGCCCCAAATGGAGATCGTATGAAAAAGTGATGCCCCGAGAAGTTGATGTACCAACTAACCACATTGGGGACCACAAACCTTTTGGAATTTTATCTTATGGGGTTAGGTTTTTTTAGGTTTAGGGTTTTCTTATTGATGTTTTATGTTAAAATTCATTTTCAAAGTCTTTGTAATTAGTTTATTGCAAATGAGAGAAGTTGACACATCTCTCTCTTCATGGATAATCTACCACCATTCTAGATAGCTTGTGTGCTTTGCATTTTATATTCTTTTGTATTCCAAACAGTCATTAATAGAATCTGTATTTAATTGTATTAATGTGTTTCTTGCAATATATATGTGTGTGTGTGTGTGTGTGTGTGTTTCTCTTTTGTATCTCTTCCTTCATGTCATTCTCAATATAATATGGATCACCCTCTTCCCAGGATCAATGATTTGTTATACTAGTTGCAGCATGTCAAGTACTTCACCAAGTTGGATCTCAACTCAGGATACCACCGGGTATGTGTCAAAGAAGAAGACACTTGGAAGATCGCCTTCAAGACAAGGTAAGGTTTGTATGAATGGTTGGTCATTCCATTTGGTTTATGTAATGCACCGGATACATTTATGAGACTGATGAATGATGTATTGTGCCCATATTTAGATTCATTTGTTATAGTGTGTTTGGACGATATATTGGTTTATGTCTCTACCTGGGAGGAGAACATCTCACATCTTATGCAAATGTTAGAGAATATGAAAAAGCACCAGTTGTTGGTTAACCTCAAGAAATGTGAGTTTGTTTAGTGGTGATTGGTGTATTTGGGATATGTGATCGATGGAGGGGAACTCAAGATAGATCCTGCAAAGATGGATACCATCATAAAATGGTCATTTCCTACTAATGTCACTAAAGTTAGAATATTTCTTTGGGTAGCATGGTACCTATGAAATTCCATAGCATCCTTTTAAATAGTATTTACACCACTCCACACCATAACAGCAAGCAGTAAGAGTTTCCAGTGGGGAAAGAATCAACATAAATCTTTCGGCGAGCTGAAATGAAATATTAGCCAAGAACCAGTTCTTGCATTTCCAAACTTGCAGAAGTATTTTGAAGTGGAGATGGATGTAAGTTGGTATGCTATGGAAGGGATTTTGATTCAAGAAGGTAAGTCGGTATGCTATCATTCTGAAATGTTTCATGGGGGAGTATTAAACTACCCTACCTATAATAAGAAACTTCACAGCCTGGTTCAAGCTGCTAAGAAGTGGAAGCATTATATGATGGGAAAGGAAACCATTATTCACACATATCACCAACCACTGTAGTATTTGCATGCCTAGAGTAAGCTTCAACAAACTAGACATTACAAGTGGATGGAGTATTTGCAAAAATTTCATCTAGTCATCAAGTATAAGAAAGGCAGTTACATAGCCAAATTCATGTAAAAGAAGGTGACTGTAAGGTTGACTATCATCTCCATAATGGGTTTCTCTACAAGATAGACAAACTCTATGTTCCTAAAGGTGAAATATTGTATCTTATCAGAGAGGCTCACACCTCCAAGGTTATAGGAAATTTTGGTGTTGGGAAGACAGTTGCTAACTTACAAAGGTATGTGTACTAGCCTAGAATGAAAGAAGATGTAGCTTGGTGTATTAGAGGATGCATATTTTTTTGTACTATCAAGACCAACAATAGAAAGCAAGGTCTATAACATCCCTTACATGTA
Source organism: Picea engelmannii (assembly GCA_009831015.1). Taxonomy (NCBI): domain Eukaryota; kingdom Viridiplantae; phylum Streptophyta; class Pinopsida; order Pinales; family Pinaceae; genus Picea; species Picea engelmannii. Next base: position 638,268 of record ML782890.1, on the reverse strand, counting down.
CGCACTCAACCATGGTAAATCATTTATATGGATTTTGCGGGAGGTTTACCAACAACTAGCAAGGTACATGACTATTTATTTATAAGGTTTAGCAAGATGTGCATTCTTATGCCTTGTAAAAATACCATCAAAGGAAAAGAAGTTGCAAACATTTTCTTTGAACGAGTCTGGGTGCACTTTGGGATACCAAGGAGCATCATCTCAGACAGAGATACTAGATTTCTTAGTGCCTTTTGGACTACACTTTGGGAGAATATGGACACGAAGTTGAAGAGGTCTATAGCATTCCATCCACAAATAGATGGGTAGACAAAAGTATTCAAGAGGACTTTGGTAGTCAGAAGTAGCCTAAAGCCTCATACTACCCCTATACATGTGTATTTACTCAGTGGTGAATGTGGAGAATTTGAAACTTGAAGGAATAATTCATACTTGTGAATTATGAATAATGTCTAAAATATACAATTGCATAAATGTAATGAAGTATAACAAGATTAATGTCTACATATGAGTGAAAGATGAGGATAAAGAGAGATATTAGGGATGAAGATTTCATGGATTGAGTTGAGATATTAAAGGAGATATTATGGATATGGTTATGGATATGATGTGATCTAATTACTTAATTAAGACTTAGTAGTTATGGTCACCTATGGTTATATAAAGGGACCATTTGTACAATAGAATGTACACACAGGAATTTTATGATGTAATATTGATTTCCCCTTTGGAGGGATTCTTGAGCATAAGCTCCAGGTGTCCCTTTCTTTGCTTTGTATATATTTAGAAGTTGTGTGTATTTAAAGTTGGTGGGATGCATCATTTGGTATCAGAGCAAGTTAGAGGGTGTCTGAGATTATGGATCAACGATATGTTATTTGGTGTGATTATTACAGTGTATTTAAATCAATGGAACTGTTGATTCCTATCCATGAGGATCTTGAACCGATCAGTGAAAATCGCACAGCACAGGGAGATGGTGATTCTGGAGCATTGTCGCTGAGAAGAAACAGAGCATGATTATTTTTACGAAGCACTTTCAAAGTGGCCCAATGTGTGGCATCTCTCAAGCTTCAAGAAGACGAGCATGTGAGGTGTATGGACTTCATTTCCAACGATTCTACCATCAAAACCAATGGATGTCACGTTGTTGTGAGGGAAATCTCCTTACGGACTAGCAAATAGGGTTATCTTATGCATGCAGCTATGACCGAAAGAAATCTACTTTCTACCTTCGTCCCAGAACTTAAACCCCATTCATTTTCAGAAAATACATGGTTTAGACCAACATACCTTGTTCTGGATGGTTGATGTCGATCCTTCTTCACGCTTGATTGCTTATTGGAAGCTCTCCTCCCAAGTCTAACCTGCATACAAAACAAGCAACAAACTACACATGCATTTTACCTATAGACTAATGGGTTAGAGATTCAAACATATATTTACTGATCTATGAAGAACTCATATAGTGGGACGGGAAAAGCATTTCTTTATTATTAACTTTGAATGAATCAACTTACAAATGTCGAGACCGGCCACTACTCCGTGAATCCTGATCCTTGGCTCCTCTTTCAAATTTCCTCCAACTTCTTTTCTTTGTATCTCTTCTTGCACAAGGATGGCTAAAGGGTTGGAACAATGGGAATATGCAATTGGGCAGAGTTTCTTTACTCTATTTTTCCTCCTTTCAAATGGGATCCCTAGCCCTTCTTTTATAGGCTAGAAGAAGCTAGGTATTTGGATGAACCCTCGGCCATGCATGGCCGGGAGTTTCAGTTAACTCTCCCAAAGCTTTGTGTTTCGTCAGCAACTTTCCTTTTTTCATGTTTTTTTTAGTCCACGCGGGTTGTTTTAGCTCAAATAGCGTGTACAGGCGTGCAGTAATGGAGTAGGGCACGTGGGCCCTTATAAAAGAGGTTTTTGAAAGAGTTGTCCAGCAATGCTTTTGGCAAAGAAGGGATCTTAGATGGCCCGATGCTAGGTAAGCATGTATGGTGCAAATTAGTGTTAGAAAAACAGGACCAGGGAGCAATAAAATAAAACAAATGCGGAAAACAAAACACAGAAGATACACAATACAAGAGAGACACAGATTTACGTGGTTCACCCAGTGTGGGCTACGTCCACCAGAGAAGTTGTCAGGTCCTTCCTTTATTGTTATCCAGCAAATGAAGGGATACAACCTACAGCAAAACCCGTTGTAACTTCATCTTCTTTCTCTCAGTCTCCTCTCTCAGAATACAATATTCGCCATCAATCATCGTCGCAATACATTTCCCTCGTAAAAGAGGGTTGCCTTCTAGGGCAAAAAACCCTAACGTAATCTCTACCGTTAGATCTGTGACCTTATAATGAACGGTCCAGATTTACAATGAAATTACAATATACATTTACAAGGCAATTTTTCCTTTGGGGGCTTCGCCCCCGAACCCCCATTGGGGGCCCGCTTGCCCCCAGACCCCGCAGAGGGGGTACCCCCCCTCTGCACTCCCCCACGTGGAAGAGTGTACATACTTATGGGGTGTAAATACTTCATGGGGTATAAACACAGCTGAAATCAAAATACCTCTGAATCAGGAAGATAATCAGGCTCCACAACCAACAATCTCCCACTTGGAGACTGATCTCAACAACTCCGTTGCTGCTGTATATGATGGACTCTGAACCTTCTTGGACCTGGAAAATTTCTTATCTTCATCTTCATTCTTGAAGACCCACTGAAACTGAGCAGGAAATCAATTTCTCCCTGGTTACTCCCTTTGTTAACATGTCTGCAGGATTCTGGCTAGTGTGTATCTTTTCCAACTTCAAATGTCCATCTTCCAAGGCAGATCGTATGAAGTGGTACCTCAAATGTATATGCTTAGTCTTTGAATGGAAGGTTGAGTTATTTGCAAGGTGAATGGCACTTTGACTGTCACAGTACAACCTGATGTTCTCCTACTTCTTTCCCAATTCATCCATAAACCTCTGTAACCAAATCATCTCTTTACTAGCCTCTGTAGCAGCAACATACTCTGCCTATGTTGTTGAAAGTGCAACAACCTTTTTCAGTTTCGAAATCCAACTTACTGTTGTTCCACCTATAGTAAAAACATACCTTATGGTGCTCCTCCTGCTGTCTTTATCACCTGCCATATCTGAATCAACATATCCCTGTAGAAAAGTGTTTGAACCTCCAAAACATAATGCA
>ML782890.1:603885-633951 GCA_009831015.1 Picea engelmannii | reverse complement strand
TGCTCCATGATTGTCCTGTTCATCCTTTCTGACACACCATTTTCTTGTGGTGTTCTTGGAACTGTCTTCTCTCTACGAATCCCATGGTATGAACAGTAATCATCAAACTCCTTGCTGCAATACTCACCTCCATTATCTGATATGAGACACTTCAACTTTTTTCCTATCTCATTCTCAACCAAAGCTTTCCATTTCTTAAAAGTATCCAAAACATCATATTTTTGTCGAATGCAATAAACCCAAGTTTTTCTAGTTGCATCATCAATAAAAGTAACATAATAATTAGAGCCACCAAGAGATGATATCTGAGTTGGTCCCCATACATCTGTATGCACAAGCTCTAACCTTTCATTCTTCTTTTATTTTTCGACTCTGAGAAATCTGACTCTCTTTTGTTTTCCATATACACCATGCTCACAGAAGTCCAAATCAATTTGTTTAAGATCTGGAAACAAATTTCTTTTGTGAAGTATTTGCATACCCTTCTCACTCATGTGTCCAAGCCTATGATGCCATAGTGTTGCATCCACTCCTATAGAAGCTAAAGAGATAGAAGAGTTAGTATTACCAATACATAAATACAATGTACCTACCTTCTCTCCTTTCGATATCACCAATAATCCTTTGATGACCTTCCACGTCTTATCTGTAAATATTGATACACAACCTTCACTTGCCAACTGCCCTGTTGAAATTAGACTTTTCCTTAAATCTGGAACATGTCTTACCTCTTTCAACAACCATTGGTTTCCATTTCATTGCTTTAGTTTTACCTTTCCCATTCCAATCATTTTGCATGGTGCATCATCACCCAAATGAACCTGTCCAAAATCACCTTGAACATAATCTAGAAAATGTTTCCTATGGGGTGTGGCATGAAATGAAGCTCCTGAATCTACTACCCAAGACTCATAAATATTATTTACAGAAAGAATCAAAGCATCTTGTAACGCATCACCTGTTACATTTGCTTCCTGATTTCTCTCCTGTTGTCCATCTCTTTGTTTCTTTGGAGCTCTGCAGTCTTTCTTCTGATGTCATTTCTTCCCACAATTCCAGCACTCTATCTTTCCAAGTCTGGATTTGGATTTTCCCTTCCTAGAATTTCCACGGTTCCCTGAGCCCTTTCCTCTATCCTTTTGTCTTCCCCTGTTCTCCATGTTCAACGCATTACCTGATGTCTCACCTGTTTTTTTCCATCGCATTTCCTCACTAAGGATAACACCAACAACATCATCAAATTTTAAAGTATTTGAACCGGAGACAGAGTTACTTACAGCTATGACCAAGTTGTTCCATCTTTCTGGCAATGAGCACAAGATTAGAAGAGCCCTAACCTCATCATCAAAGTCCACTTTTACAGAACTTAGTTGATTAGTAACCGTATTAAATTCATTTAAATGATCTGCAACAGACCCACCTTCTGACATCTTCATATTAAATAATCTCTTCATTAGAAATACTTTATTGGACGCCGAGGGTTTTTCATACAATTTGGCCAATGCGTCCATCAAACCCTTCATAGTCTTTTCTTTCGAAATATTGAAAGCCACCGACGCTGCCAGGCTCATCCGTATTGTTCCTAGAGCCTTTATGTCAAGAATATCCCATTCTTCGTCCTTCATGGCCGTCGTCTTCTTTGCTACTCCACCCAATGGTAGGAATAGATCCTTTTGATATAAATAATCTTTCATCTGCATCTTTCATAACTGGTAGTTTTGGCCGTTAAATTTCTCAACCCTAAACTTTCCATCTTCCGACATTGCTCCCACTCGAACCAGGAACCCTCTTTTCCTGCGAGTTACCTTTCTCTTTGATACCAGTGGTTAGAAAAATAGGACCGTTGAGTAATAAAATAAAACAACTGCGAAAAACAAAACACATAAGATACACAATACAAGAAAGACACAGATTTACGTGGTTCACCCAATGTGGGCTACGTCCACCAGAGAAATTGCCAGGTCCTTCCTTTATTAGTATCCAGCAAATGAAGGGATACAACCTACAGCAAAACCCGTTGTAACTTCCTCTTCTTTCTCTCACAGTCTCCTCTCTCAGAATACAATATTCGCCATCAATCATCGCCGCAATACATTTCCCTCATAAAAGAGGGTTGCCTTATAGGGAAAAAAAAACCTAACGTAATCTCTATCATTAGATCTGCGACATTATAATGAACGGTCCAGATTTACAATGAAATTACAATATACATTTACAAGGCAATTTTTCCTTCGGGGGCTTCGACCCCAAACCCCCGCTAGGGGCCCACTTGCCCACAAACCCCCCAGTCGGGGGATAGCCCCCCCGGACCCCGCAGAGGGGGTACCCCCCCTCTGCACTCCCCCGCGTGGAAGAGTGTACATACTTGGGGTGTAAATACTTCATGGGGTATAAACACAGCTAAAAGCAAAAGACCTCTGAATCAGGTAGATAATCAGGCTCCACAACCAACAATTAGGGTTATAACAGATGCCCCCTAATGTGTGAGGTCAGAAGAGCATCTGATGGCCGAAATACATTACCAATATTTACTGATGTGTCGAACAAGTGAGCCCAGGGACCAGGAACCGAGAGGCGTCGTCTGAAAAATAACAAATGTCTCACCGAGGCGGGCATACCCATGCTCGGGATAAAATAGAATCATGGCTACCAATCAAATACACTGTAGATCCATGTCAAATAACTATATAAAGTGTAGCCGTGAACAATACACAACGGAGCTACATCTCGAAATCAAAAAGATATACATATAGAGTATCCATCTTCTAGAAGCTGATACGGCCTGATGGTTGGAGATGAGATCTTCAGAGCTCGAGAAACAACTTCAAAATTTCAAAACTCTAGGTAGGAGTGTAATATGGGTGTACGACTTCACTACCCAGAGGTCTTCGACGGCTCATCGGTCATGGACTAGATAATCTTGATGATTAGACTGAAGGCTTCATTGATTTTGAACAAGGACTTGATTGGACATTCAGGATGGTCGGGTATGAGGGCAAGAGACAAATTTCATAGGGGCCGGCTTAGGCTTGGTAGAAAATTCCCTTGTAAAACAGCGCGACAAATGATGAGACTTAGGCAGCATGGCATTAATCATAAGTTTACGAAGAAAGAGGCAACGCAAACTCTCCATATGTTTGGAAGAATAACTAAACGAAGGAGGACACAACTCTATGTAGCGAGAAAAACTTCCTAAGGTCATACTACATCCCAAAGCTTGACGAACAAACGGACAGATGTGATTTATCCAAGGGTGACTCATTATGCTGCCAATAAAGAAAATATTTTTTCCTTCCTCTTTTTGGGGTATAGTTGATTTTTTTGTCTCTTTCAATAATTTTGGAAAAAAGAATGAAGGAATGTTACGTTACAATGGAGGAACGAGTGTTGCAAACATACAAGTTCAAGGCACAAGGACAAGACTGATGTTCAAAATAATGATACTCGAGAAAAATCCTCTAGGGGCCAAGAGTGTTAAAACGCAGAAGCAAATTGTTAGAAGGCTGGCGTATAAGATATGCAAACGCGGTTAACAAAACACACAATCGTAACGTCTTTCGATGTAAGTTTAACGAGCCCAGAGAAGGTAAGCTCGGTGGTTTTTCATATTTAGAGAGTCTAAAAGAACATAAAAGGAGACTAGACTCCATTTGAAGATAGTCTAGTCGGTTCGAAAAAAGAATAAACTAGCACTGACAAGACGTTTATTCAGAACCATTTTAACAAGTGTGATAAGGACAAGATCACTCGGCCATTTTTTCATTTTTAAGGAGTCTGAAAAAAGCTTAACTATGGACTCCGTCAGGAATGTTCTTCTGGACCAGTTTAACGAGTGTGAAAGAGTAAGGTCACTCGGTGATCTTTTCAATTTTAGGGAGTCTAAAAAGAGCTTAACCATGGACTCCATGGGGGTTCCTTCTTCGTAAGTTTAGTCCCTAAGGCCCGAAAAAGGGATAAAATTATACCTGAGACTACTCTTCTAAAGAAATGAAGTTCCATAGAGTATACCTTTGTTCGTACAGTTGCTCGTCCGGACTGAAAAAGGGGTAAACTACCGTTGGACAGACGTGACTTCAAATTTCAGTTTAACGAGCGTGAAAGGCTACAAGATCTCTCGGCAACCTTTTCATGTTTAGAGGGTCTGAAAAGGGCTTAAAAGAAGACCCGTTATTTTTTTGGAGTCATGAGGATGAGGTCAAGAGCGAAGAGGAATCATGCAAATGAAGTGCAAGCCTATATTTCAGGAAAAACTACAAGGACTCCTGAGCCTACAGTGTTTTAGAGACAGCATGGATACCATAATGCAACCAGGATCTACCTAGAGCATCCATGTTCCGGTAAGCTCTACCACCAAGTTGTGACACTTCTAAAGCAGTTGTGATGGTTCCATGTCACAACCTGATGGGATCGATCCTATGGAAAATGAAAAAGACAATGAGATACAAAAGTCAAGGTAGAAACCTAACCTATATGTTCAAGTAGATCGTCGAAAAAAAATTCTACAGAGCATCGAAAATTACTCAAAACTCAAAAAAAATTGTCCCAATACCCGATCAAATCCCTCCTATATAACTCCTAAATCACTCTAAATAGTTTTTGGTCTAAAGAAAATGATAAGGGAGGCCAGAAAAGTGACAAAAATAGGCCAAAAAGTCTATAAATAGAAGCTGGCAGCTCATTATCACCATTGTAGATTTGGAAATTGACTCTGGAGAAAAAAGACCCCCTTTGTCAAAAGCGGTGATTCCGGGAGCTACAATGGACAAAACGAACTTCTGTCTGGACCAAGTAAGTACAAACTCCCTTATATTTCATTTCATGTCTTTATTTGTGCATTGGGTTTCATTTTTTAGGGGGGCATCGACCTTTAAAAGGTCGGCCCTAAGTCCACGCGGGTCGTCTCTGGACAGACCGCGTCTACACATGACTGTCACCATTACAGCATGTGTGGGCCCCCTTATGGAATGAAAAATGCATAAAAATAAAGGGTTAACCTTCCTAAACCTTGGTGTTTTGTAGGATGTATGTCCATTGGAGAGAAAGAGAGCATGAAGAGGTAAATGAGTTGGTCGGGGAAGACCCCAATGTTGTGGCTACATTGATGCAGTGTGGGTTACTCAAGTTTTTTCTATGTCCTTTCATGCAGGCACAACCTAGGCTACTGAATGTCTTCGTTGACTATTGGCATCCAGATGCAGAGGCATTCATGTTAGAGGGTCAGTCACTGGTGCCCATGGTCAAGGACATTTACTTTTTGACTGGCCTCTCCAGGAGAGGGGAACCAATCAATTTCTGGACTTTTCCTGCGGGGCCGCATAACATAGCGGAATTGATAGGCCTATATTGTGCAGCTGATACAGACCGCGCGAGCACACAGGTGCCAATAAGCAAGATCACTAACTTATCACTACAGGAGATAGTATTGCTTATTGGGCGAATTACTGGTTCTGTGGATCTACATCAGGCGTCCCATGCACAGATGAACTGTGCAGTCCAGTGCTTAAATGCACAAGTTTTTTATTGGAGTACCACATTGCTTGAGTGTATGAAAAGACAACTGAAAAATTGTTGTTTGCGAACACATAGGAACTTCGGGTTCGTTACCATTCTGTGTTCGTTCTTTTTTGAGAGAGTTATGAGTTTCAGTCCTCGAATAATGGTACGAGGACATTAGACATCTCTTCATGCTGTGTGTAGATGGGTTGTATTACTGTCGCGACAGAATGGCAGAAGGACCAATGAGTCCTTCGATGATGACTTCTTTGCGTGGTTGTCACGACAGATCCCATTTATAGAGGATTACCCCTATGCCGGGATTGATTTTTCGAGAGACCATGAGATACCAGTACCTCCTGGTGAGGAGCGAGGGGAGATGGGTAATTCTCCACCTTTGTAGTTTTTTTTTTTTGTATATGTAATTTTTATGTTGTTTTGTTATATATATCATTTTTTTTGTTATGCCAGAGTATTTGACGGATATGTGTTCATTGTGTGCAGATGTGGGACCAATTCGACCCGTTGACTATGCGAGGAATAGGCGTCGTCCTCAGCCAAGGGCCGCACCTATCGTCGCAGGGGGACCAGTAGTAGCAGGAGATCTTCTAGCCGGGGAGGCTGAGAGGGTATTGAGACGGGTTGAGTGTAACTTTACTGCGCTCACTCGCACGGTCCCGATGGCAGAGATTGAGGACCTACCACCATCTATGCAGCCTCATGTAGTGGGGGCACCACGGACGTGGGTCTGGTTGTTTCGGCGTTTAGCCAACGTTGTGGACCAGTATAATAGGGCCCACAAGCCCTGACTTTAGCTAAACATTTTGACGTTCCATGAGCACTACTTGTATATATTTTTTGAGGGCATAAGCCCTGTGACTCGTTATTGGTTATATTTTTTAGGCGCTTGCGTCCATCTATGTACTCTGGTTACTTCATGATATTATATATGGTTTTTTGGTCTTTTGTGTCTTATGGATCATGTGTGCAGAAACGTATTTACATGCTTGTGTTAATGTTCTTTCATATGTGTGCAAGATTCCAATCTAAAATTTGATTAGCTAGAGTATCTGTAACTTGGTTTAATCTCCTAGGAACATGAAAATATGTAATATAATCAAAGTTTCGTTCTAAGAGACGTACCCTAAGGAATCGTCAATGTAAAGTTGGATCATGAACCCGGTATACTCTGTTTAACTGAGACAACACTAGTTGAGCGTCGAGATAGACCCGGAGATGAGAGATACCCAATGACAAAGCATCACGAAGCAACTCAATAACTGCACTATACTCGGCAACATTATTTGTGGTGTCACCTAAGCATATACCTCCAGAAGATAATAACTGGCCTTGAGGTGTAAAGATTACCCAAGCTGCAGAGGCAAGCCTCCGAGTGTGCCGACTAGCACCGTCTGCGTAACCAACGAACACCTCGGAATCACTTGACATATACCACAGTGACGAAAGATAATGTCAACGACACGCCCATAACACTAAAAGAAACTAAAAAGTAATAGTACAAAGACTATACATTTGTTACAAAAAGTTACCCACAGTGACCTGCCTATGAGTAATACTTCTTGAGGTAGAGCCCGTTTCTAGGCTCCACCAAAGCATTCCCTTCAAAATCAACTAGACAATAAGCGCCCTTTTTTAAAAGCTCTTTTATGATGAAAGCTTTGAACCACATGGGTTTGAATTTTCCTGCCCCCAGAGGGTCCTTATCTTGGTCATAGACTAGGACAAGGTCGCCTTCAAAGAAAATATGAGGATGAACAGACATATCATACTGACAATTGACCTTATGTTTGTGAGCCTCGTTGGCCAGGGCCGCATCACGACGCTGCTCAAGGTATACCAACCATTCTTCAAGTGGAGAAGTGTCTAGCAGTAATTGGACTGCCAATTTTAGAGACGGGATCTTATATTCAATGAGCAAGACTGCCTCTAACCCGTAAATGAGTTGAAAATGTGAGAAACCAGTTGCAGTCTTAACAGATGTTCGGTAGGCCCATAATGTCGAGTATAACATCAAATGCCAATTTGACTTGGTTGAGTTGATAGTTCTTTGTAGAATGGTCTTAAGAGTTTTGTTTACAGCTTCCACCTGCCCATTTTCTTGGGGGTAGTAGGGTGATGAATGTTCTTTATGTAACCCAAGCTTTGACGTTAACTTGGTCATCATCTGGTTTTGAAAGTGACTTCCATGGTCAGTGAAAATCTCTCTTGGGATGTCGAACCTTGCTATTATCTGATTGAATAAAAAGAGAGTTGCAGTCTTTCCATCATCTTTAAATGTTGGCATAGCTTGAACCCACTTTGTGAAGTAGTCTACAACTATGATGATATAGCGGTGCCCCCTTGCTGAAGGAGGGTTTCATGTAGTGTAATCAATCTCCCACTTGGTGAAGGGACCAACTGTGATGATAGGAAACATGGGAGCGAGATGTGCCCTCATATTCTGAGAGAAGATTTGGCATGGATGGCACTTCTTGACCGATTTGATACAATCCTTGATAAGTGTCAGCCAGAAGTAACCTGCTCGTAGAATCTTTTGGGTTGTTTCCAACCCAGACAAATGACCACCACAAGCTCTGGTGTGGAAATCATTAAGCACGATAACTGCTTCTTCGTGAGTGAGACATAAGCGTAGTATGCAGTCTACACCTCTCTGATACAATATATCATCGAGTATGAGATAATTCTTAGCCTGATGGCATATGAGTCGACGCTCATCACGAGAAGCAGTAGTGGGGCACTTCAAAGTCTGGAGATAGATAAGTATATCTCTGTACCAGGGATCCGAAGAGGTGATCAAAAACATATCTCCTCTAATAAGCGACTCTTCGGGCACAAGATCACCTGACTCAACCAAAAGTTCTGAAATAAGTTCTGCGAAGACCAGTGACTTTTTGGACTTCGTTGAAATGAAATCCAAGTCAAACTCCTGGAGGATGACTATCCATCTACTGATTTTTTCACCTATTACCCGTCGTGTCAACATGTACTGAAATGGATTCACGACAGCAATAACGATGGTCTTGCGAAACAGAACATAATGATGAAGCCGTTGAACAGCATGGACTACTGCCAACGTAAGTTTTTCGGTGTGAGAATAATTGAGTTCCGTTCCTACGAGGCCTCAGCTCAGGTAATAGATGACATATTCTGAGAACAAGTCATCTTCCTGAACTAAGACCATGCCAATGGTTAACTCTGTTGCAGCCAGATATAATAGGAAATCCTTGTTATAGTTAGGTGGTCGGAGCAGAGGGGCAGTTGTGAGTGCATGTTTCAATGTGGCGAAAGAGCGTTGAGTGGAATCGTCCCAACAAAAGGGAACATATTTTTTAAGTAAGTGCATAAATCCCTTGGTGATCTCGGCGTAGTTAGCGATAAATCATTTTAGAAAATTTGCCTTGCCCTGTAGACTCTGAAGTTGAAGGATTGTGCATGGGGGGGGGCAACTAAATTATTGCCTCAACCTTGAGAGGCTCGACCATGATCCCTGTTGTTGACACTATGAAACCTAACAATCATCATGATGTTACGTAGAAGCTGCACTTGTTTGGATTCAAGGGAATCCGAAAGTAGGGACAACATTGAAGATAAGTCGGAGGTGTGTGGGATGATCCGTTCTCTTGCGAGATCGAGATGCTAAATCATCTAATAAGCCTCAACTATATGTTTGAGGTCATGGAAAGCAAAAGACATGGCACGTGAAAGGTGGCTCCAACATTTTTGAGACCAAAAGGCATCTTACGATACGCGAATGTACCCCATGGACAGATGAATGTCATTTTGTGTTGGTCTTCGGGTTTGATTTGGATTTGATTATATCCCGAAAAACCATCCATGAAAGAAAAGGCTTCGCAACCCGCACATTCATCAATGATCTGGTCAATGAACGGTGTGGGAAAATTATCTTTGGGACATGCCTTGTTCAAATCACGAAAGTTGGTACAAACACAAATCGTGCCTTGTTTTTTATTGACCAGTACAGGGTTTGACACCTATTAAGTCAAATGGATAGGATAAATAAACCCGGCTTTTAGCAATTTCTCAACCTCAACCTTAATGATTGCTGCTTTCTTAGGATTAACTGGACAAAGCTTCTGTCGAACCGGCTTGGCATCAGAATACGTTGTGATTTCATATTCAACTATTTTTGGATCGATGTCTGGTATTTCCTCGTAAGACCAGGTGAAAACGTCGCGGAATTCTTTAAAAATATATGTATAGATTTGAATCTCTTCGGGGGAGCAATCAGCTCCGACGAAGACATTCTCCACGACGCCAAGGTTTTGGGAGATATTGATCGGTAAGGTTTCAGCAATAGTTGTCATATTACCCTCAGCATAAACCTCATGTGTAGCTATGGGATTAATAGGACAAGATCGATCTCCTGTCATAGACACGATGAATTCTCCTGCTTCGATTCGGCTTAACTCTGGGAGGAAGTATGATCTATGATGAAGATATTCCCAGGGTTTATCTGGACTAGTCATTGCTTCAATTATTTCTTCATCAGAGGGCAAGATTAAGTCTAATGAATCGGTGTGAGCGAGAGAACCCTGAGCCCAAATAGACTCTAGAAGTGGATCAAACTCTTGTGTTGGAGCTAGATCAGTGCGGGTTGAAGTTTGCTGGACTAAAGAGTATGCTACTTCATCTGTGGACAAGGGCATGGACATGCCCGGGTGCCTTGTCCCATCCATCGTGGCCGATGGGGAAGGAAGTATCCACGGATCATCGAAGTAAGTCGTGCGGAATGACGAAAATTGAAAAATCTCAACCTTATGGTGATTGGATATAAACTTGATATCGCCTTGAGGGGGCGGGTAATCGAAGGTACCCATCAAAGATGGGCACAAACCAACCCCTACGTTGACGACACCTGGTTGAGGATTATCAATCAACGGGACCGTGGATGCCCCCCATGCAGGGTCAGGTCTGGAGAAGGACAATTGATCGACGGTCACTATCCGGCCTCCGTGTGGAAACAACAAGACCCGAAAAATTGTAGCAACCACAGCTTGCATGGCATAAGTCCAACTCCTTCCTAACAAGAAGTTATAGTCGAGGGGAGCATCAACTACCTCTACCTTGACACACAAGGTCTTCCCTCCTAACTGCACGGGGAAAGAAGGAACGATACCATGTGGTCAGAACGAATGACCGTCGAAAGCAGTGAGGAGAGTAGGTGACAGAGACAAAACGGGTTGGCCAACGGCCTTCCAACATGCCAACGACATAACGCATGTCGAGGCGCCCTCATCAACCACCGTGCGGAAGATATTCTGAGTAAAAGTTTTCGTGGGATAAGCCACTACTATCTGAAACACTACGTGGTAAGGCAGACGAAGTTTTAAGTCGGTTGTATCCAGCATGATTGTACCCGGATTACAAGTCTTGGTAGATCCTAAAGCGGTTAACAAGGCTTTCATCTGGGAAGGGCAGCTTTGGAGGACCTCCAAAGCTGACATCGCACAAGGGGTTTGTGATAAATCTTCCACCACAGAGTAGTTTTGGGCAGCCCTTGCGTTTGGGTTATGAGAATCTTTTTTGAATGCGCCTTTGGGAATACATGTCATTGTTTCGCCCAACGTGCTTCTCAATCTATAGAGGAAGAGATGGGAGTTCAGCTTCTTTACCCTTCTTAGAAGTGCTTGGTTGACTATAGTCATGCGCTCTAGTCAATATAAAAGCATCACCCCTCACCATATATACGTTCGCGAATGCGGGGTTATTCGTAGGCGGAGAGGGTTCTTGGTTGCCCCATTCCGTGCTTGCAGAGGCTTGGGTTAGATTTTGCCCATGTTGAAAAGAATTGGTCAACACAGCAGGTTGTTGTTGCGTCACAAACTTTTGGGCTTCTGCAAGCCGAGGACATAGATGGGTCGGGTGGTCTTCCGCGCACAAGTTGCATGGATACCTCACCTTTCATTTCTCAGTGTTGTCCCTGCCAGCCTTATTGGTAGGTTTTTTATCCCCCTTACCCTTCTTTCATTGTTTTTTCTTTCCGCCCGGCTGTTGGGTGGCCTTTAGGTTAGTCGATTGCACTGTGTGTACCTCTGACATTTTGGTAGGGGGAGCAGCCAAAGTAGTAGTTTGGTTGGCCACTGTGTGTTGTATAGATAACTGCTGCAACCTATTCATCAATTGCTCAGAGGACTTTGTTTGTGTTGAACCAACAATACTATCGGCATGTGGTCCATCTCTCTGTCTAGTTTTATCCAGTATTGAGCATGGCGCATCTGGTAAGATGTTGTATAATAAATCGGACTGAGAATAGATGAGCTCAAATTGTTGAGCTCTCATGATGGCATATTCTTCGAAGAATACTCCTGACATCGCGACGTCTTTGGATAACTGCGGGACCAAAGACTTAAGGAACAACTCAAGCAGGAATGTTGGTGGCACTAGCACCTTAATTAAACTCTTCCGGCATCTCCATTCTCAGATGTGATCAGAGATATGGTCCGCTTTCGTTTGTTCGAAATTGGTCAGCAACTCTGTGCCAGCGTCGTATTTCACAGGTAACTGGAAATGGTTTAAGAAAGCCATCGCCAGTTCACCGAAGGAAGAGTATCTTAAGCGATCGAGCTCAATGTACCATTTCAAGGCACTCTCAATGAGAGTACGTTGAAACAATCGCAATTGTACGGAGTCATCTTTCAATGAGTTATATGAGCACCAAAGATGGAAGGTAGTCACATGATCTCCTGGATCTTCGTTAGGTTTGGCTTCGAACTTTGGAATGTCCGAAGGCAACTTCGTCGGCACAGGAGGCCAACGCGGATCATGACAAATAGGGTCAATCAACAACCTTGTCAAATCTGGCAAGTGCAAAGTCACCAGGAAGGGTAGTTTGGGTTGTTGGTGATAACCTGGAAAAAAGGGGCCTGGAGTTTGACTGGCACCAGGTTGCCAAAAAAAGTTCGGCTGCTGGCCCGGATTTTGGTAGAAACCATGGCCCTGGCCAGCATATGGATTTTGCGTATGTGGAGACATCGTCGGTTGATTTCCAAAATAGGACATAGATGGTTGGGCATGCATTACATTCGAAGGACTTTGGAAAGGGTTGCCCCATGTCGGTCCCGGGGGTATAGGCATAGTAGCTTGTCTGGGGTTCCATTGATTGTGGAAAGAATTACCCTAGATCGGCATTCCGGACGAGGGAATGGATCATTGCCAAGAATTTCAAGGCCCTGATGCGGAAGAAGTTCCTAGGTTTACCCCCTGTGCAGGAATAGTACCCTGCATAGGAATAGATTGTCCAAAACTAGGATTGCCCTCAGTCGGGAAGGCAGCTGATGAGAAGGCGTTGTTACCAAACATTCTGATCAAAGAAAATGGTGTCAAACCTACCGGCATATTATGCAAATGTGGTCCTTGACTCCCCGCTCCAAATAAACTATGGTGTGTAGGTTTCCCGGTGGATTGTTGATGCCAGCCATCGAGTGAAGGGGACGAAGGAGGGATATGACCTCCTCCATAAAGGAAAGCGTTAAAAAGAGCAGGAGTGCCCCCCATGTGACCTTGCAGAGGAGCGCTAGAGCTCCCTGCCCCCAGACCTGAAGTTTGTAAAGTGGAGTAGGAAAGTACAGGACTTGTACTTGAACTAGGCATCTCGTACAAGAACGGAGGGCCTGTCGCACTTGGTGTGAAATGGGTTGTGGCCGCCGCCAAAGACGAGATCGGACCACTGTGCGATGTAGAGGCGGTCGAGACCATGGTGGCTCGGACCGGTGACGGTGGGTTAGGAGGTGAAAACTCTCATGTGGTGACAACCATAGTGGGAATTGAAGAATTCCCAGAAGGAGTAATAGCATTTGTTTCCATTGTTGTGTGCAACATTGTCTGTCGCTCGTAAAATTGAATTGGTACGATGAAAGGTGCCAAGAAATCAGTGGTTTGGGTTTCAACCGGGCCAAGAGTGTTCACTCCAAGGTCCAAAACATCTGATTCCTCCGGATGTTGGTCGGGCACAATTGCTTGTGACCCGGTCACTTCAAAAGACCCTTGTTGGTCTAGTTTTTGCCTTAATGGTGGCAGGGGTGGCTCCAGTGTAACCGGCGGCAGGCCAAGAAGCCTTCGTGACCGATAGAGCTCGTGATCCTCCACTGTGTGAGAAGATCAAAGACACTCTAACGTAGTTTAAACGTTCAAAAGTAACACACACTAAAAAAATTCCTAGAAGATAAGACAGACAAACACTAAATTAATTGGAAGAACAGTTACAACAACCAACACTAGAGCAACTTACCGGTGCAAGTGCAACTCGAACACGGAAGCACCCTTTGGGTATACTCTGCAAATCATGGCCCGATGTCTATCCTAGGTACCACGGTATACACCCGCAGTCACATGTGTATGTCCCTAAAAAAAATAGGCAACTAGTTTGCCAGCGCACGAACAGTCACGAGGCAGGTACAGTGGAAAGTCGAGTAGACCACAATGAGCAGGGGATCGAGCCTGAAACCTGTCAAGGGTATCAAAAGCAAGTGATCTGGAAGACAATTGAGGACCTCAAATGGATTCGAGACCCACAAAGCCCCGTGGCAAATGCAATCGACGGATTCCCAAAACAAGCCCTCTAAATGTGTTCTCCACTATGATTGGTCAAGCTTTGGAGGGGTTATCTCCGCTACCTTTCTGCACGCGACCTCGTGTTTATCCCCTGTGTTAGAGGGGGGTCCCGGATAACTTTCACGATACTGGACTTAGACACTCCCTAACTCAGACTCCAATGTTTGATTTTGAATGGCCTTGAAGAGTTTCCTCTCCAACCTAATCCAAGGCCCTAATCCTGAACTAGTTGGTTAACCCTACAAACATAAAAGTCTAATAAATTTTAGATTTAGCATTAATTTTATGGATTTGTCTTATGTCAAGGGGTATGAAAGTGAAACTGATGATGTGTAAAAGACAAAAGTAAAAATGAGTAAAAAGTTGGAAACAAAAATTTTCACTTAATGCAAAATTTCAACAACTTTTCAAAAAAAAATTATTTTTTTATTTTTTTTTCTAAGATTTTGGACAGCAAACTCAAAAGGGATTTCACTCAACTACGAGCTACTTATGATCTAAGTAAACTGCAACAACTTATGAAATAAAAGACTTTTCCCTGGCTAATAATGCAGAATCACACTCCTCAACCAAACAAGAAAATGAAAGAGATTTTTTTTATTTATTTAAATGTTGATAAAGCAAAAAGGAAAAATACCAACAAGTAAAAACCAAGAAAAACAATTATGGCCTAATTGCAGATCGCAAAGAATCACTTTAAGAAATCATACACTAGCAACTTAAAAAATGATTCTCACACTTGTCTAAAACCCTAAAAAATTATTTTTTATGACAGCTTTTAAATGAGAAAAAGCAAGCTAAGGCTAAGATTAATCCTAAGCTACTGGCTACTAGACAGAAATTCGAATACCTGAGAGGTATAACTCTCATCAAGGGAAAGGATGACTGCCTTACCCTCAACAAAAACTATCATGCCCAAGCACGCTACTAATAATCCAACAGCAAGCGTGTGAACGCGAGCTGTATAGAGCCAGAGGATGTGTACACGCGGGCTGACCTTCTACAAGCCGCATGTATCTCTAAAACTCTGAGAAAAAAAAAAAATCCAAACCAGGAAAAGACCACTGATATTGATAACCAGGATCTCCCGCTTGGCCACTCTTTTAAACAGAAAAAACAAGAAATGTAAGGAAAAAATTTGTAAAACAAACCAATCTGAGACAAGACTGCAAACAACCAAGACTTAGAAAGAATTCCAGAAAACCCCTCAGAATCACTGATTCTGACAGGGAAGAGGATGATTGCTTCCAAAATTTTCTGGAATCTACACGCTACTGCTACTTCTTCAGTTAGCGTTCACACGCGGGTTGTAAGAGAGTAGGGTGCGGGTACACGCATGCAGACCTTATGCAGACCGCGTGTACCTCTGTGGGTCCCGAAAAACACAGTCAAGCAAATAACAGAGAAAGCTAGTATGGTAAACCAGACTCTCTACTAGCTGAGACTTTGCAGAAACTAAAAAAAAAAAAACAGGCTAGAAAAGCAGTCTTTTAAAACTACCCAAAAACAAATAAAATTCCTAGGAACCCTAGAGTCTTCCCCATTACGGACTAACAAATAGGGTTATCTTATGCATGCAGCTATGACCGAAATAAATCTACTTTCTACCTTCGTCCCCAGACTTAAACCCCATTACTTTTCAGCAAATACATGGTTTAGACTAACATACCTTGTTCTAGATGGTTGATGTCGATCCTTCTTCACGCTTGATCACTTTTTGGCAGCTCTCCTCCCAAGGCTAACTTGCATACAAAACAAGCAACAAACTACACATGCATTTTACCTACAGACTAATGGGTTAGAGATTCAAACATATATTTACTGATCTATGAAGAACTCATGTAGTGGGACGGGAAAAGCATTTCTTTATTATTAACTTTGAATGAATCAACTTACAAATGTTGAGACTGGCCACTGCTCCGTGAATCCTGATCCTGGGCTCCTCTTTCAAATGTCCTCCAACTTCTTTTCTTTGTATCTCTTCTTGCACAAGGATGGCTAAAGGGTTGGGACAATGGGAATATGCAATTGGGCAAAGTTTCTTTACTCTATTTTTTCTCCTTTCAAATGGGACCCCTAGCCCTTCTTTTATAGGCTAGAAGAAGCTAGGTATTTGGACGAACCCTCGGCCATGCATGGCCGGGAGTTTCAGTTAACTCTCCCAAAGCTCTGTGTTCCGTCGGCAACTTTCCTTTTTTCGTGCTTTTGTCGGTCCACGTGGGTTGTTTTAGCTCAGCTAGCGTGTACACGCGTGCAGTAATGGAGTAGGGCGCATGGCCCATTATAAAAGAGGTTTTTTAAAGAGTTGTTCAGCAGTGCTTTTGGCAAAGAAGGGATCTGAGATGGTCTGATGTCGGGTAAGCATGTATGGTGCAAATTAGGGTTATAACACATGTTGGACTTGGTTGTTTGTATTATTGATGGCATTTACCGACATGATCTTGTTTCCCAAGTGGAATTATTTCCTCTAGTAGTCAAGCAGCCAGTTGAAGGTACAAAATTGACTCTCAGAGAAGATCATTATATAAGGATCATATTTGAAATTGTTTATGAGACTATGTGGCCGATTCACCAGTTTAGATTTTTATTTGTTGTGTTGTCTAAAGTTTTTCCTATGTTATTCTCTTGTTGTTTATGAATTGGATGATGGAGGATATTAACTACAGTTGTAAGATGTAGTGACTCAACTTACATAAGAGATGTTCGCTTAGTTGTCACTTATGCAGTATTTTTGTCTTTTTTATCTTATTCTTCAAGAAGCTTGTGATCCTATTTACAGTGTTCATGTATGGTTAGAAAGAGTCAGCATGAGGCTAGGCATTAGAGAAAAACAAAGCATGGGAGAGGTGTTTCTTATGGTTGCTACCCAAACTGGAAACAAAAAGAAAACATGAGAAAAATAGTCAGAAAGATCATGTCACCCGAGAAAAGTGTGAAAATTTGTTGCTAAATCAGATGTTCAATAGATGCAAAATTTCTAGAGAAAGAGACGCAAAGGTTTATGTCTTTTATTCCTGCATTGTTAGGCAAAGGTTTAGGCTTTCATACATGTCTATATAGCTCAACAAATCTATTGGAACAAGCTCAACCAAACACTACAATGTCAATACGAGAGTTTGCACCAGGTCTGTATCATGAGATATCCATAACACCACATAAATTTGTGGAGTACCACCACTGGTTCATTAACAAATTCCACAAAGTTTGCCACACAAACGTGTTTCCATACAGAGATCACTATTGTGGGTAGATGCCAATGAGGGATAGAGGAACATTATTGTTGAGAAGATGTTCGACCGAGCATTTCAAATATTTTATAGCACAATACTTTGATTATCATGTTTCAAGGCAAAAGTGAATGGGGTGAGAGAGGTTTGAACTCTCGACCTCGAGATTTTTCAGATAAGCTATGAGACCTTTTCCAAGAAATGAGTGAACGTGTGACTGTGGGTATTGCGGACTAGAAGCGATCTAGTTTTGTTTTAGAAGAGAGGAAAGTTGCTAAAGAAAGGCAGACTAGCTTGTATAGCGTCTAGATTGCACCCGTGACAAAGTGAGAGATGGCTCGATGGGTGGACAAATTATGGAGGCGTAGCATTCACATACAACATATGCCAGCTAGAGAGAAAGAAAAGTGCAGCAATCCAAGAAGGTATGTGGTTTATTAGCATGTTCATTTGTTCATTTAGTAGGAGATTTTAATAAAAATTTGAGTTTGGAAAGTTATGAGAAGGCAAGTAAAGTTCACTGAGTCAAAGTCTTTTTGTAGCAAAATAAAAGTGGAGTGGAATTAAAAGTATTGCATTGGAGCAAGATTATGAGTATTGCATTGTAATTGGGAAGAGAGTCATGCTAAGGCAAGTTAAAGTTTGGGTGCATGTTTGGTGGTACCCGACATCCTAAGTTTAGAATAATCAAAAAGTCAAACTTGAGAGTAGTGCCCATGAAATTCAAAGGTAAAGTCATGTCAATCATGACACTGGTGTGTCAATTAAGTTTTCCAAATCAAGGTCATAGGTTGTCTTGTTGGTATTTGTGCAACTAAACAAGCAACATATTTTAAGAGCATGTAATTGCAAATGAAAGAAAATTGCATATGTCTTGTTGAATGGAGACATCCCTCCCAACAAGAAACATTTTTTATGTGGGTATTTAAGTGGAAGAATCAAATGAATAAATGTGCAAGAGAGAAGATGACAAAGGAAGAAAGCAAAACAATATGGACAAATCAAACAGAGGACATTGAAAGAAAGCGGATGAAGATGAAAGAATGGGCATAAAAACTTGGGCATGGATAATAGAAACAAGAGGCAATGTAATCATGAAGGGAAACAAAACAAGAACAAGGACAAAAGTTTGAAGCAACAAAAGGACCACAGATTACGGCAGCAAAAGAAGTCAAAGAATGAAGAAGGAAGCGAAGCAAGGGAAATAAGCAGTATCATGTGTTAAATCATTTGAGATGCACGAAGAATGAGATCCATAAGAAGTTTGAATATCCTCTTTGATAATGTTGTTTGATGATGGAAACAAAGATGATATTGGTCCTATGTATGTATGAGGGCTAGATTAGCCTACAATGAAAGTTGAAATTGTATGTACCTGAGTGAAATGATGATGTAAGCCATGAAGAGGCATGTATATCCCCATAATATTTGTTGTGTGTTTGTGGTAAACTAAAACCACTTGTCATGACAAAGATAGGTTTGTGATCAGCTAGAAATCACTTGATGTAATGGTTTTTAGTGAGTTGAAACCACGTGAGAAATGAAACAGTTGAGGGTAATCCACCAAAATTCAAGATGTACGGGTAATTCAAATCATACACACGATGATGATTGATGATGATGCAGGGGGAGTAACAAGTACAGGTAGTAAGAATTGTTATTGAATTATGTATGCGAAAAAGCTGATGGATACAACAGATGATGACCCATGTATTCCGATGAATGGTAACTTTTTATATGGACTTAAACATACATGATATTTATATCTTGCAGATACAAGATCCAGTTATGAGGATAGAATATGAAGATAAAGAGCACAAAAGAAGGAAATAAAAAATGGACCAATTCAAAGGATCAGTCGAACAGATTAAGGATCAGTCAAACAGATTAAGGATGATGATTGTATATTAAATCACAAGTATTCATTAAGGGGGGTATGAAGGAATAATTCATATTTGTAAATTATGAATAATGTCTAAAATATATAATTGCACAAATGTAATGAAGTAGACCGAGCTTAATGTCTACGTATGATTGAAAGATCAGAATATGGAGAGATATTAGGGATGAGGATCACATGGATTAAGTTGAGAGATTAAAGGATATATTGTGGATATGGTTATGGATATGATATAATCTAATTGCCTAATTAAGACTTAGTAGTTATGGTCACCTATGGTTATATAAAGGGACCATTTGTACAACAAAATGTACACATGGGAATGTCATGATGTAATATAGATTTTCCTCTTCAACAGTTTCTTGAGTATAATGCCTAGTGTCCATTGCTTCAATATATGTTTGTATGTATTTGTTGTTGGCTATTAAATCCAACAAAACTTTATGAGCCTTCCATGTTGAATCAGGAGTTGGAGCAGGTCCTACCTACCATAGAGGACTTAGCACCAGATACTCAAGTAGAGTTGGCAGAAGGCACGGTTTTGCAGAGGAAGTCCAAAACTACAAAACAGGGGCAGCTTGACCTTTAAAAAATTGGGTTGAAAGAAAAACTTCCAAGCAAAGAAAAATGGTACTCCGGGGAGAAGGTAGAGGAAAATTTCCATCACCTCATTCAGTAACTATTTTTGGGACCAAAAGCCTCCCTAATGGGGAGGTATGATCTGGATTGAATCATCATATAATTTTTCATCTATCTTTGTACTTTATGGGTGGAAAAATTGGAGTGATTGACTAGCAAGGCCATTTTAGTGGTAGGTCCCAATTTGGAAAATTGGGTTTCATAACCTTCTGGAGCCATTTTTAGGCATTAAATGTCATTTTTGGGGGTTACAATGTCTGGAACCTATTCCCACACCCTCGACATTGATCTATAAACCGAGATCTTTCCAACGATGCAAAAATCACCTCAATCGAAGCTTGTATGTGAAAGTTATGCCTCTTGCAAGTTGACCTACCTTGTTGACCATCATAGTACGAGTGGATGCCACCTCAACCCCCATTACTCACTCATATGGGGATAGCCACATGTGGACTTTCAAGAAGATTTCAGAATGTCCAAACCTTATCACTAATTGAGGGTTGAGGTCAAGTCAAAACCCTAACCTTGGACGATTATCGGGCTATGTTAAATACAGACCGCTAAGAAGAGAAGGGGTTCCACTCTTTAGAATTGTACTTGTTCCATAGTTGAGCAAAAAATTCAGGAGTGGTATTTTGAAAGCATAATAGAGGAGGAGAAATATTATGTAGTAGCATTTAAGGGCACAATGTCATAGGCAACTCCATAGTGAGTGTCCATTCATTTGTATTTGCATTTTGATAACTGAAGCAAAGAGAGTAAAGCATAGGCCTCACCTTATAGATAGGTTTTATCCCGTATTGGGTTTCCCAGGAAATTTCTTGTGTTCATTTGTGTGGATGGTGTGTATATTTGTTTTCTCTTTCATTTTCGTAATCAGTTATTTTCATAAATCTGAGCAGTAAGCTAGTAATAACTAATCTGGGATCTAAATAAATAAATTGAATAATCTAAGATTTTATAGTATAAGATTTGTTGTGACAAACTGATCCAGTGCAATATCCATGGCAGTTTACTTATCATTTTGTTCCTTCCTTCTTCTCTTGTTAACTTGGGTAAGTGCTCAAACTCTTGTCTTGTTTTTCCTTTGGTTCCTTCGCAAGGGTCTTAAGTATTATGCTCAAGTTATAGTTTAGATTGTTGGTAAAGGTTTTTTCCTTTGAGGAATGCCTTCTTGTAGGGCCTTGGTCCTCTTATATTATATTGATTAGGTTGGAGATTATTCTACCCTTGGGTTCTAATCTCTTACCCTAGTCCTTAAGATAGAATTGACCAATTCTTAGAGGGGCATACTTCATGGCCCCATAAGCCCTGATTGGATAAAAAAAAAAAATCACAAGTCCTATGTCCAACAGCCAACCAAAAAAACCTCAAAATCAAAAACTTTTAGATTTTTTTTCGTTTATAAAGAAATCTAATGGTGAAAATTAAAGAAAACCTTTTATCTAGATTTCATTCATTGTCTAGTGTAAAGTTAACAGATTATTTCATTTCTTAGACATATTATTCCTAGGGTTTATGCTTAATTGTTGATCTCTAACCCTAAGGAGGAAAATTGTCCCTATTGTAATGATCTTAAAGTGTTATATAATGTTCTTTGGGTTGATTTAAGGTGATTCTCAAATTTGGAAATTAAATTGCAGCATTAAAAATAATATTTGGTGAAACACTAGGGTTGTGGTTGTTAGAATATTTTATGTGCTCGTTTTACCATAGACAATATCAATATTGTCACCCAACCATAGGCATGCAACCACCCCCGAGCACCATAACCTTTTCTAGATAGTTGATTCTGGAAGCAGCACTAGAACCAACAGATAACCAAGAGAGCGCATCTTTCTCCAAAGATAGCTCACTAGACATAAAGTCCCAAAGCCACAGAACAAGAACAATACTCAGCTGCAGCAGTTGTAGTTGCATTTACCAAGAATACCACCAAGATATACTAGAAGCTAGGGAATACATCTTAGGCTAGATGGCGCTAGATAGAGAGACCAAGAAACACTCCAGAGTATCCACCTTTCTATCTTGCAACTGCAACTCCAAAATTGTGCCATCCTTGATTGAGAGAGTGAGTGAAGTGAGTGTGTACAAATGAGCTAGATCATCTCTTATTTATAGTGTTTCTTGCCACTTGTCTGGGCCGACTTGTCCTTTTAGAAGCTAATACTTTAATAATAATTATTTTACTGAGTCGACTTGTCTTCTAGGGTTTTTACACATATGTTTAGGGTTTCTCTGGTTTCTGGAATATTCTAATATAGTCAGAGGTTACACATGGAAGTTGATACCTCCCACAGCTACCATAATATCAACACTCCCTCCTAGCTAGGGAGGTATTAACTATAATGGTCTCAAACACATCCATCCATTTCACATGGTATGGACAAGGCTCAGATAGTCTTGCAGACCATCATACAGGTAGTATCATCATAGCCACACAGGTTATCTCATGATCACGCAGATCAAGTCACGAGCATCATCATCAATATCCATCTAGCTAGCAATCACCTCCAACACTATCGGTTGTCACACCAACCTAGGAAACACCTTCAACACTACTAGTAGTCTCCATGGAAATCCAGTAGCAGTACATAGTTACTACAATTCCATCCAATAGATCACAACAGTGTCGATCCATAATAGTACACAACTATTATCCAGTGGTACACAACCATTACTAGTAGTGCACAACGACTATCTAGTGATATATAGTCACTACCAGTTAAACACATCCACCACAGTAGTACATATTTATTGTGCCGATACACACAGTCTCCATTGCAATCAACTAATAGCTACACAGGATATCACCATGCAGTACAACAGTCTCATGGCATCAAATCATATCATCGTTTGCATCATCTCTCGAGGCCATACTCCACCTGAGTAATCGAGCATGATGTTGAATAAGTCATGTGATTGACTTAGCACAATCAATAGAGTGTCTCGCATAAGCCACTCACTCAACAAAGTGATACAAGGACCATTCTTCTAATCCGGACATACGTCCTAGAAGAATAGTTGTCCCAACAGATGTTGAATCTCTTCATTGTATCATCTCTAAGTCGTACTAGCATGATGTGAATGCATCATATCTAAGTTGTATTGGCATGATGTGGATTACCGTCTACATCATCTCTAAGTCGTACCAGCATGATGCAAATGCATCATATCTAAGTTATACTGGCATGATGTAGATCAATGCCTCTGCATCATCTCTAAGTTGTATGATCGTATCTAAGTTATACTAGCATGATGCTCTGCATCATGTCTAAGTTGTACTAGCATGATCATATCTAGCATGATGTGAGTCATCTTCATCGTCTCTAAGTTGTATTAGCATGATGTGATTTGGGCATAAGCATCGTCTCTAAGTTGTACTAGATGATGCCAATGCATCATATCTAAGTTGTACTAGCACAATGTGTCTCAAGACATTTGTATCATATCTAAGTTGTACTAGCATGATACAAACCAACAATATCCACCAGCACACTTACTATCCATGATACCATGTATCAGCACTCCCTCCTAACTAAGGAAGTCATATCCTCCTTTTCAACCAAGGGAGCAATCTCCATGAGTCCCAACTTTTCCCTCAAGTATGCAAACTTTATCTTGGACAAAGGCTTCGTCAAAATAATAGTTGTCTGCTCATCGGTGGAGATGTACTAGAGAATCACTTCTCCCTTCTGGAATTTATCACGGAGAAAATGGTACTTGATCTCAATGCGCTTCGCCCTGTCATGGAACACGGGGTTCTCTGAAAGCTTCACACAACTCTGATTTATCACAATGTATCACAGTCGAATCCAGCACCTGATCAAATAATCCATAAACCACCTTACGGAGCCATATTGCTTCTGTACAAGCATCACAAGCTGCAATATACTATGATTCGACAGTGTTGAGTGCAACAGACTTTTGTTTCCTACTATCCCATGATATTATAGCAGATCCCAAACTGAAACATATACTAGAAGTACTATTTTTTTCATATGCACTCTCTACCCAATCTGAATCGGTAAATCCATGCAGTTGTACGTCATTGTTTGAGGCATGTCTCAAACCATAATTTAACGTCCCATGAAGATATCTCAAAATGTGCTTTGCATTTATCCAATGCTCATGTCTAGGTTCCACCTAGAACTAGCTCAACGTGTTCACTGCAAAGAAAATGTCTAGCCGGGTATTCACCAAATACATCAATGAGCCAATCAATTGTCGATACAGGAACGAGTCCACTGGATCAGAATCAGAGACTTTCAATTGTCACCATGGGAGTTTCCATGGATTTGCAATCCATCATCCCAAACTTCTGAAAAATCTTTACAACATACAATTCCCTTGCCCAAAAAAAAATTCACCGTGCTTCTGCTATACTTCTAGTCCCAAATAATAATACATGAGACCAAGATCCTTTGTATTGAATTAAGATGCTAACTCCCTCTTACACTGAATAATGAGAGGCTTTGCACCTGTCAGAAAAAAATCATCAACATATAGTAGTTGGATCACAAGTGCATCATTCACAACCTTGTAATAAGGATATGGATCAGCATAGCTCTTGGAAAATCCAAGTCTCGTCAAGTAACTGTCAATTTGTGCATACCAAACTCTTGGATCTTGCTTGAGTCCATAAAAGGTCTTCTTCATACATGGTTTCTCTCGGGTGTACCTCAAAACCTTGAGGTTGCTCTATGTATACTTCTTCCTCAACTACTCCATTGAGAAAAGCGGTTTTTACATCCATCTGATGTAAACTCCAACCCATGGATGTTGTAAGAGATATGATGGCTCTAATAGAGGTGTATCTTGTAGAAAATGTCTCATCATAGTTTTCTCCCTCCTACTGAGAGAACCTTCTAGCCACGAATCTTGCCTTGTATCTATCGATACTTCCATCCACTGCATGTTTTATCTTGTAAACCCATTTTGAGGTGACTACAGACTTTCCTTCAGATCTAGGCACAATTTCTCATACATTATTTTTCATGATGGATTGATATTCTTCCATCATAGCTTCCTTTCGTTCTTTCTTATTCACTGCTTGATCAAAGGTGGAAGGTTCTACATTGAGATGTTTTGGAGAACATGTAGTTTCTTCCTTGGGACATTCATGTTCTTCTTCATCATTGGGATCCATGGAATCTTCTATAGATTTCTTGAAGCCAACTTTTTCATCAAAATTCACATCTCTGTTGATTTCAACCTTTTGTTGACCTGGAACATAGATTCTCTAAGCTTTTGATGATTTACTATATCCAACGAATATGACAGGATAGTCAAAGATCCTCAAGTGTTCAACATTTGACTTCTTTCTGGAGAAAGCTTCTTCTAGAGTCATGTTCTTCAATATATGATGAGGACTTATATTCTAAACATATACGGATGTCATAGTTGTTTCTCCCCATAGAAACATGGATAGATTATGGTCACTCATCATTGCCTTGACAGATTCTTCAATGGATCGATTCTTTCTTTCTGCTACACCATTCTGTTTAGGATTGTATGTGGGAGAATTAGCTCCCTCCTGATCCCGGTTGTTTTACAAAAGGAAACGAGCTCCTTGGAAGTGTATTCTCCTCCATTATCGAATCTCAAGATCTTTATCTTTCGTTTAGTGAGGAGGTTGACATTTGGCTCACACACATATGAGTGAACGATGTTCAAAACTCCTTTTGCTTACCACGCTTCCTTTAGAATTGGTACTTGGTGAGATCACCTACCTCATCACTTGATGGGGTCATGTGCTCTATGTTTGCAAATGTCACTCTAGCTCCTTCTCAAAGTTATCCCCTATGACCTTCCTGAAACAAGAACAACAAGAGCAAAAGTATTTCCAATAATATTTTCATAAAAACATATCTATGGTAACAAGGATCATAGAATTACCAAGGTGACCTACCCGAGAACAAGAAATATCTCCTAGAGGAGATGTTAGTTCATTTTGAAAACAAGTGTAATAAGCATCTATATCAATAGCACGTACATGCAACCAAGTATACCTAGCACTAATAGAACCTGTTATCACATATAGTTGTCAAGGGCAGCAGATCGTCCTGGTCTGCACAGGAAGCGTCTGAGCGCAGCATACAAAGCAGCTCATTTCGAGCTTAAAATAAAAACAGGCGGGCTCAGTTTTGCAACAGTGGAGATCCCCTATGAGGATCAGATTAGCGGCCCCCAGGTATTCAGAGTTTCAGAATTGCACGAAGTATAGCGTCGAAGCACCCGAAGTCTCGAAGTGGCCGAAGTCCCGAAGTGGCCGAAGGCCCGAAGTAAGTCTCAATCATCCGATGCAAATGGACACGCGACGCCAGATCTAGAGCTCTGGAGGAAAGCAAAGGGGGGAAAAGCATGAAGACTCGAAATGGTTCTCGATCGTTGATCGAGAAGGGAGCAGAAGGGTTGTCGATCTGGTTAATGGGGTCAAAGTCTCGAAGCAGGAGCAGAGTCATTGATTGAAGCGGACACGCGTCAATAGATCGACAACTCCGGGTAAAAAACACAGAAGGTATGCGAGATTTGATATTTGATTTTCACGGAGCCCCGAGACCCGAAAAGCGTCTCATTCGTCGATCAGTAGGAGCCACGCGTCGTCAGATCCTTCGCTCCGAATAAAAGTAGCAGAAGACAAAGGAGTTTTGAGGTTTGAAAAGTCTAAAGCCCGAATCACGAAGCAGATCTCGACCGTCGATTCGAAAAAGGAAAATTCAATCCATCGATCTAAAGAACGCCAGAGCTGGATCGTTGATCAGGAAGCCTCATCTCAGACCATAAGATCGATGGTCATGCTCCATTACAAGGTCGGAAGGTGCGCGAGTTTAAAATTTTAAGGGCGGGCCGCAATTGGAACCACAGTTTTGAGAAAGGGACGCGTGGCGATTCATGGTGAATTGCGGAGGCAAAAGCGGTTTTCTTTCAAACCACCCTTGATCGTGCCCGCAAACGCGCATTCACGTAGAGTCATGGCCCTAGGTCACATTGAAGGAGCTAGAGGAAGGGGAACTACCCCCCAGCCCAGAGGAACCAGATATGTGGCAGCCATCAGTACGGACATGTGGCACCCTTATAGCCTTCGCACGTGGCCACCCCCTGAGCATTAAGTATCGTTCAGTCTCCGAGGAAAAGCAATAAATGAAGGGTAGGCTTGGTCGTTGAAACCTCGGCTCACCCCATAAACAGAAGGCATGGAAGGCTCGATCGTGGAGACTAAACCGTCAGCCCGTGGTACCTTGTGGACAGATTTTCCTACAGGCCCATGCCGAGCTAAATTTGCGTCTGACAAGAGAATACATGCACAGTGTGACAGAAGACTGCTCAAACACAAAGCTTTGACTGAGAAGGCCAGATCACGCTCCTGAGGGTGGTGGGCAGTTCAAAGTATAAATAGATAGTTTTAATATTTTGTTAGGATCGTCAACTAGTTGAGCAGAGCTCCCTATTTTGTAATGTTTTGATGCCAGAACTGTTCTCTGGTTATGTATCGGATTTGAAACTTTCAGATTAATAAAAGTCAACCTCTTTTCATCTCTTTGTAAAAAATTGTGCTAAAACACTCGAGCATGGAAGATCCAGTCGAGAGTTGTTATGTTGTTGTAATGTAGGTTTGATTGCAGCGGTATCATGACCAGTTTTAGTCAGCTTCCTTGTGATTTTTTCTCCTCTTACACTGAATGGCTCGGGCATGGAGGATCCAATCGAGTTGTTGTGGCTGCATGGTGATGTAGGTTTGATCATTGTGTTGTTGTGACTGTGTTGTTTGGACATATTTCAGTGTCTGAAGCTTAAGCTTAAGAGTGATCTTGAGTCTGAGTTTTTCTTCTTCAAGCTGCTTGAAGTCCTAATGCCCATTGCAGTCTTTTCCACCTTTCTTACTAAGTCTTCCCTCTACTCACACTTAAACTCAATTCACTGACTAAAGTTAGTTGTGGCCCTCACTTCCCAGTGCATTTCTTGTCCAGTTTTGTGTTGAACATCATTCATATATTGAGTTTTATCTCTAACACTTGTTTGGATGTTGTTGTATAGAATATATATTGCCCAAGTGGAAACATCCAAGACATCTTGTTCTTCATGTTTAATCTATCTCTTAGATGGTTGCTTCATGACCTAAATCTGAATTGTTTGTGTTTCCTTTCATAAATCAGATTTAGAAGTGAAAGGACAACCATAAGCTCATCCTCTTTTAGCATATAATCAAGTGGTGAACACATGCACACATTGCACATTTGATTAATGCTAAATGTCTTCACTCTTTGTGCCTTGAAGTAGCTTAAAGTTGGTTCTAATCTCTTGAAAGTTTTGTTCATTGAGCGATAGACTTAAATGACAATCTGAAGTTGTTAATGTTGTTTATCTTACACATCAGATTTGGAAACCACATCCACTAGCTCCTAACCTTTCTTTGAAATGGATATAAATGTGATTCATCAAATTGTCTCTAGTTGAGTATCTTTAGAACATTGTGATCGTTGATTGGAATCCTAATGCGTTGTCTTGTTATATATTTTGTGGATTCATTAAAGTAAATCATATGATTGTGTGGTTGTATTTCACTTAAAGAGGTTTAGTTTTCATTATTTGGGATTCCCCCCCATGGCTTCTAGACACTAGCCTAAAGTGCATGGGAAAGTGTACTGAGGTAACAATGGTGCACTTCCTTGTAGATTAGACCAACTACATATTAATCAAAAATTTGGCCAAAAAAACAGGAAACCTATACATTACAAAAAAATGCATCTTTAACAAAATCCACATTGCATGTGGCTAGGCTAAACATAAAACTTCATAATCAATTATATTCATTGCCCTTCCTATATTGAGTTTCCCACATTTGTTCGATCCAAGAAGTATGAGCTTCCTACATTTGTTTCATTCCATTTCGTTGTGTGCATCCAAGGTGGTATAAGGAAGCTATAGTTCTAACTTATGCTCAACAACCCCAAAAGAATTGGAGGGTGTTGCAGAAGAAGATACTGAAATGGAACCTAAACTAGTTGTAGAAAGAAGGGGGAGATGTTCGAACCAAATAATAGTTAGGGATCTAAATTGAAATCAAATCTTGAAAGAACCACCAATTCTCTACGATTTGATCCATTGAATTGGTCAACCTTCTCTTTCCTTGTCAAACTCCTCCTTCCTCTCTTGCTCCCTTTAAGGTTTCTATAGTTCCTTCAATTGTCTTCTTTCATACCTTACCAATTTTTTTGACTACTCTTTTGCTTGTCTTTCCCTTTCACTTTGTTGTTTTTCTTACTTTCATTGCTCATTTGCAACAATCCTCTTCTAGTTTGCAAGATCCTTCTTTTGTTACAACATCTCAATTTTATTTTATTCCAGCTTAGCAAGGAGTATGATGTAATCCTTTGAATTTGCTAACTTAGAACTCTTAACTAAAAATTTAAAATTTAAAAATTAAATAATAAAAAAATAAAAATAAAAATAAAAACTTTGGATCCTACCCCTAAATTCTATATCACCATCTCCATTAGCAATTTTAGGAATTGTGAAAATAATGGACCAATATATCACTAATTATGAGAATCTACTAGAGGTTGTGATTCTTCTACATTGGCTTCTCTATTTGGTTCTTCATCACCTCCAACTCCATTTTATTCTTTCGTGCCTCCAACATCCACAAAGTAATGGACAACTTAATTGTTCTTCACATCCACTAGCACTGAAAGTTGTTAAGGTTTTCTTCATTAGTGTCAATAACAATAATTTGATTTATATTTATCATGGCTTGCACTAACCACTCAAACTGAAGTATTTGGCTTGGCATGTTAATTACTCATTGATGCTTACCATTGGTTGGCAACCTTTAATCATATTCAATTCAATAAATTTTGTTTAGAACTTGAATTATATGTATGTTATTCGTGTGATGCAACAACTTGCATATTCTCTTGAATTGTGCCATCATCTTCTTAAGTAGCACTGACATGTTCATTATCATCAGCTAATGGATAGCAGTGTCCTTGAGAGAGGCTCAACATGTTTACCACAACATTTGCATTGTCCTCACCATGTATATCAAAAGCGTGGCTACAAGCCATATAATTGATAAGACCATCATAACTTGTGGCCATATTCTAGTTTGCCTAAAATCAACATTGATATTGGAGGATGCAAGAGGCCTTTGGAAAGCTCTACTAACAAGTTTTATTAATTCAAACCTTTATACTTGAGTTATTCACTATCCAC
>ML782890.1:587019-603785 GCA_009831015.1 Picea engelmannii | reverse complement strand
TGCAAAAATCACCTCAATCGAAGCTTGTATGTGAAAGTTATGCCTCTTGCAAGTTGACCTACCTTGTTGACCATCATAGTACGAGTGGATGCCACCTCAACCCCCATTACTCACTCATATGGGGATAGCCACATGTGGACTTTCAAGAAGATTTCAGAATGTCCAAACCTTATCACTAATTGAGGGTTGAGGTCAAGTCAAAACCCTAACCTTGGACGATTATCGGGCTATGTTAAATACAGACCGCTAAGAAGAGAAGGGGTTCCACTCTTTAGAATTGTACTTGTTCCATAGTTGAGCAAAAAATTCAGGAGTGGTATTTTGAAAGCATAATAGAGGAGGAGAAATATTATGTAGTAGCATTTAAGGGCACAATGTCATAGGCAACTCCATAGTGAGTGTCCATTCATTTGTATTTGCATTTTGATAACTGAAGCAAAGAGAGTAAAGCATAGGCCTCACCTTATAGATAGGTTTTATCCCGTATTGGGTTTCCCAGGAAATTTCTTGTGTTCATTTGTGTGGATGGTGTGTATATTTGTTTTCTCTTTCATTTTCGTAATCAGTTATTTTCATAAATCTGAGCAGTAAGCTAGTAATAACTAATCTGGGATCTAAATAAATAAATTGAATAATCTAAGATTTTATAGTATAAGATTTGTTGTGACAAACTGATCCAGTGCAATATCCATGGCAGTTTACTTATCATTTTGTTCCTTCCTTCTTCTCTTGTTAACTTGGGTAAGTGCTCAAACTCTTGTCTTGTTTTTCCTTTGGTTCCTTCGCAAGGGTCTTAAGTATTATGCTCAAGTTATAGTTTAGATTGTTGGTAAAGGTTTTTTCCTTTGAGGAATGCCTTCTTGTAGGGCCTTGGTCCTCTTATATTATATTGATTAGGTTGGAGATTATTCTACCCTTGGGTTCTAATCTCTTACCCTAGTCCTTAAGATAGAATTGACCAATTCTTAGAGGGGCATACTTCATGGCCCCATAAGCCCTGATTGGATAAAAAAAAAAAATCACAAGTCCTATGTCCAACAGCCAACCAAAAAAACCTCAAAATCAAAAACTTTTAGATTTTTTTTCGTTTATAAAGAAATCTAATGGTGAAAATTAAAGAAAACCTTTTATCTAGATTTCATTCATTGTCTAGTGTAAAGTTAACAGATTATTTCATTTCTTAGACATATTATTCCTAGGGTTTATGCTTAATTGTTGATCTCTAACCCTAAGGAGGAAAATTGTCCCTATTGTAATGATCTTAAAGTGTTATATAATGTTCTTTGGGTTGATTTAAGGTGATTCTCAAATTTGGAAATTAAATTGCAGCATTAAAAATAATATTTGGTGAAACACTAGGGTTGTGGTTGTTAGAATATTTTATGTGCTCGTTTTACCATAGACAATATCAATATTGTCACCCAACCATAGGCATGCAACCACCCCCGAGCACCATAACCTTTTCTAGATAGTTGATTCTGGAAGCAGCACTAGAACCAACAGATAACCAAGAGAGCGCATCTTTCTCCAAAGATAGCTCACTAGACATAAAGTCCCAAAGCCACAGAACAAGAACAATACTCAGCTGCAGCAGTTGTAGTTGCATTTACCAAGAATACCACCAAGATATACTAGAAGCTAGGGAATACATCTTAGGCTAGATGGCGCTAGATAGAGAGACCAAGAAACACTCCAGAGTATCCACCTTTCTATCTTGCAACTGCAACTCCAAAATTGTGCCATCCTTGATTGAGAGAGTGAGTGAAGTGAGTGTGTACAAATGAGCTAGATCATCTCTTATTTATAGTGTTTCTTGCCACTTGTCTGGGCCGACTTGTCCTTTTAGAAGCTAATACTTTAATAATAATTATTTTACTGAGTCGACTTGTCTTCTAGGGTTTTTACACATATGTTTAGGGTTTCTCTGGTTTCTGGAATATTCTAATATAGTCAGAGGTTACACATGGAAGTTGATACCTCCCACAGCTACCATAATATCAACACTCCCTCCTAGCTAGGGAGGTATTAACTATAATGGTCTCAAACACATCCATCCATTTCACATGGTATGGACAAGGCTCAGATAGTCTTGCAGACCATCATACAGGTAGTATCATCATAGCCACACAGGTTATCTCATGATCACGCAGATCAAGTCACGAGCATCATCATCAATATCCATCTAGCTAGCAATCACCTCCAACACTATCGGTTGTCACACCAACCTAGGAAACACCTTCAACACTACTAGTAGTCTCCATGGAAATCCAGTAGCAGTACATAGTTACTACAATTCCATCCAATAGATCACAACAGTGTCGATCCATAATAGTACACAACTATTATCCAGTGGTACACAACCATTACTAGTAGTGCACAACGACTATCTAGTGATATATAGTCACTACCAGTTAAACACATCCACCACAGTAGTACATATTTATTGTGCCGATACACACAGTCTCCATTGCAATCAACTAATAGCTACACAGGATATCACCATGCAGTACAACAGTCTCATGGCATCAAATCATATCATCGTTTGCATCATCTCTCGAGGCCATACTCCACCTGAGTAATCGAGCATGATGTTGAATAAGTCATGTGATTGACTTAGCACAATCAATAGAGTGTCTCGCATAAGCCACTCACTCAACAAAGTGATACAAGGACCATTCTTCTAATCCGGACATACGTCCTAGAAGAATAGTTGTCCCAACAGATGTTGAATCTCTTCATTGTATCATCTCTAAGTCGTACTAGCATGATGTGAATGCATCATATCTAAGTTGTATTGGCATGATGTGGATTACCGTCTACATCATCTCTAAGTCGTACCAGCATGATGCAAATGCATCATATCTAAGTTATACTGGCATGATGTAGATCAATGCCTCTGCATCATCTCTAAGTTGTATGATCGTATCTAAGTTATACTAGCATGATGCTCTGCATCATGTCTAAGTTGTACTAGCATGATCATATCTAGCATGATGTGAGTCATCTTCATCGTCTCTAAGTTGTATTAGCATGATGTGATTTGGGCATAAGCATCGTCTCTAAGTTGTACTAGATGATGCCAATGCATCATATCTAAGTTGTACTAGCACAATGTGTCTCAAGACATTTGTATCATATCTAAGTTGTACTAGCATGATACAAACCAACAATATCCACCAGCACACTTACTATCCATGATACCATGTATCAGCACTCCCTCCTAACTAAGGAAGTCATATCCTCCTTTTCAACCAAGGGAGCAATCTCCATGAGTCCCAACTTTTCCCTCAAGTATGCAAACTTTATCTTGGACAAAGGCTTCGTCAAAATAATAGTTGTCTGCTCATCGGTGGAGATGTACTAGAGAATCACTTCTCCCTTCTGGAATTTATCACGGAGAAAATGGTACTTGATCTCAATGCGCTTCGCCCTGTCATGGAACACGGGGTTCTCTGAAAGCTTCACACAACTCTGATTTATCACAATGTATCACAGTCGAATCCAGCACCTGATCAAATAATCCATAAACCACCTTACGGAGCCATATTGCTTCTGTACAAGCATCACAAGCTGCAATATACTATGATTCGACAGTGTTGAGTGCAACAGACTTTTGTTTCCTACTATCCCATGATATTATAGCAGATCCCAAACTGAAACATATACTAGAAGTACTATTTTTTTCATATGCACTCTCTACCCAATCTGAATCGGTAAATCCATGCAGTTGTACGTCATTGTTTGAGGCATGTCTCAAACCATAATTTAACGTCCCATGAAGATATCTCAAAATGTGCTTTGCATTTATCCAATGCTCATGTCTAGGTTCCACCTAGAACTAGCTCAACGTGTTCACTGCAAAGAAAATGTCTAGCCGGGTATTCACCAAATACATCAATGAGCCAATCAATTGTCGATACAGGAACGAGTCCACTGGATCAGAATCAGAGACTTTCAATTGTCACCATGGGAGTTTCCATGGATTTGCAATCCATCATCCCAAACTTCTGAAAAATCTTTACAACATACAATTCCCTTGCCCAAAAAAAAATTCACCGTGCTTCTGCTATACTTCTAGTCCCAAATAATAATACATGAGACCAAGATCCTTTGTATTGAATTAAGATGCTAACTCCCTCTTACACTGAATAATGAGAGGCTTTGCACCTGTCAGAAAAAAATCATCAACATATAGTAGTTGGATCACAAGTGCATCATTCACAACCTTGTAATAAGGATATGGATCAGCATAGCTCTTGGAAAATCCAAGTCTCGTCAAGTAACTGTCAATTTGTGCATACCAAACTCTTGGATCTTGCTTGAGTCCATAAAAGGTCTTCTTCATACATGGTTTCTCTCGGGTGTACCTCAAAACCTTGAGGTTGCTCTATGTATACTTCTTCCTCAACTACTCCATTGAGAAAAGCGGTTTTTACATCCATCTGATGTAAACTCCAACCCATGGATGTTGTAAGAGATATGATGGCTCTAATAGAGGTGTATCTTGTAGAAAATGTCTCATCATAGTTTTCTCCCTCCTACTGAGAGAACCTTCTAGCCACGAATCTTGCCTTGTATCTATCGATACTTCCATCCACTGCATGTTTTATCTTGTAAACCCATTTTGAGGTGACTACAGACTTTCCTTCAGATCTAGGCACAATTTCTCATACATTATTTTTCATGATGGATTGATATTCTTCCATCATAGCTTCCTTTCGTTCTTTCTTATTCACTGCTTGATCAAAGGTGGAAGGTTCTACATTGAGATGTTTTGGAGAACATGTAGTTTCTTCCTTGGGACATTCATGTTCTTCTTCATCATTGGGATCCATGGAATCTTCTATAGATTTCTTGAAGCCAACTTTTTCATCAAAATTCACATCTCTGTTGATTTCAACCTTTTGTTGACCTGGAACATAGATTCTCTAAGCTTTTGATGATTTACTATATCCAACGAATATGACAGGATAGTCAAAGATCCTCAAGTGTTCAACATTTGACTTCTTTCTGGAGAAAGCTTCTTCTAGAGTCATGTTCTTCAATATATGATGAGGACTTATATTCTAAACATATACGGATGTCATAGTTGTTTCTCCCCATAGAAACATGGATAGATTATGGTCACTCATCATTGCCTTGACAGATTCTTCAATGGATCGATTCTTTCTTTCTGCTACACCATTCTGTTTAGGATTGTATGTGGGAGAATTAGCTCCCTCCTGATCCCGGTTGTTTTACAAAAGGAAACGAGCTCCTTGGAAGTGTATTCTCCTCCATTATCGAATCTCAAGATCTTTATCTTTCGTTTAGTGAGGAGGTTGACATTTGGCTCACACACATATGAGTGAACGATGTTCAAAACTCCTTTTGCTTACCACGCTTCCTTTAGAATTGGTACTTGGTGAGATCACCTACCTCATCACTTGATGGGGTCATGTGCTCTATGTTTGCAAATGTCACTCTAGCTCCTTCTCAAAGTTATCCCCTATGACCTTCCTGAAACAAGAACAACAAGAGCAAAAGTATTTCCAATAATATTTTCATAAAAACATATCTATGGTAACAAGGATCATAGAATTACCAAGGTGACCTACCCGAGAACAAGAAATATCTCCTAGAGGAGATGTTAGTTCATTTTGAAAACAAGTGTAATAAGCATCTATATCAATAGCACGTACATGCAACCAAGTATACCTAGCACTAATAGAACCTGTTATCACATATAGTTGTCAAGGGCAGCAGATCGTCCTGGTCTGCACAGGAAGCGTCTGAGCGCAGCATACAAAGCAGCTCATTTCGAGCTTAAAATAAAAACAGGCGGGCTCAGTTTTGCAACAGTGGAGATCCCCTATGAGGATCAGATTAGCGGCCCCCAGGTATTCAGAGTTTCAGAATTGCACGAAGTATAGCGTCGAAGCACCCGAAGTCTCGAAGTGGCCGAAGTCCCGAAGTGGCCGAAGGCCCGAAGTAAGTCTCAATCATCCGATGCAAATGGACACGCGACGCCAGATCTAGAGCTCTGGAGGAAAGCAAAGGGGGGAAAAGCATGAAGACTCGAAATGGTTCTCGATCGTTGATCGAGAAGGGAGCAGAAGGGTTGTCGATCTGGTTAATGGGGTCAAAGTCTCGAAGCAGGAGCAGAGTCATTGATTGAAGCGGACACGCGTCAATAGATCGACAACTCCGGGTAAAAAACACAGAAGGTATGCGAGATTTGATATTTGATTTTCACGGAGCCCCGAGACCCGAAAAGCGTCTCATTCGTCGATCAGTAGGAGCCACGCGTCGTCAGATCCTTCGCTCCGAATAAAAGTAGCAGAAGACAAAGGAGTTTTGAGGTTTGAAAAGTCTAAAGCCCGAATCACGAAGCAGATCTCGACCGTCGATTCGAAAAAGGAAAATTCAATCCATCGATCTAAAGAACGCCAGAGCTGGATCGTTGATCAGGAAGCCTCATCTCAGACCATAAGATCGATGGTCATGCTCCATTAC
Source organism: Picea engelmannii (assembly GCA_009831015.1). NCBI lineage: Eukaryota > Viridiplantae > Streptophyta > Pinopsida > Pinales > Pinaceae > Picea > Picea engelmannii. Next base: position 597,290 of record ML782890.1, on the reverse strand, counting down.
AAGGTCGGAAGGTGCGCGAGTTTAAAATTTTAAGGGCGGGCCGCAATTGGAACCACAGTTTTGAGAAAGGGACGCGTGGCGATTCATGGTGAATTGCGGAGGCAAAAGCGGTTTTCTTTCAAACCACCCTTGATCGTGCCCGCAAACGCGCATTCACGTAGAGTCATGGCCCTAGGTCACATTGAAGGAGCTAGAGGAAGGGGAACTACCCCCCAGCCCAGAGGAACCAGATATGTGGCAGCCATCAGTACGGACATGTGGCACCCTTATAGCCTTCGCACGTGGCCACCCCCTGAGCATTAAGTATCGTTCAGTCTCCGAGGAAAAGCAATAAATGAAGGGTAGGCTTGGTCGTTGAAACCTCGGCTCACCCCATAAACAGAAGGCATGGAAGGCTCGATCGTGGAGACTAAACCGTCAGCCCGTGGTACCTTGTGGACAGATTTTCCTACAGGCCCATGCCGAGCTAAATTTGCGTCTGACAAGAGAATACATGCACAGTGTGACAGAAGACTGCTCAAACACAAAGCTTTGACTGAGAAGGCCAGATCACGCTCCTGAGGGTGGTGGGCAGTTCAAAGTATAAATAGATAGTTTTAATATTTTGTTAGGATCGTCAACTAGTTGAGCAGAGCTCCCTATTTTGTAATGTTTTGATGCCAGAACTGTTCTCTGGTTATGTATCGGATTTGAAACTTTCAGATTAATAAAAGTCAACCTCTTTTCATCTCTTTGTAAAAAATTGTGCTAAAACACTCGAGCATGGAAGATCCAGTCGAGAGTTGTTATGTTGTTGTAATGTAGGTTTGATTGCAGCGGTATCATGACCAGTTTTAGTCAGCTTCCTTGTGATTTTTTCTCCTCTTACACTGAATGGCTCGGGCATGGAGGATCCAATCGAGTTGTTGTGGCTGCATGGTGATGTAGGTTTGATCATTGTGTTGTTGTGACTGTGTTGTTTGGACATATTTCAGTGTCTGAAGCTTAAGCTTAAGAGTGATCTTGAGTCTGAGTTTTTCTTCTTCAAGCTGCTTGAAGTCCTAATGCCCATTGCAGTCTTTTCCACCTTTCTTACTAAGTCTTCCCTCTACTCACACTTAAACTCAATTCACTGACTAAAGTTAGTTGTGGCCCTCACTTCCCAGTGCATTTCTTGTCCAGTTTTGTGTTGAACATCATTCATATATTGAGTTTTATCTCTAACACTTGTTTGGATGTTGTTGTATAGAATATATATTGCCCAAGTGGAAACATCCAAGACATCTTGTTCTTCATGTTTAATCTATCTCTTAGATGGTTGCTTCATGACCTAAATCTGAATTGTTTGTGTTTCCTTTCATAAATCAGATTTAGAAGTGAAAGGACAACCATAAGCTCATCCTCTTTTAGCATATAATCAAGTGGTGAACACATGCACACATTGCACATTTGATTAATGCTAAATGTCTTCACTCTTTGTGCCTTGAAGTAGCTTAAAGTTGGTTCTAATCTCTTGAAAGTTTTGTTCATTGAGCGATAGACTTAAATGACAATCTGAAGTTGTTAATGTTGTTTATCTTACACATCAGATTTGGAAACCACATCCACTAGCTCCTAACCTTTCTTTGAAATGGATATAAATGTGATTCATCAAATTGTCTCTAGTTGAGTATCTTTAGAACATTGTGATCGTTGATTGGAATCCTAATGCGTTGTCTTGTTATATATTTTGTGGATTCATTAAAGTAAATCATATGATTGTGTGGTTGTATTTCACTTAAAGAGGTTTAGTTTTCATTATTTGGGATTCCCCCCCATGGCTTCTAGACACTAGCCTAAAGTGCATGGGAAAGTGTACTGAGGTAACAATGGTGCACTTCCTTGTAGATTAGACCAACTACATATTAATCAAAAATTTGGCCAAAAAAACAGGAAACCTATACATTACAAAAAAATGCATCTTTAACAAAATCCACATTGCATGTGGCTAGGCTAAACATAAAACTTCATAATCAATTATATTCATTGCCCTTCCTATATTGAGTTTCCCACATTTGTTCGATCCAAGAAGTATGAGCTTCCTACATTTGTTTCATTCCATTTCGTTGTGTGCATCCAAGGTGGTATAAGGAAGCTATAGTTCTAACTTATGCTCAACAACCCCAAAAGAATTGGAGGGTGTTGCAGAAGAAGATACTGAAATGGAACCTAAACTAGTTGTAGAAAGAAGGGGGAGATGTTCGAACCAAATAATAGTTAGGGATCTAAATTGAAATCAAATCTTGAAAGAACCACCAATTCTCTACGATTTGATCCATTGAATTGGTCAACCTTCTCTTTCCTTGTCAAACTCCTCCTTCCTCTCTTGCTCCCTTTAAGGTTTCTATAGTTCCTTCAATTGTCTTCTTTCATACCTTACCAATTTTTTTGACTACTCTTTTGCTTGTCTTTCCCTTTCACTTTGTTGTTTTTCTTACTTTCATTGCTCATTTGCAACAATCCTCTTCTAGTTTGCAAGATCCTTCTTTTGTTACAACATCTCAATTTTATTTTATTCCAGCTTAGCAAGGAGTATGATGTAATCCTTTGAATTTGCTAACTTAGAACTCTTAACTAAAAATTTAAAATTTAAAAATTAAATAATAAAAAAATAAAAATAAAAATAAAAACTTTGGATCCTACCCCTAAATTCTATATCACCATCTCCATTAGCAATTTTAGGAATTGTGAAAATAATGGACCAATATATCACTAATTATGAGAATCTACTAGAGGTTGTGATTCTTCTACATTGGCTTCTCTATTTGGTTCTTCATCACCTCCAACTCCATTTTATTCTTTCGTGCCTCCAACATCCACAAAGTAATGGACAACTTAATTGTTCTTCACATCCACTAGCACTGAAAGTTGTTAAGGTTTTCTTCATTAGTGTCAATAACAATAATTTGATTTATATTTATCATGGCTTGCACTAACCACTCAAACTGAAGTATTTGGCTTGGCATGTTAATTACTCATTGATGCTTACCATTGGTTGGCAACCTTTAATCATATTCAATTCAATAAATTTTGTTTAGAACTTGAATTATATGTATGTTATTCGTGTGATGCAACAACTTGCATATTCTCTTGAATTGTGCCATCATCTTCTTAAGTAGCACTGACATGTTCATTATCATCAGCTAATGGATAGCAGTGTCCTTGAGAGAGGCTCAACATGTTTACCACAACATTTGCATTGTCCTCACCATGTATATCAAAAGCGTGGCTACAAGCCATATAATTGATAAGACCATCATAACTTGTGGCCATATTCTAGTTTGCCTAAAATCAACATTGATATTGGAGGATGCAAGAGGCCTTTGGAAAGCTCTACTAACAAGTTTTATTAATTCAAACCTTTATACTTGAGTTATTCACTATCCACGATGTTCTCTCAAACTTGAAGCAAATCTTGAAAGGTCCAAACACACTAACATTAGGGGCTGCAATCTGAGTTGTGTGTGCAAGAAAGTCAATAAGTCTATGCCTATCTTGCTTGCATCCACAATTTGTAAAGTTGTGGCTGCCATGGCCATCAAAAATCAACAAGTGCATGTTAATAAGTGAACCACCAAAAATAAAAACAACAAAATGATGAAACCAAATCCATAAACAATTATTTACTCACCCATGCATTGAGATGTGCAACAATGCATGCCCCTAGATCACAATTTTTTATATAGTTCTATCTATTTTTCATCCCCTTGAACAAATAAAACCTAGGGATTGATAGAAGAATTGCATTTACAAAACACAATATAGTTATCCACTCTTTGCTCCTAGGGAGCATATCCAACACATTCCTACTTCCTCTCTTAGTAATTACCTACATGCTACAATTCCTTCCAACATATAAACCAATGTTCATAATTCCATATATGTTGGACTATGTGAATATTACTCGTATGCCCTCAACAACTTGTCATACACCTTTGTCACCACTGTAGTGCACAAATTCAAAGCTTCATCTCTATCCAATCCCTCCATTATTTGTAATACAAGCTCTAAACACCTTTTCTTGAATCCTACCTACCATGATTTCTCAAGAAATCCAAAAATACCCATCATTGAATGGATTCAACCTTAACTATCATTTTTAGGCAATATTGGCCTTCAATAATATAAACTCCAACCTGTAGCCCATTACAACCAACTAACACCAAACAACTATTTCTTCCTCGTCTTGTTAAATTAAGAATATAACAAAGCCTTTACTCTTTATATAGGTGAGACCATTTAGTTCATAATGTAATGATGTTGGTGCAATACCATGTTTTCTCGCAACTCTTACCAAGTATCCATTGAGTTCAAGAATGATGTTGATGCAATACCATGTTTTCTCGCAACTCTTACCAAGTATCCATTGAGTTCAAGAATGTCAATTGCCTTCAACATATCCTCTTTTGTCCATCCTCTAAAAATATTAATCTTCTTGCTTAAACTTGCACCTTGGACTATAATTAATGGAAAAGCAACACCTCTAACCTCTTACTTCATTATTCTCTTGAACATCTACATTTACACTCTCTTGAGAATCAACTTGGTATAGCTCCTCATGCAAGGCAAAGTATTGTAGCTAAGTACCACTTGTCACTAGCCCTATTGCCTTCCTTATACAAACAACAAAACACCCCCCTTGCCAGTACTCCAATACCTTTGAAAATACAAATAATGCAAAACAACCAATTGGGTCTAGCCCAAGCAATTAATTGAAAGGAGTGTTATCCTTCCTAGCTAGGTACAACTCTCATAAATGACATGTGTAGCTCTTTAATGAACACATTAATGACAAAGCATTAAACTTCTACAAAATTTAGTTTACCCTAAGTACCATCCATGAAATGAAGGAAAGGGCAAATCCAACCAATTGGATCTAGCCCAAGCAATTAATTGAAAGGAGTGTTATCCTTCCTAGATAGGTACAACTTTCATAAATGACATGTGTAGCTCTTTAATTAACACCTTAATAACAAAGCTTTAAACTTCTACAAAATTTAGTTTACCCTAAGTACCATCCATGAATCCTAGATAGGTACAACTTTCATAAATGACATGTGTAGCTCTTTAATTAACACCTTAATAACAAAGCTTTAAACTTCTACAAAATTTAGTTTACCCTAAGTACCATCCATGAAATGATGAAAAGTGCACAATGGATTATGCAAGAAATGCATTATATAAATTTAATATAAGAAAAAAAAATGTAAAACATGTAAAAAAAATCATGTTACAACAACCAAAAACTTGAAAAGATCATTTATGACAATCACTAAAAATTATTTGTGATGAAATATTAAGAATGATGGATTGAGCACTTTTGAATTATATAATGCAAAAATGATGGCTCAAGGATAATAGATATTAAGTTCCGTGAGACAACGCGATTGGTAAGACAATACCTTTCTCCAAGTGTTGGGAGGAGGTTTTGAGGTCAAACCCTGCTGGGTCTCCGGGACGAATTATGTAATGGCTGCTATGTAAAATGTTTATATACTGATGAATATAAACAACAAACTTTCTCGTGGAAAAAAAAAAGGATAATAGATATTAATTTATAATACTCCATTATAACTTTTAATTAATGAATGGCATTGATATAGATTATATTTTCAAAATATGTGATTTGTATAAAATATTGATTTGACTAACCTAATAATTAAAAAAAAAAAATCTCCTAATTAATCTGTGTGCTCTTAAAAAATTTCATACTTCAAAAAAATTGATTTGAAATCATTAGTATGATCATTAATCTTTAAAGATTATAATCTTTCATACTAAAAACTATAATCATTAGTATGATTATTAATTACATAATAAATTACACATTTAAAACTAAATTGTTGATTACACTAAAAGCAAAATTAAAAATACATATTTAATTAATTTATGTGTTCTTAAAATCTTTTGTACTTTAAAAAAAATTGATTTGAAATTATTAGTGTGATCATTAATCTTTAAAGATTATAATCTTTCATACTAAAGATTGGAATCATTAGTATGATCATTAATTACATAATAAATTACACATTTAAAACTAAAAACTAAATTGTTAATCACACTAAAAACAAAATTAAAAATATATATTTAATATACTTTACAAGTTAAAAGCAACTTTAAACTCTATCTAAACTTGATATTAAACATATTGAAATATCATTTGTGATAAACAATCAACAACAATCAACCCATGTATCAAATATGATAAGCAATCTATACAACCCATGTATCAAATAATATGATCAGCAATCTATACTTGACAAGACAGCACACTATTGTAATTCACTTTGAACCATTCATGATATGAAATGTCTTTAGATGATGTGGTATTTGACATGATCTTTTATATGGCAAGCATATCAACCATATACTTTGACTTATCAAAAATCACTTAATAAAGCATTTTAGAAAATTTATATTATTTTAATATATCTTATATCTTGTTTAATTGACATATATGATATTGACATGTCAAGTTTTATCTCAGCCATTGATCCATGCTTCACTACTGGCTGCACTCCCTTGTGTCAACACATTAACATGTATATCTAAAGTTAGATACTTTATATTATTTTAATATATCTTATATTTTGTTTAATTTACATATATGATATTGATATGTTGAATTTTATATCAACCATTGATCCATGTTTCACTATTGGCTGCACTCCCTTGTGTCAACATATTAACATGTATATCTAAAGTTTCCCTTGTGTGAACACATTAACATGTATATCTAAAGTTATTAGATAACATAAAACACCATCTATCCCTAATCAAACTCTTTCCACAACCCACAACCCAAAAAAAGATTTCATGATGCATATAAACTTTTTCCTTTTATATAAAATGCAAATTAAATCTGTTTTTGTTAAAAAAAAAAAATGGATGAAATTTGGTAACCTCATGATATATATTAAAAAAAGCTTTAAGATCAAACTAAAATTTTAAAATTATAAACATTTTCTTTATAAAACTAACCAAAAATAATAATAATAATAAAATAATTATTTTTAATTTTGTGGTTTTAAACACACAAAAAAAAATATTTAAAGATTCTTTTCAAATTCATTTTTTCTACTTCATATACAAAATTAATTTAAAAACTTCATTCTCCCTTAAATCCTCAATATTATTTAAATCTTAACAAATCAAAACTTCCAATTTTCTGTCATTTAAATTGCATTTTCAAATGCACAAATAAATCCATGTCCTTATAAACCCATAAAATACTTAGATTATATAATTTGTCATAAAACTTTCAAAAAAAATAACCAAAAATATACTCAAAAAATATCCAAAATTAAAACATTTAAACTAGAATTATTACAAACATGTCAACTATTTTGGACATGAAGTTTTCCTTCACATTTACCAAACAACAAAATGTCACAACAAAACTAACTTGGACTTTTCAAAAGAAAATCACACTTCAAAAGCTATTCACCAAAAATACATTCACTAATTATAAGATTGAGCATATGTCATCTTGTAATGAAAATACAAAGAATAACCTTCATAGCATAGATTAATAAATTAAGTAATAAAATGAACATTGTTTGACTGTTCTATGAAATGGTACTTTTTTTGCCAAAAATCAGCAATATAAATTTGAACAAAATCACTATTTTTGTTGTTTAAAATTCATTTATAAATGTTTCAGCATGCTGAAAAATCACTAAAAAAATTGGAATACACAGAAACAATTACTCAAATCTGTAAATCTAACAATTTCTCACTAGATTCCAATCAAATGTCCCCTATAAATATCAACAAAAAATAATCATTTCACAGAACATTTAGACTACAGCATTAAGATGCACTCAATAATTAAATGCATTGTTAAGGCACTTTTCCATTATATGAGGTCACCAAATTGAAATCTCCAACTTAACCACAAGACATTACTAATTCCAGCTAAACCTTTAAATCAAACAACAATGAAATGGGAGTAGGCTAATTCAAAAGCAAACAAACTCATTTTTTAGGTTAAAAAAAATGGACCTGAATCCAACCAAATTTTCAGATGTAGCCTAATCTTGACATAGATCAAAATTCCATACATTTCAAATGCCATACCACAAAAGTTTTACCACATTTTAAACCAACTCAATACTCAGAAAATCTATCAAAATTCTAAATTGATCAGAAAAAAATATATAAAAAATAACAAAGCAAGAACTTCAAATAAGTGAGGGAGACCACCAATAAATCTGCAATTTCATCAAAAGCGACACAACTGAAAAAATCAGATAAGGGAAAACAGGTGTTCTCAAGAGGCAATTGGTGGTGTGAAAACACACCGTTTGGTATTGACAGACAAAAAAATCAAGCCCTCTCTCCGCGAATGCGACGGGCGAGCTGAATGTCTTTAGGCATGATGGTCACCCTCTTCGCGTGGATGGCGCAGAGATTGGTGTCCTCGAAGAGGCCGACCAGGTACGCCTCCGCCGCCTCTTGGAGCGCAGCGACGGCGGAGGATTGAAACCTCAGATCGGTCTTGAAATCCTGGGCGATTTCTCTCACCAGACGCTGGAAAGGAAGCTTCCTTATCAACAGCTCAGTGCTCTTCTGGTACTTTCGAATCTCACGGAGGGCAACGGTTCCGGGCCTGAACCTGTGAGGTTTCTTCACTCCTCCCGTGGCCGGGGCAGACTTCCGAGCAGCCTTCGTTGCTAGCTGCTTCCGCGGGGCCTTCCCGCCGGTCGACTTCCGGGCTGTCTGCTTCGTGCGGGCCATCTCTATAATCGTTCTGCTTCGAATTGCTCTGTCTCCGAAGCCGTTCAACAACACAATGCCTTTAACACGCCACCGCTGGTCCTTTTATCGAACCCCTCAATTTCAAGTTCCCGCCAATACATCTGCACCGTCCATTTTTCGACCCTGATCCACGGCTCCCGATCCTCCTACTCTTCTCTCACCCCACGGATCGCCAATAAGGCTTGAGCCTTCACAACACTAATGTGTAGTGATGGTTGATATATTTTCTTGGTATATTATAAATGAAATACTTTAGACACGATTTCTATTTTTTATTTGGACCATCAATTTAGATATCATATTGTTTGGAATAAAATAAATTTATATTTTTCAACATTAATTCTATCCTAGTGATGTAATATATGTTTTGTATTGTGTATGAAAAAAATAGTTAACAATATTCAATTAAGTTAAAAACAAAGTTTTCTATCTTTGCATCTCGAGTAGCTAGGTGTCTATAGGGGAGATGTTGTCACTTAACATTATGTTATTTTACATGGCAACAACAAAAAATTATTACACGGAGTAGTTAGGTGCACTCTTGTCTAATATGGGGGAGATGTTGTCACTTAACATTATGTTATGTTACATAACAACAACAAAATATAAACAAAAAACAAATAACTACATATGTACATATATACATGACAGAGTCAATTTGCTTTAGCCCTAGTGGTTTATGCTGAGGGGTGTTCCCCCCCCCCCCACCCAGGTTCAATTCTCGAAAATGACATGTTGAGCTCCTAAATGAGCAAGCCATCGAAAAATCTGGTTTACCCCGAGTACTATCCTCCTAGTGGACCCAAATTTCTTAGAGTGTAATTTTTTTTCCCATAAGGATCAAGCACCGAGAAGGATCAAATTTCTTAGAGTGTAATTTTTTTTATCATTGAATATGAAGGAATAATAATGAAAAAAATAATTACATCGTTAGAAATTTGATTCCTCTCAGTGCTTGATAGATCTAGGTTTAAAATAGATCTACGTCGATAGGTATAAAAGAAAGAGTAAGAGATATAGATGTTTATCAGAAGCTTGAAGGATGAGGGTTTTCGCAAGTATTAGAGCTAGGGGTTTTGTAGATTTGTAAGCAGCAACCTTAGATGGCAAATCCAACTAACTTTTGAAGTCAATCTCTAGCCTCAGATCTACAGCTAACGGATCATATAATCATAGGGGTCTATGCCATACTTTCTACTCTGGAAACATCATGTAGCCACCTTATTAGATGCACTTCTCTTATATACTTGAAGTTTCCAGCACTCATAGTCACCATTCTCTTCTTTAAAGCTCTCCTCCACCTTTAGTATGTTAATGTTTATGCCATTATTATAGTTCTTTTCATTTCAATAGATAAGAGCATAATAAGAACAAGATCACTAAGAAATACACATTCACAAGAGACACAGCATTTATCCTGGGAAACCCTCTAGGGGAAGAAAACCCAACAAAAACTTCCTTATCATAAATAGCTTATACAATGTTCAAGAGAT
>ML782890.1:542797-553899 GCA_009831015.1 Picea engelmannii | reverse complement strand
TGAATCAATGGTCTCACATGGTTGCATCGGATGATCAAGTTGTTCCTTTTATTCATTTTGGTTTTCTAGAAGACATGTGCCTTCTTCTTCATACTCTTCTTCTTTTATAATTTCTTCTATGGATTTCTTTAATGCCATCTTTTCATTAAAGGTCACGTCTCTGTTGACTTAAATCTTATGTTGTTCCAGGATATAGATTCTATAAGCCTTGGATGATTCACTATATCCCACGAATATGCCCTTCTTTCATGAGGGTTCTAATTTATTCCTTTTGTCCTTGGGAATGTGAAAGTAAACAGTACATCCAAAGATTCTTAGATTTTCCACATTAGGTTTCTTACCTGAGAAGGCTTCTTCTGGATTCATATCCTTCAATATGTAGTGAGGACTTCTATTTTGAACATATATTGTTGTCATGGCTGCTTCTCCCCATAAGAACATAGATAAACCTTGATCGTCTAGTAGTGCCGTCACGATTTCTTCAACAGATTTGTTCTTCCTTTCCCCTACATCATTTTGTTGAGGATTATGAGGAACAGTCGGCTCCCTCCTAATCCCTTCTGATTTTACAAAAGGAAATGAATTCCTTTGATGTGTATTCTCCTCCATTGTTTGTTCTGAAGGTCTTGATTTTCTTGTTTGTGAGGGGCTCTATTTCTGCTTTGAATTCTTGAAACTTGTTGAATACTTCATCCTTTGTTTTCAGGAGATATAACCAAGTCTTTCTTGAGTAATCATCTATGAAGATTACATAGTAAAGAGAACTTCCTAGATATTTGACTAGCATCGGACCACAAACATCTGAGTGTATTAGATCTAGAATCTCCTTTGATCTATTTTTGTTGCTTGGGAATGGTTTCTTGATATTCTTTCCAAGAGCACATCCTTTGCAAATTCCTTCATGTGTAGACTGCAATTCTGGTATTCCTTCAACCATCTTTTTGAGAAAAGGTAATGCTTGATAGTTAATATGAGCATACCTTCTATGCCAAAGTTCATTTGGATTGAATTCATCATGTACCAGAGCTTCTTCATTTTTTCTAGTAGTCTATATAGATTTTCTTCACGGGTTCCAATAACCCTAACATTCTCTATGTTGGAGTCTTTATGCCAAGATAACACTTTTCCATCTACGAAAGCTATTATGTTTCCTTTGTCTTCTAGACAAGATATGGATACAAGATTCTTTTCTAAACCAGGTACATATAAGACATTGCTCAAATGAACATTGTTACCTATTTTCAATTTGACGGAGGCTTGTCCAAATCCTTCGACTAGGTGAGTGATTTTGTCTCCAAACTCTATCTTGTACGATGTCTTCTTCTCATTTAGATTTGAGAGTCTGGCTTGATCTCCCGTCGTATGTCTAGAAGCTCCACTATCAATTATCCACATGCCATCTTCAATTGTTCCTGTGAGTGTTGAGTAGTGTAGATGACTAGTCTTTTCACTCGTGACTTCGGTTGGTTGGTGACTGGTCATGCCTTGATCCAAAAATTCAACTTTGACATTTTTTCCTTTTGAGAGTGCCAAGAGGTGCGCTGGACTAAGGTGCACTTGAATACCTTCTTCTTGAGTGATATGTTCCATCACAAGGTGCTGGATTGGGGTTTTAGGGTTTCTGCAACTGCTCCTGCTAGTAACCCTAGTGGAAGTGTCTTGGAAGTTGCTCCTGCTAGTAAACCCTAGCGGCAGGTCTTCAACGAGCTTACTATCCTAATGGCTATGCTTCCTTCCAACGGTTAGACTGAATGAAGGAGGTCTAGACCCATAACCTGTTAGAATGTGCTCATTTTACCATAGACAATATCACTATTGTCACCCAACCATAGGCCAAAGCCACCCTTCGAGCACCTTGACCTTAACAAAGAGAAGAATCATGGTAGCAATCCAATAGGTAAGAAAGGCTAATGCACCAAGCAAGAAGTAACCAAAGCTGATCAGAGAGTCCAACCCAAAAGATAGAAGCAATAGGCTTCAGAACTGGCGGCATCACCTTATCCAGGACTTGCGCATAAGACTATAGTGCACAGAAGTGTCTCTCTGTAATTCTGAGATCTGTGTGTAAAATGAGAACTGGCGCCCTGTATTTATACTGGCTCTGGCAGGCTACCTAGGTTGACTTCTCATTATGGGTACTAATTAATTCATATTAATTATCTCTCTCAGCCGACATCTCTTCTAGGGTTACATTCACTTCTTTTCTTGCTTCCGAAATATTCTAATCTCGTCAAAGGATCACAATGGAGGTTGATACCTCCCGAAGCTACCATAATATCAACAATAAGAAACATCATAACTCAACAACTATTGTCATGCATCTATAACAACATTTAAAACAAACATTATATCACAACCATGTTAGTTACCGAGAGGAAATTACTAGGAAATATTGTAGGAAGATGCCAGTTGAAATTGTAGAAAACAAGCCACCTAACAACAAACACAATCCACCAAACCACATATAAATTCATACATAAAGACACAATGTTTACCTTGGAAACCTAAATGCAAAAACCAACTTCAAATGTTTGCTTGGTTCTCATTTTGGCAATCTCTCACTACAATGATGTTCACATCTCTTTATGCATCCTCCTCTCATTGGCCAAAACACCCCTTGAGAATGAAAATTCAAAAAGGTATAGGGAGAGTTGGAATAATAGGAACGCTAACATGCACAACTTTTCATTTCCCATTCCTCCATCTTTTCTCTCCTTTATTATTATTTTTTTCATTAAGTTCTATTTTTTTTTCTCTTTTGTCTTATTCACTTTTACATTGTAATTGTTTCTCATAGTTTGTCTAACCTTGTTTAATTGTCAAATTAGATTGCACGTACTGAGTCTTATAACCATTCATTTATTTAGATCCATTTCAGATCACACCTCCCCATTGAGATGCTTTTTGGTCCCAAAAGCTTGAAGGAAACCAGTCTGGATCAATGTACCTTCTATTTGCTTCTTTGAAACATGACTCTAACTTTGGCTCTGAATATTAGATCTAGTTTTGGCTATGCCTTTGGCTCTGGTTGCTAGCTCACTTGTTCCCATAATGTAGAAGTATACTCATTGACTCTTAGCTCTGAGCAATCTCTATATTTGAACTCTGCAATCAAAATTTAATCCCATGTTTCTCAAACTTGGAGAGAATCCATCTTGGCAGTCAATGAAGCCAAGTCGATTATTGGTCTTCTTACTCAGTGCAACTGTAGCACCTTATTCCATCACTTAAAAATTCCACAAGGGAAGTGTGGTTTGTGTTCTCTAATGGGATCAATTTCTTCTTGTCATGGAAACAAGCCTCTGGTGCTTACACATTCTACGAAGCATGTCATGGAGTTCTCAAGAACTTCCCCAAGGTGATTTACCTCCATGCCAATCTCCTTCATTTCATCAGGAATGGGTTCTTCTTATGCAATATCAAAAACAAAAATTGGATTTTAGCTTTCATTGGCATCAACCTATTGTCCATATTGTTGGTGTCATTGACCTCATATGCTTATATAGCTCCTTGTATTGTGTTGAAGGGGATGGATTCATAAATACTCAACAGTAGGGATTAAACCCAAGGAAGAGGCACAATAAGACTCTCCCTTGTTTGGAATGGAATAATCCTTCGGGTTATGTTTTTGATAACCATTCTATGGGATTTATAAGATGTTTCTATGTGTTTCTGTTTTTACTCATTTCTACTAATCTGAGTAGGCATAAAGAAGATTGTCCCCCAGAGGTAACTCTTGAAGACAGTGAATATAAATAAATCAATAACTTCTTTCTTCCCATAAATAATTCTATGGAATAGGTGAGGCTACATGAATATTCCTAGGAAACACAAATTAGCTATTGCAGAAAGAGAGAAAACTATGGAAACATAACACAATGATTTTCCATTTATCCACAGTTGACTACACAATTAATTCTACAGTAGTCGATGCATTAGATGACAAGAACACAGTTTACTGAAGCAAATAATAAAAATACAAATGAACAAAGCACATCTAAATGATAAGTTGGAAATGATAATGAAAACATTCACCAAATAGCATAAGATAACTTGATAGAATTGAAACTCTTACTAGACATGTGAGACATCATACAACAACAAAATATCCACATGTTAGAAACGTTATGTAATAAAATCTCCAGCGAGATGTCTCTCACATCCAAAACGAGAGCTTATAAATTAATCTTGAAATAATTCTTAATACAATTTGTGACCATCACCTGAAGTCTCAAAATCCTTTTCTAAGAGGTTGATTTGCATATTTATAGGTGAAATACCATGTAAAATTAGAGTAAATAAAGAAAGCCATAAAATCCATGCAAGCCACTACAACTCAGGAGAATTGGACATTCCAACTTGTGCATGTTCGACGTCATGTTTTCCCCGTTGCTTGAATAACTCATCGCACAAGTTTTGATGAGTAAACACATGTTGCTTTATGGGAAGACTCAGCGTTCAATTTTCTTGATTGGACCTTTTAATGTATTTTCCAAAATCAGGGAAGACAGACTCTAGTCAAGTAGCTATCCTCACTTCACTTGTCAAAAATATTTGGAGATTTCTAGACTCTAACGAGGATATGCCTCTGACTTTAGCCTCACTCTTAGTTACGAACTCTTTGAATTCCTCCATCACCTCACCAACTGGCCAAAAACCCTCGGGTGGGACGAAACTAGGCAACCTTATTTGTGACGTGGTATCTTTGATGAGATCCCATATTTTGATGAAAGCTAGCCACTCTTCTCAGATTTTTCTCTAAGATGCATCGACCAAATTTCCCCAATAACTCACTGCTTGTTCGATCCTAGATGGTTCATCTTTGTTCAACATCCTGACTTCATGGTCCTTGTGACCATAACTCTTCTAAATTTCCTTGATAAAGCCGATTTGGTCTTGGACATTAGCTTATTTATCCTTCCACATAAGATTTTCTTTATACAAGATAGACAATTCCATGCTCTCTTCTTGCAATTCCAACACTTTAGATGGGAAATCCTTCCTAATATGTTCATTGACTTTGTCATCTTCGAGGACTTCTTCAATGAATGTACTCACTACATCTTGAGCTCCCTTGTAATGTTTTACTTGGTTTTCTAATACAATGATATTTCTACTCATGCTCTTAACTTCTTCCTCTCCAACTTTATTTATTTCAATAGTAGCATGTGAGATGGCTATCCCAACTCACAGTAAGTCACCGAGTTTAACCTTCTTTGTGTCTAGCATGGATTCTTCGGTGGTGCAAAGAATAGAATTATCTACATCCACTCTTTCCCACTTCCGAGTTCTCTTCAAAATGGCTTGCTTATGTCGGTTATAATTAATGGACCCAAGATCAAAAACCTCTTCCATAGGTTATGGGATTGGTTGATCTCCCCATGATAACATATGCTCCAGACTGGCTAGGGTATACACACGTTCCATTACCGGATCTTTACCTTTATCACTTGTTTTTGGTGCAACTCCATCTTCTCTTGTTAAATCTATGACGTTGCTAGGGGGGACTATGGCATGTTGTGCTTGTTGTTGGGATGGGATCTATTCTTATTATTATTGAACACCACCTGTAGTGTCACTAGTGTCTAGTTCAATTTGGGTTGCCTCCTGTTGCAACCTCCCCTCTTCTTTCTTTCCTCCTCTTCCTCTTTTTTCCTCTTCTTTTCTTCTTCCCGTCTTTGGTTGTTTTTTAGTTGTTGTTGTTGTTCTTCTTCTTTTCTCCAATGTTCCTCAACTAATAGATTTTGTTCTTTGGATTTATTTCTTAATTTTTCATTTACGAGTCTTTGCTCCTCCTCATTTCTCAATTCTTATTCTTGTTTTATTTTTTCTTCTTTTTCCTTTCTCTTCATCTCATCTTCTAATTTATGTTTCTCCCAAGCATCTTTCATCTCTTTTTTCCTTTGTTCTACTTCAAATGCTCTCCTATTATTTTCTAAATTAAATTGTGCACTTTCATCTTTTTCTTACCTCTTCCTTAGTTTTTATTTTCAATTCCACCTCTTTCTGCTACCTTATTTGCTCATCTTGAATTGCTTTTCTTTTAGCTTCCTCCCTGATTTTTATCTCTTTAAGCCTTCTAGTTTCTTCACCTTCCTTTTTGGTCCTTTCCACTTCATCTAGCCTCATATTTAACTCATCTAATTGTTCATTTGGGGAAATGGCACTGAAAATTACTAGACCAAGGGTTTTCAACTTATCCTAGACCTCATCCCAATCCTTGGCATTTTAACAAGGTAATTCATTCTCCCACTACTCATGATAGTATGTCTAAGGTATGGATATTAAATCATAGTGCTTGGCTACAAGCCCTTTGGGGTCATGTCTTTTGAATTTGTCTTGAGGAAATATGTACTCAAGGATGGCACTGGCTTCCTGTCTGGCCTATTTTGGATGTCTTTAGTGGTAATGACCCAAGATAAAGTTATATGGAATAAAGATTTTATTTTTGGCTTCTTTTTGCAAAGAAGAATTGAAACCTTACAACACAGTTTGATAGGCAATCTCTCCAAAAAATAACATGTTTGACACAAACCTAGGAAACAAATGCGGTGATCCCGTTGCACCGAAAATCCTCAAATATGTGTATTCCTCTTGCAACTACTAGCTCCCAACATACCCAATCATCCTTTTGGTTTATTTAGTTAACGTTGGACACTCTTTCCCAAAGATGAGCCTATGTAACGGTGATAGAAAATTGTCGCAAATCATAAAATAATGCCTCTTGTATTTATTCTCCCAAAGAACTTGGTAATGCACATGTACAAGGGGTTATAAAATGTGCCAATTCATGTTCACACTTGCAAATACATTTGTTGCACATATTACATCCAATACGTAAGATGCCATATTGAAATTTGGTACCACCTCTGGCTTGGATTTAGCCTTTTGAACTCTTTTGATTATCCTGCTGAGTTGATAAGAAAGGATGACAACCCAATTAAACTTGATGCCAGTTATAACCATTGTGTATGCTATAGGAACCCATGCACCTTTGAAATGCATGCAATCTCTTTCCTCATACAATCTATTTATCAGTGCCATTGTATAAACATACGGTTCACGTAGATTGGTTATTGACTAGATACCATCACCCTTGAAGAAAAATCTCTTATCTTCTACCCATCAGTTGGATATAATATTTTTAATGTCGTGTCATTCATGAAATTCTTCCACAAATATTTTGGCCATGAATACTTCGGTTTATGGTAACCTATAGCATGTTTCTAGTTTAGATGTTAGAAAAGAACCTACACACTTGTCTCCTTCATTGATGATATTATTTT
Source organism: Picea engelmannii (assembly GCA_009831015.1). Taxonomy (NCBI): domain Eukaryota; kingdom Viridiplantae; phylum Streptophyta; class Pinopsida; order Pinales; family Pinaceae; genus Picea; species Picea engelmannii. Next base: position 546,613 of record ML782890.1, on the reverse strand, counting down.
ACCTGTGTTGGTGTGAGAAATGATCCAGTCAATAGCCTCAGAACAAGGCATGACCAATGTCCTCGTTGCAGTTGAATGTAAGCTAAATCTCCTAATGTTGATGAATACCAAGTCATATGCTTCCCTTATCTTAGGTTTGATGTGAGGGACTCTCTCTGGATATTCTTTGGTATGAAATTTCTTGTATACTTCACCCAATCCCGGAAAAAGGGGTTGGGCACCTGTGATAGCCTTAGTGTCTTTAAATATTAGCATTGGTTGGTGTTCCTCTGGTGTGGTTATTTGAATTACAAGAACATATTCTTTAGACAAAGTATTGATTTCAATCAGAGTTTGCTAGGAGGCTTTCACTGGTTCTTTGGGTCATTTCCCCTCATGGGATTTTCTCGGTGTTCTAGTGAGTGGTCTCCTTGGAGGCATTTTAATTAGAGTGAAATGGAACATAGGAACAAAGTGAATTAAAATGTTTTTTTTATTCATAACACATTCCTTGTGACAACATTATATCAAATTTTATAACGCATTGTCAATTTGAGATGAATTTGATGTATAAAATTGAGGAAGAATTTGGAGATAAATGAGAATCATACATTTATTTTCATGACGACAACAATAGCCTTTGACCCCTCCTAATTTGTTATAGTGAAGTCACATTCAATCAAGCTCAACAAATCATGGGATTATGAGCATACTTGGAATGTTTGAACCATGAATGTTGTGATAGGAGAACAAGGCACAATCGAAATTGTTCAAAGAAATTAATTCACCATGTGCAGGACATGGATAAATCCTGAAACTGAACACACAATGGTTTGAGAAGAAAATGCACTGGATCGTCCACTTATCCTACCTCTCAATTATCAATTCACACTTAGAATCTAAGCTCACAATGTTTCAATCCTAAAGCACATAGCTCGTTCCTCACTTATAACATTCAAATTATGATTTTAGTGAGTAAATAATGGCAATGTGTGAATATTTATAATGAATTTGAACCAATATAGCGCCATGATATGGATTAAATCCAACTGGGTTCTATAAATCTATGAAATTTCATGGTGATTGGATAGTCCATCTATCAAATCGGGGAACTAATGGCTTTTGATGGATAAATAGATTATGTTTTCGATGGTTGACCTACACTTTTGTGTTTGGGTAAGTTTCAAAACTCAATGATGGAAAGTTGATGTGGGCGAGCAATCATACAGATCCTAAAAAATTGTGTGAAGTAGGGTCGTCGATCAATTTTTAAACAGTGAAGAACAAAGTAAAAAATTGCAGCGACGAGCATTATCGACGTTTTCACTTTCGTATCGCTGCCCTTTCCCACTTTTCATTTAGGAAAACATGTAAATTAGCCACCAATGAGTGCTCATTGGCAAAACAATTAACTCTGGGGTAGTGATTTGCATCGAGAACTTTAATTCACTTTTACATCGGTGAAAAAATTTCCTTTTCACGACCGATAAAAAGTGATTTCAACCTGGTAATAATAGTGAAACTTGGTTTAAACAAGGCCAAAAGACTTGGGAATTTTTTTATTTTTCTTCAAGACAAAAGGAATGAATGAAAGACTCACTACTATGCAAAAAATCATTGAAACGAAGATGCACAATTTATTGTAGTATAAACAAGAACTCAAAGAAAAAGTGGTACCCAAAATTGCAAAAATTTTAAGGTGTGTTGTGGACTCAACAAATTAGGGATGTAGACAACTCTTCATATTCTTCAATCTTCACTCTCCACATTCTTCTCTTGGTTGTGCAATTCATGGGGTAAAGCTCTAGATGAAGTTTCCAACACTTTGTTTCCTAATTTCCACTAAACTTGCAAAGGTGGAAATATTTCTTGGCATTGATGTATGCATTGCATAACATGCTCTTTTTACTCTCATGGTTAGACTAAATTCGTTGTTGGTATTGAGACGTCTTCTTTCCATTCTTCCTCTAAAACCATTTATGTTTGTGGAAGATGGCTTACTTCTCCCAACAAAGTACCATACAATGACTTTTCTTCCCAAAGGATGAGCGTGCCTTTGAGTACCTACGACTGACAACACTATGGCATTTATTCCTACAACAATGAAAAACGAGAGATGTATTGTTTGGTGTAGACCTTTTGGCCTTATTCTCCTTTTTGTCCCGGATGATTGGATTTCCACTTCTTCTAAGTGTTGGAGCATGCTTGGTCTTTGAGCTCTTCTCATCTCTGCCCTTCTTCAATCCACCACAATAAGGTTGAGGTGGTATTGAGCCGCCACCTTCATGTACTTATGCTCTTTCTTCTGATGAGCAGGTCAACTCCATCATGTCTTTTGTCTTCACAAAATTGTTCTTCATGATCGTGGGCTTTTCGCCTCTACCATCAAAACCTATGCATTCCTGCTTGACCCCTCAATTTAGCTACAATGGGGCTTAGGATTTATTGACTTGTTTTTCCTAGCCCTTATCCATCATAGCCCATCTTCCTTGATAGTTTTGAACCAATGCCTCTAGTATGCTTTTCAAATTCACCAAAATGTTGTTGAGAAAAAATGTGATATTACTAGAGTTGTCTCGGTCATGGTTCTAGATTTTGTAGTGGAAATGGAAGGTGTCCTTGCTTCCTAGTGTTCTTGGACAATTTTTTGGAGCTTTTCCAATGCCTCCTCCTTCTCTACTAGCTCTTTGACCAGGGGATCAAATTTTGCTCAAAATTCAAAGTGCTTGAAATGCGACGAAAACAGTGCCATTGCGTCCGTCTCGTCTTCCTGATTCCAGCGATATATTTACTTTGTCAAATGGACGCCGTATGCAGAAGATATCGCGATCTGTTCGCCAAGCCAAACAGGGAAATTTTTTTATGCTGACTGTACATGTCCGTACAGTCCGTACGGTCTGACGTGGCAGGGCCGTATATTCCATATGATGACGTGTCAGGTGGATGACGTGGCAAGCATTCATTGGTTAACAGTTGGCGAATCATGGAGTGACACGTGTCCGTTGTTGGCGAATAGTATGAGGACACGTGGCCCAACCCGAGGGTGCCATGTGTCACTCATTAATTGGTTGTTTGGTTATGTAAAACTTGTGGTGGAGTCCGCGGGGTTCGACCCCCGGACCTCCCCAACGCACAACGCCTTCACACGACCCTTCTACCAACGAGCCATCGGATGGTTCTTGTTTGATATATGGTTTCAATATATATTAAACTTGTTTAAAGTTTCAAACGGAGGGGGGTCGGGCCGGGGCCTAGCCCCGACCCGTGTATTATCATATATAACCAATGTAATAACCGCGCGCATATTGTATTATGTCCATATATATATCATATATACCGTTGTGTATAAGCGCGGGGTTGAACCATATAACCCGTGGGTTTTTGTTATATGACCAATGGTATAACGTGCGCGGGAGTTACACAGTTTTCCAACGAATTAACCACTTATTTGCCCAGCGCGCGGTCATATGCGCCATACACCCAGGTGCCGAGGCGGTTAGGGGCTGGCACGCCCTTAACCGTTCTACGGTTTGCACCGTTGGCGCAGTTGCGCCTGGTGCTGGGTTTTCACGCTTTAAAATGCGTGTGATCCAGGTTCATTCAAGAAAAGGTGCGAATTGTAGAACCAGAGACAACAGGTTGAAGAGGGAGACTTCCAGGAGGCCTAACTTCTTCATTTTTCGACCGATTGGGATGCCAAAAGAGCCCAGACAGGGGTTTTGGGACGCTGGGAAGCCATTGGAGTAGTCGGTTTGTCAGTTTGAGCATTGTAAGACATGTTTTTGAGCACTTTTTGAGCAATTAATAATAATGATCCATTGGAAGCTGGACCAGGAG
>ML782890.1:509432-519822 GCA_009831015.1 Picea engelmannii | reverse complement strand
TCCTTTGTTTTCAGGAGATATAACCAAGTCTTTCTTGAGTAATCATCTATGAAGATTACATAGTAAAGAGAACTTCCTAGATATTTGACTAGCATCGGACCACAAACATCTGAGTGTATTAGATCTAGAATCTCCTTTGATCTGTTTTTGTTGCTTGGGAATGGTTTCTTGATATTCTTTCCAAGAGCACATCCTTTGCAAATTCCTTCATGTGTAGACTGCAATTCTGGTATTCCTTCAACCATCTTTTTGAGAAAAGGTAATGCTTGATAGTTAATATGAGCGTACCTTCTATGCCAAAGTTCATTTGGATTGAATTCATCATGTACCAGAGCTTCTTCATTTTTTTCTAGTAGTCTATATAGATTTTCTTCACGGGTTCCAATAACCCTAGCATTCTCTATGTTGGAGTCTTTATGCCAAGATAACACTTTTCCATCTACGAAAGCTATTATGTTTCCTTTGTCTTCTAGACAAGATATGGATACAAGATTGTTTTCTAAACCAGGTACATATAAGACATTGCTCAAATGAACATTGTTACTTGTTTTCAATTTGACGGAGGCTTGTCCAAATCCTTCGACTAGGTAAGTGATTTTGTCTCCAAGCTCTACCTTGTACGATGTCTTCTTCTCATTTAGATTTGAGAGTCTGGCTTGATCTCCCATCATATGTCTAGAAGCTCCACTATCAATTATCCACATGCCATATTCAATTGTTCCTGTGAGTGTTGAGTAGTGTAGATGACTAGTCTTTTCACTCGTGACTTCGGTTGGTTGGTGACTGGTCATGCCTTGATCCAAAAATTCAACTTTGACATTTTTGCCTTTTGAGAGTGCCAAGAGGTGCGCTGGACTAAGGTGCACTTGAATACCTTCTTCTTGAGCGATATGTTCCATCACAAGGTGCTGGATTGGGGTTTTAGGGTTTCTGCAACTGCTCCTACTAGTAACCCTAGTGGAAGTGTCTTGGAAGTTGCTCCTGCTAGTAAACCCTAGCGGCAGGTATTCAACGAGCTTACTATCCTAATGGCTATGCTTCCTTCCAACGGTTAGACTGAATGAAGGAGGTCTGGACCCATAACCTGTTAGAATGTGCTCATTTTACCATAGACAATATCACTATTGTCACCCAACCATAGGCCAAAGCCACCCTTCGAGCACCTTGACCTTAACAAAGAGAAGAATCATGGTAGCAATCCAATAGCCAGGAAAGGCTAATGCACCAAGCAAGAAGTAACCAAAGCTGATCAGAGAGTCCAACCCAAAAGATAGAAGCAATAGGCTTCAGAACTGGCGGCATCACCTTATCCAGGACTTGCGCATAAGACTATAGTGCGCAGAAGTGTCTCTCTGTAATTCTGAGAGCTGTGTGTAAAATGAGAACTGGCGCCTTGTATTTATACTGGCTCTGGCAGGCTACCTGGGTTGACTTCTCATTATGGGTACTAATTAATTCATATTAATTATCTCTCTCAGCCGACATCTCTTCTAGGGTTACATTCACTTCTTTTCTTGCTTCCGAAATATTCTAATCTCGTCAAAGGATCACAATGGAGGTTGATACCTCCCGAAGCTACCATAATATCAACAATAAGAAACATCATAACTCAACAACTATTGTCATGCATCTATAACAACATTTAAAACAAACATTATATCACAACCATGTTAGTTACCGAGAGGAAATTACTAGGAAATATTGTAGGAAGATGCCAGTTGAAATTGTAGAAAACAAGCCACCTAACAACAAACACAATCCACCAAACCACATATAAATTCATACATAAAGACACAATGTTTACCTTGGAAACCTAAATGCAAAAACCAACTTCAAATGTTTGCTTGGTTCTCATTTTGGCAATCTCTCACTACAATGATGTTCACATCTCTTTATGCATCCTCCTCTCATTGGCCAAAACACCCCTTGAGAATGAAAATTCAAAAAGGTATAGGGAGAGTTGGAATAATAGGAACGCTAACATGCACAACTTTTCATTTCCCATTCCTCCATCTTTTCTCTCCTTTATTATTATTTTTTTCATTAAGTTCTATTTTTTTTTCTCTTTTGTCTTATTCACTTTTACATTGTAATTGTTTCTCATAGTTTGTCTAACCTTGTTTAATTGTCAAATTAGATTGCACGTACTGAGTCTTATAACCATTCATTTATTTAGATCCATTTCAGATCACACCTCCCCATTGAGATGCTTTTTGGTCCCAAAAGCTTGAAGGAAACCAGTCTGGATCAATGTACCTTCTATTTGCTTCTTTGAAACATGACTCTAACTTTGGCTCTGAATATTAGATCTAGTTTTGGCTATGCCTTTGGCTCTGGTTGCTAGCTCACTTGTTCCCATAATGTAGAAGTATACTCATTGACTCTTAGCTCTGAGCAATCTCTATATTTGAACTCTGCAATCAAAATTTAATCCCATGTTTCTCAAACTTGGAGAGAATCCATCTTGGCAGTCAATGAAGCCAAGTCGATTATTGGTCTTCTTACTCAGTGCAACTGTAGCACCTTATTCCATCACTTAAAAATTCCACAAGGGAAGTGTGGTTTGTGTTCTCTAATGGGATCAATTTCTTCTTGTCATGGAAACAAGCCTCTGGTGCTTACACATTCTACGAAGCATGTCATGGAGTTCTCAAGAACTTCCCCAAGGTGATTTACCTCCATGCCAATCTCCTTCATTTCATCAGGAATGGGTTCTTCTTATGCAATATCAAAAACAAAAATTGGATTTTAGCTTTCATTGGCATCAACCTATTGTCCATATTGTTGGTGTCATTGACCTCATATGCTTATATAGCTCCTTGTATTGTGTTGAAGGGGATGGATTCATAAATACTCAACAGTAGGGATTAAACCCAAGGAAGAGGCACAATAAGACTCTCCCTTGTTTGGAATGGAATAATCCTTCGGGTTATGTTTTTGATAACCATTCTATGGGATTTATAAGATGTTTCTATGTGTTTCTGTTTTTACTCATTTCTACTAATCTGAGTAGGCATAAAGAAGATTGTCCCCCAGAGGTAACTCTTGAAGACAGTGAATATAAATAAATCAATAACTTCTTTCTTCCCATAAATAATTCTATGGAATAGGTGAGGCTACATGAATATTCCTAGGAAACACAAATTAGCTATTGCAGAAAGAGAGAAAACTATGGAAACATAACACAATGATTTTCCATTTATCCACAGTTGACTACACAATTAATTCTACAGTAGTCGATGCATTAGATGACAAGAACACAGTTTACTGAAGCAAATAATAAAAATACAAATGAACAAAGCACATCTAAATGATAAGTTGGAAATGATAATGAAAACATTCACCAAATAGCATAAGATAACTTGATAGAATTGAAACTCTTACTAGACATGTGAGACATCATACAACAACAAAATATCCACATGTTAGAAACGTTATGTAATAAAATCTCCAGCGAGATGTCTCTCACATCCAAAACGAGAGCTTATAAATTAATCTTGAAATAATTCTTAATACAATTTGTGACCATCACCTGAAGTCTCAAAATCCTTTTCTAAGAGGTTGATTTGCATATTTATAGGTGAAATACCATGTAAAATTAGAGTAAATAAAGAAAGCCATAAAATCCATGCAAGCCACTACAACTCAGGAGAATTGGACATTCCAACTTGTGCATGTTCGACGTCATGTTTTCCCCGTTGCTTGAATAACTCATCGCACAAGTTTTGATGAGTAAACACATGTTGCTTTATGGGAAGACTCAGCGTTCAATTTTCTTGATTGGACCTTTTAATGTATTTTCCAAAATCAGGGAAGACAGACTCTAGTCAAGTAGCTATCCTCACTTCACTTGTCAAAAATATTTGGAGATTTCTAGACTCTAACGAGGATATGCCTCTGACTTTAGCCTCACTCTTAGTTACGAACTCTTTGAATTCCTCCATCACCTCACCAACTGGCCAAAAACCCTCGGGTGGGACGAAACTAGGCAACCTTATTTGTGACGTGGTATCTTTGATGAGATCCCATATTTTGATGAAAGCTAGCCACTCTTCTCAGATTTTTCTCTAAGATGCATCGACCAAATTTCCCCAATAACTCACTGCTTGTTCGATCCTAGATGGTTCATCTTTGTTCAACATCCTGACTTCATGGTCCTTGTGACCATAACTCTTCTAAATTTCCTTGATAAAGCCGATTTGGTCTTGGACATTAGCTTATTTATCCTTCCACATAAGATTTTCTTTATACAAGATAGACAATTCCATGCTCTCTTCTTGCAATTCCAACACTTTAGATGGGAAATCCTTCCTAATATGTTCATTGACTTTGTCATCTTCGAGGACTTCTTCAATGAATGTACTCACTACATCTTGAGCTCCCTTGTAATGTTTTACTTGGTTTTCTAATACAATGATATTTCTACTCATGCTCTTAACTTCTTCCTCTCCAACTTTATTTATTTCAATAGTAGCATGTGAGATGGCTATCCCAACTCACAGTAAGTCACCGAGTTTAACCTTCTTTGTGTCTAGCATGGATTCTTCGGTGGTGCAAAGAATAGAATTATCTACATCCACTCTTTCCCACTTCCGAGTTCTCTTCAAAATGGCTTGCTTATGTCGGTTATAATTAATGGACCCAAGATCAAAAACCTCTTCCATAGGTTATGGGATTGGTTGATCTCCCCATGATAACATATGCTCCAGACTGGCTAGGGTATACACACGTTCCATTACCGGATCTTTACCTTTATCACTTGTTTTTGGTGCAACTCCATCTTCTCTTGTTAAATCTATGACGTTGCTAGGGGGGACTATGGCATGTTGTGCTTGTTGTTGGGATGGGATCTATTCTTATTATTATTGAACACCACCTGTAGTGTCACTAGTGTCTAGTTCAATTTGGGTTGCCTCCTGTTGCAACCTCCCCTCTTCTTTCTTTCCTCCTCTTCCTCTTTTTTCCTCTTCTTTTCTTCTTCCCGTCTTTGGTTGTTTTTTAGTTGTTGTTGTTGTTCTTCTTCTTTTCTCCAATGTTCCTCAACTAATAGATTTTGTTCTTTGGATTTATTTCTTAATTTTTCATTTACGAGTCTTTGCTCCTCCTCATTTCTCAATTCTTATTCTTGTTTTATTTTTTCTTCTTTTTCCTTTCTCTTCATCTCATCTTCTAATTTATGTTTCTCCCAAGCATCTTTCATCTCTTTTTTCCTTTGTTCTACTTCAAATGCTCTCCTATTATTTTCTAAATTAAATTGTGCACTTTCATCTTTTTCTTACCTCTTCCTTAGTTTTTATTTTCAATTCCACCTCTTTCTGCTACCTTATTTGCTCATCTTGAATTGCTTTTCTTTTAGCTTCCTCCCTGATTTTTATCTCTTTAAGCCTTCTAGTTTCTTCACCTTCCTTTTTGGTCCTTTCCACTTCATCTAGCCTCATATTTAACTCATCTAATTGTTCATTTGGGGAAATGGCACTGAAAATTACTAGACCAAGGGTTTTCAACTTATCCTAGACCTCATCCCAATCCTTGGCATTTTAACAAGGTAATTCATTCTCCCACTACTCATGATAGTATGTCTAAGGTATGGATATTAAATCATAGTGCTTGGCTACAAGCCCTTTGGGGTCATGTCTTTTGAATTTGTCTTGAGGAAATATGTACTCAAGGATGGCACTGGCTTCCTGTCTGGCCTATTTTGGATGTCTTTAGTGGTAATGACCCAAGATAAAGTTATATGGAATAAAGATTTTATTTTTGGCTTCTTTTTGCAAAGAAGAATTGAAACCTTACAACACAGTTTGATAGGCAATCTCTCCAAAAAATAACATGTTTGACACAAACCTAGGAAACAAATGCGGTGATCCCGTTGCACCGAAAATCCTCAAATATGTGTATTCCTCTTGCAACTACTAGCTCCCAACATACCCAATCATCCTTTTGGTTTATTTAGTTAACGTTGGACACTCTTTCCCAAAGATGAGCCTATGTAACGGTGATAGAAAATTGTCGCAAATCATAAAATAATGCCTCTTGTATTTATTCTCCCAAAGAACTTGGTAATGCACATGTACAAGGGGTTATAAAATGTGCCAATTCATGTTCACACTTGCAAATACATTTGTTGCACATATTACATCCAATACGTAAGATGCCATATTGAAATTTGGTACCACCTCTGGCTTGGATTTAGCCTTTTGAACTCTTTTGATTATCCTGCTGAGTTGATAAGAAAGGATGACAACCCAATTAAACTTGATGCCAGTTATAACCATTGTGTATGCTATAGGAACCCATGCACCTTTGAAATGCATGCAATCTCTTTCCTCATACAATCTATTTATCAGTGCCATTGTATAAACATACGGTTCACGTAGATTGGTTATTGACTAGATACCATCACCCTTGAAGAAAAATCTCTTATCTTCTACCCATCAGTTGGATATAATATTTTTAATGTCGTGTCATTCATGAAATTCTTCCACAAATATTTTGGCCATGAATACTTCGGTTTATGGTAACCTATAGCATGTTTCTAGTTTAGATGTTAGAAAAGAACCTACACACTTGTCTCCTTCATTGATGATATTATTTTACCTGTGTTGGTGTGAGAAATGATCCAGTCAATAGCCTCAGAACAAGGCATGACCAATGTCCTCGTTGCAGTTGAATGTAAGCTAAATCTCCTAATGTTGATGAATACCAAGTCATATGCTTCCCTTATCTTAGGTTTGATGTGAGGGACTCTCTCTGGATATTCTTTGGTATGAAATTTCTTGTATACTTCACCCAATCCCGGAAAAAGGGGTTGGGCACCTGTGATAGCCTTAGTGTCTTTAAATATTAGCATTGGTTGGTGTTCCTCTGGTGTGGTTATTTGAATTACAAGAACATATTCTTTAGACAAAGTATTGATTTCAATCAGAGTTTGCTAGGAGGCTTTCACTGGTTCTTTGGGTCATTTCCCCTCATGGGATTTTCTCGGTGTTCTAGTGAGTGGTCTCCTTGGAGGCATTTTAATTAGAGTGAAATGGAACATAGGAACAAAGTGAATTAAAATGTTTTTTTTATTCATAACACATTCCTTGTGACAACATTATATCAAATTTTATAACGCATTGTCAATTTGAGATGAATTTGATGTATAAAATTGAGGAAGAATTTGGAGATAAATGAGAATCATACATTTATTTTCATGACGACAACAATAGCCTTTGACCCCTCCTAATTTGTTATAGTGAAGTCACATTCAATCAAGCTCAACAAATCATGGGATTATGAGCATACTTGGAATGTTTGAACCATGAATGTTGTGATAGGAGAACAAGGCACAATCGAAATTGTTCAAAGAAATTAATTCACCATGTGCAGGACATGGATAAATCCTGAAACTGAACACACAATGGTTTGAGAAGAAAATGCACTGGATCGTCCACTTATCCTACCTCTCAATTATCAATTCACACTTAGAATCTAAGCTCACAATGTTTCAATCCTAAAGCACATAGCTCGTTCCTCACTTATAACATTCAAATTATGATTTTAGTGAGTAAATAATGGCAATGTGTGAATATTTATAATGAATTTGAACCAATATAGCGCCATGATATGGATTAAATCCAACTGGGTTCTATAAATCTATGAAATTTCATGGTGATTGGATAGTCCATCTATCAAATCGGGGAACTAATGGCTTTTGATGGATAAATAGATTATGTTTTCGATGGTTGACCTACACTTTTGTGTTTGGGTAAGTTTCAAAACTCAATGATGGAAAGTTGATGTGGGCGAGCAATCATACAGATCCTAAAAAATTGTGTGAAGTAGGGTCGTCGATCAATTTTTAAACAGTGAAGAACAAAGTAAAAAATTGCAGCGACGAGCATTATCGACGTTTTCACTTTCGTATCGCTGCCCTTTCCCACTTTTCATTTAGGAAAACATGTAAATTAGCCACCAATGAGTGCTCATTGGCAAAACAATTAACTCTGGGGTAGTGATTTGCATCGAGAACTTTAATTCACTTTTACATCGGTGAAAAAATTTCCTTTTCACGACCGATAAAAAGTGATTTCAACCTGGTAATAATAGTGAAACTTGGTTTAAACAAGGCCAAAAGACTTGGGAATTTTTTTATTTTTCTTCAAGACAAAAGGAATGAATGAAAGACTCACTACTATGCAAAAAATCATTGAAACGAAGATGCACAATTTATTGTAGTATAAACAAGAACTCAAAGAAAAAGTGGTACCCAAAATTGCAAAAATTTTAAGGTGTGTTGTGGACTCAACAAATTAGGGATGTAGACAACTCTTCATATTCTTCAATCTTCACTCTCCACATTCTTCTCTTGGTTGTGCAATTCATGGGGTAAAGCTCTAGATGAAGTTTCCAACACTTTGTTTCCTAATTTCCACTAAACTTGCAAAGGTGGAAATATTTCTTGGCATTGATGTATGCATTGCATAACATGCTCTTTTTACTCTCATGGTTAGACTAAATTCGTTGTTGGTATTGAGACGTCTTCTTTCCATTCTTCCTCTAAAACCATTTATGTTTGTGGAAGATGGCTTACTTCTCCCAACAAAGTACCATACAATGACTTTTCTTCCCAAAGGATGAGCGTGCCTTTGAGTACCTACGACTGACAACACTATGGCATTTATTCCTACAACAATGAAAAACGAGAGATGTATTGTTTGGTGTAGACCTTTTGGCCTTATTCTCCTTTTTGTCCCGGATGATTGGATTTCCACTTCTTCTAAGTGTTGGAGCATGCTTGGTCTTTGAGCTCTTCTCATCTCTGCCCTTCTTCAATCCACCACAATAAGGTTGAGGTGGTATTGAGCCGCCACCTTCATGTACTTATGCTCTTTCTTCTGATGAGCAGGTCAACTCCATCATGTCTTTTGTCTTCACAAAATTGTTCTTCATGATCGTGGGCTTTTCGCCTCTACCATCAAAACCTATGCATTCATGCTTGACCCCTCAATTTAGCTACAATGGGGCTTAGGATTTATTTACTTCTTTTTCCTAGCCCTTATCCATCATAGCCCATCTTCCTTGATAGTTTTGAACCAATGCCTCTAGTATGCTTTTCAAATTCACCAAAATGTTGTTGAGAAAAAATGTGATATTAATAGAGTTGTCTCGGTCATGGTTCTAGATTTTGTAGTGGAAATGGAAGGTGGCCTTGCTTCCTAGTGTTCTTGGACAATTTTTTGGAGCTTTTCCAATGCCTCCTCCTTCTCTACTAGCTCTTTGATCAGGGGATCAAATTTTGCTCAAAATTCAAATTGCTCGGAATGCGACGAAAACAGTGCCACTGCGTCCGTCTCGTCTTCCTGATTCCGGCGGTATATTTACTTTGTCAAATGGATGCCGTATGGAGAAGATATCGCGATCTGTTCGCCAAGCCAAACAAGCAAAAATTTTGACGCTGACTGTACCTGTCTGTACAGTCCGTATGGTCTGACATGGCAGGGTCGTACAGTCTGTACGATGACGTGTTAGGTGGATGACGTGGCAAGCATTCATTGGTTAGCAGTTGGTGAATGATGGAGTGACACGTGTCCGTTGTTGGCGAATAGTATGAGGACATGTGGCCCAACCCGAGGGCGCCACATGTCACTCATTAATTGGTTGTTTGGTTATGTAAAACTTGTGGTGGAGTCCGCGGGGTTTGACCCCCGGACCTCCCCAACGCACAACGCCTTCGCACGACCCTTCTACCAACGAGCCATCAGATGGTTCTTGTTTGATATATGGTTTCAATATATATTAAACTTGTTTAAAGTTTCAAACGGAGGGGGGTCGGGCCGGGGCCTAGCCCCGACCCGTGTATTATCATATATAACCAATGTAATAACCGCGCGCATATTGTATTATGTCCATATATATATCATATATACCGTTGTGTATAAGCGCGGGGTTGAACCATATAACCCGTGAGTTTTTGTTATATGACCAATGGTATAACATGCGCGGGAGTTACACGGTTTTCCAACGAATTAACCACTTATTTGCCCAGCGCGCGGTCATATGCGCCATACGCCCAGGTGCCGAGGTGGTTAGGGGCTGGCGCGCCCTTAACCGTTCTACGGTTTGCACCGTTGGCGCGGTTGCGCCCGGTGTTGGGTTTTCACGCTTTAAAATGCGTGTGAGCCAGGTTCATTCAAGAAAGGGTGCGAATTGTAGAACCAGAGACAACAAGTTGAAGAGGGAGACTTCCGGGAGGCCTAACTTCTTCATTTTTCGACCGATTGGGGTGCCGAAAGAGCCCAGACAGGGGTTTTGGGACGCTGGGAAGCCATTGGAGCAGTCGGTTTGTCAGTTTGAGCATTGTAAGACATGTTTTTGAGCACTTTTTGAGCAATTAATAATAATGATC
>ML782890.1:481531-493605 GCA_009831015.1 Picea engelmannii | reverse complement strand
AGTGATAGCTAAGTGGTTATGAATAGAAAGATCACCAAGATGCTTCATGTTAGCACATAGGATGTGTATGGGGTCAAAACACCTTGGTTTTGTTTTGTTTTGAGTCATAGGGTTTTTTAAGTCTCAGGTTTTGGGTTACATTTCATGTCATAACTCAATTTTTTGGTTTTTTAAACATAATATTGTTTTAGCCTTGGTTTAGAGCCTTTATGTCATGAGATTATTCATCATGATAATGATATGGTCCGAGTCACACTCTTGGTCTCAAACATCATCACCATGACATGTCCCATCTCAAAGTTGCACACAAGTTTTCATTTTGTCACTTTCCAACCGTTAAGATGTCAAGTCAAAGTTCAGGTTTATTTACTACTAACTCACCTAAAAGTTCGCAGTGTACAATAAGTACCTCATGCACTTATCTTTCATTATTGCAATCTGGAAACATTTCAAGGGGAATTTTGGGGTTTTCAATGCTTTCATCTAATTGGATTTTCAAGGATTATGTCACAGAAAACTCTGGCAGTTTCCTTGAAGCGCGTTATTGGAATTTAAAATTGGCGATGCAAACTGGCACTGCGAATTAGCTGAAGGAGACTTTTCAAGTTTGGATGCCTCTCTTTAATACCATCTCACTTTCACCAAGCACCAACATCAAATTCAGATGCATCAAGTATTCCTTAACGATTTGCATGTTGTTCAAAGGTTGACATAGGAGTTTATGTTGTTTAGAATTACTGGCGCTGCGAATTGTTCAAGTCCATTTGATGCCAACTCTTAAACCCACTGCTGTGGTGCTCTAAACTTTGCTTACTAGTCAAAACTGTCACTTTAATTTCACCTTGTCATTTTTTTTGCAAACAAGCCATTTCTCCCACTGATATCTCGGTTCTGCAAACTGCCAGATTTAATTCTGCATCATCATTGGGCGTTGTGAACTAGCGCTGTGAATCCTCTATTTTTAGACTGCCAAAACCCTCGTTTTCTGCAATCAATCTGAGACCCAGTCTTAACCAGTTGTATGAGCTCCCTATCAAGCATAAAGAAAATGGTTAATCCTTTATAGAACCAATCTCAATTTGCATACCATATTGGCAGTGCAAACTGATATTGTGTTGCTAAAACCCTGTTTTAAAATAATTTATTTTTACCTGTCTGCATATTTACTACAAATCTCAGTGCCTCCCCCTCTTATCTTTCCTTTTGAAATGTGCTCCATTTCATTCCATTGATGTGTATAAGTGTTTAGACCAGGTGAACTCTAAGTAAATAGCTCTGTCATCAAACCCTAAATTTTCTCTTTACCCTGTTTTCATACACCAACTGTGATAAGAATTTACAGAAAGTGTTCTTCAAGCAGTGATTATGGACAATCAACAAAACAAGAAGACTCACAAGGGGGGAGAGATTGTGAGGACTGAACCATATGATATGCAACTTATTAGCTCTGAACCATTGTTTAGGGAAGCTTTTCAGAGGGTGGGTTGTCTTAATTTTTGTCAAAAGATGCAGAGAGGACATCCTGAAGTGGCCAAAGAGTTTGCACTTAATTTTAATGGGACAAAGACTAAATTAAGGATGTTGGAGTTTGATGTTTCAGAGCATTCTATCTCTGTAGCAACAAAGATACCTGACTGTGGGGAGAAATGGTTTAAATCCATGTCATTAAACTCTTCCTTCTCAAAAGAATTCCTTAATCTTGAATATCAAGAAGACAACTTGTCTAAAGGAGTACCCAGAAGTCACATGCTGGAATGTTTTGACAAGATGCTCAGGGTCATCCAGAGGTACTTCACATGTGAAGGGAGGTTCAATATGGTATATCAATACCACATCATATTACTATTACACTTCACAGGAAAAGAAGCCATGAACCTTTCATTCTATCTTTTTAGGAGTATTGGTAAGATGTTAGACAGAGTCCAGGCTAAGTCAAAGTAGGTAGATACCAGTGTCTTTCACTCTAGTCTTATCAAGATGTTAGTAATGGAAGAGTTAAGAAAAATTGACACTGATTGGGAAACTTTCCTAACTTCATCACATTTTTAGTTAGATATTTCTCCTACTTCATAGTCCAAAAGACAAACTCCTACCCCTGTTGAGAGGACCGTGCATTCATATTCAAGCAAGAAGAAGAGGGTGACTAGAAGCGATAAATTTGTCAAGGCTACTGATGAAGCAGAAACATGTGGTCCTTCACAACCTCCTATTAGAGAAATTTCACCTGTGGCGGATCCTATCCCCATGGAGATTCCTTCAATCAAACTAAGAAGCTTGAAAGGAAAAAAGCTTGGTTTTTCCCCACCAATTATTGCAGACAAAGTAAAACCTAGAAGAGATTTTACTAGAGTAGCAACCAAGAAGCATGTCCTCGTGAAGGATGATACAACAGAGACTTCAGCCTAGCAAAAAGGCAAATCTTAGTCCTCTAAGCAGCCCAGAGAAGCTATTGACATCACCACTCCTCAACATGAAAGCAACCCTACCTTCAAAAGGCTCAGGAGGCATCTCAAGGAAGTAAGAACTAGATTTGACAAGTTGAAGAAGGAAGATTTGGGTGCCAGGATAAAGCTTAAGGAGATGTTGGACATGTATGGGGAGACAATTGATAAGGCAAGGTTCATGGCTAAGAGTTTTTTTCCCCTTCACAGGAAACTCAAGAACATCTACAGGCATAACAAAACCCACCAAGCTGAAATCAGAAAATTGAAGGCAGAGTTACAACCTTTCATAGAAGAATTGACAAAGAGAAACTTAGACATGCTAGCCAAGGTGGCTACCAGAATAAGTTCCAGAATAAAAAGATAAAAAAAAATGATCTTTTAAAACCAACATCATTTTTGTCAAAGTTTTTATTACATGCATTTACAACATTTAATGATGATTATGAGTTTTGAGCTAGACTTGGCAATTTTTTGTGTTTTTCTCCAAGGATATATCAGGATAATGAGTTTGTAGTTTTATCTGGACCACTGGTAGAATTTTTAAGTTTTGAAACTCTTGCAAAAGCAAAACGGGCTACTATAGGAAAGATCGCAGCGCCTGGACTCATTGGTGCTGCGAACTAGCTGTTTCAAGACAGTTTGCGGCACTGCGTTGCAAACTCATGTTTTTGAGGATTTTGGAGGGAAAGGGAATTGCCAACTATCAAGGGGAACTCGTACCAGCACTCAGTGGATCAATTTCACTTTGGAAGGCCACTTGCCTCAAGGAGCTGCATACTTATGGACAGATCATCAAGTTGTTGAAGACTGTTGTATACGTTGCCAACATTTTCCTTTAAAATAGCAATTTGTTGTTTTTTTGGTTGTACACATGTTGCCACGCTTCCCTTAGGCATGGGATCCTATGAGGAAGTTGAGGGGTGGATTGTAAATATGGATTTGATAAGTTTATCTATTTAAAAGGCATTGTAAGAGTGAAGAGGGTTCGAATGGTGTGATAAAAAAACTCTTATTTTAGTATTGTCTTTTGTAGCAGAGTTTTCTCCTAATGTATGGACCAGATCCAAGAAACTTTTAATGGTGGAAATCGGTCTTATTTCTCATTATCATCACTTTGTTGTCTCACTTTGATATCAGTCTGTGTTGAAGGATTCATCTAACTGTTGTTTCTTTGTTGCAATAAAATATTTATTGTGATATTGTATGCAAATTTATCAGAGTTATTTTCTCTTTGAATTTAAGAGGTTCTTATTCAAATGACCTTTCTTTCATATGTGTGTTAAAAATACTTGATGTAAAATGATATACATATTACATTCTCCTTGCTAAGTCTTCCATTTATCATTCTTATCTCTTAAAACCTGATTTGAAACCATTCAAGGCCTTGTTTGTTGGTGTGTATTACATGGAATGATCTGTGATTGACATCTTTAATTGAGTTTTCCATCCATTTGCCACATTTTTATAAACATTATTCTTTACATTTTGATGGGTATTAGGCTTACACCTACATCAGTCTAGGTGTGACTTCTATTTCTAACACTTCCAAGGAGGGGAAGAAGAAGTGGAAAGGAATGGACCAGAAGACAACAACCATTGCACATTAATGCAAGGATCCAAACAACCACTACAACCATTGTAATTTCGATGGTCACACCGAAGATAAGTGTTGGAAGGTACATCTAGAGATGAATCCAAAGATTTGTAAGAAGGATGACAAGAAGAAGAACCTACTGGCCATGGATCTAGACAACCTAGTAGAGAGCAACTTGTATGCAAATGGAAATATTATATGCATTGCAGTGCAGAAGGAGGTGAACTTGATTAGCCTTCATCGCATGGAAGAGAAGGAGATGATTAAACTCTTCAATATCAAGATCTAGGTTAAGAAGACAAAGGTGGATGCTTTATTCAATTATGATTCACATGCCAACCTCATAGTAGAAGATCTATTTAACAAGCTTGGATTGGAAGTTCATGGTCATCCTAACTCGTATCATTCAAGATGGGTAAATAAGGATGTAGAGCTCAAGGTCACTAAACAATGTAAGATCAAGTTTGCTATAAGTGCATACTATATTGATGAAGTGGAGTTAGATGTAGCACCATTTGATGTGTGTGGTGTAGTGTTTGGAAGCCAATGCATGTATATGAGGGATGCAATGTTCATGAGGAAAGAAAAATGGTATCGCCTAATCAAGGATGGGAAGTCTTCAATCATCAAAGCAAACAAAAATAAATCTAAGATCTCTCTGGTAAATTATGACAAAAGTAAATCTAAGATCTCTCTGGTAAATGATGACCAAGCCAAGAAATTAATCAGTTATAGTAGGAAGTTTGTATTGCTTTTCTTAAGAGAGAATCAACCAAGTGACGAATCATTAAAAGTAAAGGCATCTCTTGAGGGATGTATTAAAGAGTAGAAACGTCAATTGGAGGAGTTGTTGCAAGTATATATAGAAGTATTTTAGAAGCCTTAAGGATTACCACCTCAGAGGGAAGTAAAGCGTGAGATACATTTCTTTCTTGACTCCCCATTGCCAAATATTATGTAACACACCCAACCCCTTAACCCTCTCTTAGGCTGGTGGGATATCGATTTTTTTTTTCTCTCTCCTACCATGACACCCTCAATAATCGGTACCCTTTGCCTAGGATCAATGGTTTTTTAAATTAGTTGCATCACGCAAAGTACTTCACCAAGTTGGATCTCGAATCGAGATACCACTAAGTACGAGTTAAAGAAGAAGATACTTGAAAGATTGCCTTAAAGACAAGGCAAACTCTATATGAATGGCTAGTGATGCCTTTCGGTTCATGTAATGCACCAACTACATTTATGTGTTTGATGAATTATGTATTGTGCGGCTTTCTAGATTCATTTGTGAAAGTGTACTTAGATGATATATTAGTTTATAGTTCTACTTAGGAAGAGCATATCTCACATCTTATGCAGGTGTTAGAGACTCTAAAAAACCATCAATTGTTGGATAACCTTAAGAAATGTGAGTTTTCTCAATAGTCATTGGTGTTTTTGGGGTATGCGATTGGTGGAGGGGAACTCAATATAGATTGCACAAAGATGGAGGCCATCCTCAAGTGGTTAGTTCCTACTAATGGCATTGGAGTTGGGAGTTTTGTTGGGGTAGTACAATACCTGTGGACGTTTATAACATCCTTTTCAGTTGTAGTTGCACCACTTCATGCCATAATAGTCAGTAGTAAGAGTTTCCAGTGGGGGAAGAATCAACACAAAAATTTCGATGAGTTGAAATGGAAGACTAATTAAGCATCAATTCTTGCATTGCCTAATTTGCACAATCTTTTCAAAGTGGAGATGGATGCGAGTGGATACATTACAAGAGCGATCTTGATGTAGGCAGGTAAGCTAATATGCATCATTATGAAATGTTTCATGGTGGAGTATTGAACTACCCTACATACAATAAATAACTCTACACCATGTTTCAAGTTGTTAAGAAGTGGAAGCATTATCCGATGGGCTAGGAAACCATTATCCACACTAATCACTAACCGCTATAGTATTTGTAGACCTAGAGTAAGCTTCAATAAATCAGGTACTACAAGTGGATGAGATTTTTGCAGCAATTTCATCTAGTCATCAAATATAAGAAGGGAAAGACTAATGAGTTGGCAGACATGCTTTCAAGGCTGCCCACATCCAATATTACAACTTTGGGAACTCTAATGCACATGTAGCGTTTTACCCATGATGCATAGAAATAGGCATACACGAAATATGGGGACTTTAAAGAGGTGTTTCAATAACCATGGAACCAAATTCATGTAGAAGAAGGAGATGGCAAGGTCGAATATCATCTTCATAATGGTTTGCTCTACAAGCTATATAAGCTTTGTGTTCCTAAAGGTGAAAGATTGCAATTTATGAGAGAAACTTACACCTCCAATGTTGTAGTACATTTTGGTGTTGGGAAGACAATTGCCAACTTACCGAGGTATGCGTATTGACTCAAAATGCAAGAAGACATAGCTCAATTTAGATGATGTATAGTTCATTGTGCTAGCAAGCCTAGTCATAGAAAGCAAGGTTTATACCATCCCTTACCTCTACCCACTAGACCTTGAGATAACATCTCCATGGAATTTGTGGGTGGTTTGCCAACAACCAAGAAGGGACATGACTATTTGTTTGTGGCAGTTGACATATTCAACAAGATGTGCACTCTTATGCCCTGTAAAAAGACCATCAAAGGACAAGAAGTGACAAACATGTTCTTCGGAAAGACATGGGTGCAATTTGGGATACCAAGGAGCATCATCTTAGATAGGGATACGAGATTTCTTATTGCCTATTGGATTACACTTTGGAAGAAGATGGACACCAAGTTGAAGAGATCTACAACTTTATATCACAAACAGATGGGCAAACATAAGTGGTCGATAGGACATTGGTTCAAATTTTTAGGGGTTACAATCATAAGCATCCAAAGACCTGGGATGAAAATTTGATTTATATTCAACACTCTTATAACATAATGATTCACACTTGTATAGGTAATTCCCCTTTTGAAACTTGTTTTGGGTATTTGCCACCATCACCCTTGGATGTTCTATATGGACAACAAGGAGGAGTGATGGAAGATATCACAGGAGATGCATTTAAAGCAAGAAATTTTGTTGAAAAGATTAGGCAGATCCATTTACAAGTACAAGAGACATTGAAGAAGTCATAAAAAAAGTACAAGGCTCGACATGATCAACATAGAGTTGAGAAAACACTCAAGATGGGAGATGGAGTTTGGTTGCATATGAACAAAGAAAGGCTCTAGGGTCCTTGTAAGAAGATCAAGGATCTGTGATATGGTCCCTTTGAAGTATTGGAGAAGGTGGGTGACAATGCCCATAGGCTCAGTCCACCCCCATATATGCACATTTACCCAATAGTGAATGTAGAAAATTTGAAACTCTACGAACCTTCCATGTTGGATTAAGAAATTGAGGAGTAGGTTCTACCTACCATAGAGGACTTAGCACCAACAACTCAGATAGAGTTGGCAGAAGATAAGGTTTTGTAGAAGAAGTTCAGAACTATGAGACATGGGAAACATGAACTCTAACATAGAGGGTTGAAAGGGAAACTTGCAGGCAAGGCTAAATGGTACTCCAGGGAGAAGGTAGAGGAGAAATTTCCTCACTTCATTTAGTAAAATATTTTGGGGACCAAAAGCCTCTCTAAACGGGGAGGTATGACTAAGATTGGATCATTATATAATTTGTCATCTATCTTGGTGTTTTTTGAGATGAAAAATTGGCTTATAGGGTCCATTTTAGGGGTAGGTCCGAATTTGGTGATTTAGAGTAGAAAAACTTATAGATGACATTTTTTAGGGTAAAAAACCTGTGAGCTTAGCTCACATCCCCTTAACGTTGTTCTACACACCTTAAGCTTTCAAACAGTGCAAAAATCACCTCAATAGGAGTTCATATGTGGAAGTTATGCCTCTAGCAAGTTGACCTACCCTGTTGACCACCATGGTACCAAGTGGATACCATGTTAGCCCCCATTACTCACATATGTGGGGCTAGTTATATGTGGAATTTCAAGAAGATTCTAGAGTGTCCAAAACCCCAACACTAATTGAGGGTTGAGGCATGCAAAAACTTTAACCCTAACCCTAGATGACTATCATGTTATGTTAAATATTGGGCTGCTAGGAAAGGAAGAGGTTCCATTCTTTTGGTATTGTCATCGTTCCATAATTGAGCATAACATATAGGAATGAGATATTGAAGCATAACAAAGGAGGTAGAAGATTCTTTAGCAACCATTCAATCCACCGTGTCCATGGTAACTCTATAGTGAGTTCCTCTTTATTTGTAATTGTATTTCATAACTGAGAACAAGAGAGTAGAGAATAGGCCTCGCCTTCTAGTTGGGTTTTCTCCTGTAATGGGTTTCCTAGGTCACATCTTGTGTTCATTTGTGTGGATGGTGTGTTCATTTGCTTGTTTTCTTTCATTTAGGTTTTAGTTAGCTCCATAATTTTGAGCACTACACTAGCAATAATATATTCGAGATCAAAGGTAATAAACTACACAACAAAATATTTTAGAATATTGTAAGATCTGTTGTGACGAACTGTTCTAGTGGAATATCCACGATAGTTTACAAATCATTAGGCGGTGAGGTGCTTAATGGCCATTTTGTAGATGATTTATTTCTTTCTATTTCGCTCTCACAAGATTATGTTGAAGGTGCTTCAAGATATTTGAATTATTACTATGTTACCTTATTTGGTCCTCTCTTCTTCTCCAGAATCAAGCTACCCTTCGACCCCAACCTCAAAGAAATTTCATTGTTCTTCTAATAACAACCTCCCACTACATAATCCATGATAATTCTTGTTGAAGTCTCGACTCCAAATTCTATATACTCACAATCAATGGAGAATAATCCTCTAAGTTCAAATGAGAGACATTCTTTAAAAGGGAGTGAAATAGAGAAAGAAGCCGACTAAATCTACATATAAAAGGAAAATACCAAAAAACTATACATCGAGAACACCATCTACTATATAAGAGAAAGAGAAAATATAACTTTTTTCATCAATAATCTAATTTTAAAATCACCACCACCAATTCAGACGCAAAGTGTCTAAAATATTTCATTTATAATATACCAACTAAATATATCAACCCTACACTACACATGAGTGTTGTGAAGGCTCAAGCTTTGTTGGCGATCCGTGGGGTGGGAGAAGAGTAGGAGGATCGGGAGCCGTGGATCAGGGTCGAAAATGAACGGTGGAGATGTATGGGCGGGAAATTGAAATTGAAATTGAGGAGATGAATAAAACGACCAGCGGTGGCGGGGAGAGGCATTGCATTGTTGAACAACTTCGAAGACAGAGCGATTTGAAGCAGAACGAATATAGAGATGGCCCGCACTAAGCAGACAGCACGGAAGTCGACTGGCGGGAAGGCCCCGCGGAAGCAGCTAGCAACGAAGGCTGCTCGGAAGTCTGCCCCGGCCACGGGAGGAGTAAAGAAGCCTCACAGGTTCAGGCCCGGAACCGTTGCCCTCCGTGAGATTCGAAAGTACCAGAAGAGCACTGAGCTGTTGATAAGGAAGCTTCCCTTCCAGCGTCTGGTGAGAGAAATCGCTCAGGATTTCAAGACCGATTTGAGGTTTCAATCCTCCGCCGTGGCTGCGCTCCAAGAGGCGGCGGAGGCGTACCTGGTTGGCCTCTTCGAAGATACCAATCTCTGCGCCATCCACGCGAAGAGGGTGACCATCATGCCCAAAGACATCCAGCTCGCCCGCCGCATCCGTGGAGAGAGGGCCTGAGTTTTTTATCTATCAATACTAAACGGTGTGTTTTCACACCACCATTTTCCTCTTCCCAAAATCTGTTATCCCTTCTCTTGTTTCTTCAGCTGTGTTGCTTTTAATGAAATTGCCAGAGAATGAGATTTATTGGCAGTCTCCCTCAATTATTTGAAGCTAATCAAATCAATTCTATATGCAAGTTTTAAGATTTCAAAAATACTAATATTAGTTAGAATGATATCTTATTTATTATTTATTAGATGCTAATCAAATCAATTCTACATGCAAGTTTTATAATTCAAGAATGTAGTCCATGCTAATGATCATTCATCAATTAAAAGTTACAATGAAGTAATATAAATCAGTATTTATTATCTTTTTTGCATTATATAATTCTAAATTGCTCAATACATCATTGTCAATATTTCATTACAAAGAATATACATCATTGTTGGTTGTCACATGATTTGTTTTATAGTTTTTTGTAATTTTAATTTTTCAAATTTTTTTTTTTTAATTGGTTTGTAGAAATCTATTTTTACTTTTTCTTATTTCAATGATGGTACTTAAGGTAAATTGGATTTTGTAGAAGCTTTATCAGGAAGGTGTTTATTAAGAGCTCAACATGTCACTTGTGAGAATTGAATTTAGCTTGAAGGATAACACTCTTCTCAATGGTTGGGCTAGGCCCAATTGATTGTCTTACATTGATCTAATAATTACTTTTGCATTAGTTGTGTTTTGAAGGATATTGGAATCATGACAAGAGATAATTTTTATTGTTTGTATAAGAAGGGACAAAAAGGCTAGTGATAAAGGGTACTTAGCTATTACACTTTGCCTTGGATGATGAGCTAAGTTGTTTCTCAAGAAAATAAAATGTAGATGTTTAAGAGCAGAATGAAGTAGAGTTTAAAGGTGTTACTCTACCATCAATTATAGTTTCAAGGTGCAAGTTCAAGCAATAAGATCAATATTTTTTTGAGGTTGGACAAAAGAGGATATGATGAAGGCAATTGACATTGTTGAATTTAGAGTTGTGAGAAAACATGGAATTGCACCAACATCAATACATTATAAATTAAATGGTCCCATCCATACAAAAACGAAAAGCTTTGTTATAGTGTTAATTGAACAAGATGAGGAAGAAATAGTTGTTTGGTGTAAGGAGATGGTTCTAATGGGTTATGGTTGGAGATGATATCATTGAAGGCCAATGTTCCTCGAACTTGCCAATTAAGATTGTACCTATTCAAAGATGGATTTTTTTGAATTTTTGGAGAAATCATGGTGGGTAGGATTTAAGAAAAGGCTTAAAATTACAAAAATGACAATTCAAAGGATTTACAAAAATTACAAAAAAGCTTTATCTTCCATTCAAAGGATTTAAGATTTGAATGATGTCGAACTTAATGAATGGAATTTGAATACCTTCATCTTTACAATTCATGTGTTATGGTTTGGATGTATGTCGTTTATGTTCTTATGTATAGTAATATGTTAATAAGCTATGAATGAATAACTACTGGAGGTTTCTTGCATGCGTTGTCCCTTCACACTTTGCACAAGACTAATGGTCTCTTTGATTCGTCTGGGTGAGACCTTCTTTGGTCCTTGATTGAAGATTGAATATGCTGACGTCTATGGGGTTTAGTTGGTAAAAGCTCAAAGAACCCTAGGTCTTTATCCCCCCCAACGAGTAGAATATGACCAACAAATAGTTATGTTGTCATGACATGAAGGATTTGTACTGCATGGTGAAGGGAAATAATGAGGTGGAAACCTTCTTGAGAGGAGATACAACATTGGATATTTGCGAAGGAAGGCGAGTTTGCGCGACAAGAGACCAAGAATCTGTAGATCAATCTTGAGCAGTGGAAACAAAGATACATCTATATCAATTTACACGAAATTTTCTTGGACGAGTTTCCTTGTTTACAGTATGAGTGGATAAAGAGGTAGACAATGATTAACATTGCCTTGGGAGCCCAAGAATCACTGGTGTGGGACCAGAATATAGTTAATAGGCTTAGATCTGTGGATAATAAGTGGGCCAAAGTAGTTGACTTTTGGTTCAATTGGGTTAAGGAAGGATATATAGTTGAGTTTGATATTGAGTGCAACAAATCCTTGAGCGTTGCTGAAAGGAAGTTTGTTGTCGGACATCCCTCTGGAGAATCACTTTAACAACCATTAGACTGGTGAGGAACAACCACATGAGAATATTGCTAGGAGAGATTCCTTTGTAGTTCAAGATTTTGTTTGTAGAGAGGGGGCTAATGCCCATGGAGCTTGATAAGTTGGTCAAGTAAACCCCC
>ML782890.1:465772-480351 GCA_009831015.1 Picea engelmannii | reverse complement strand
AAAGTTAAAAAAAAGTTTATGTCCCAAAAAAAACTTTTAAAAGGTGAAAAAAACAAAAAAAAAATTAAAAAAAACATATACATAAAAACCACAAATTAAAAAACCTAAAATAAAAACTTTAATACAAAATTTTAAAAAATTAACCAACTTTAGAAAACATTAAAATTACAAAAACAAAATTAAAATTTATATTAAAAACTAAAAAAATAAAATTAAAAAACCTAAAATAAAAACTTTAATACAAAATTTTAAAAAATTAACAATTTTTTTTAGAAAACATTAAAATTACAAAAACTAAATTAAAATTTATATTAAAAACTTAAAAGATAAAATTTAAATAAAAAAAGTTTATAAAAATTAAAAAAATATATATATCTATCTATCTATATATATATATATATATATAGTTGCATATATATGCAACTATATAATATATAATAACTATAAAATTTATATACTTGATTTTTCACAGAGGAGAGTAGGTAGAATGACGATTTAGGATTTAGGGTTTACTGGTGCGTAAAGTAGGAGTACAAGAGCTCCCTGGTTGAGGAGAGGGGAGGAACCTTCCAGGATGGAAGGAACTATCCCAGGGATGGCGGATCCCAGGACAACAACATCCTTGGAAAAAGGGATGATAAAAGGGATGACATAAGGAAAGACAACAAGGAAAAAGCCCTTTAAGGGTGTAGTCAATATAGGCCAGACAACAAGGACAAGGATACCGAGATGGGGGGAGTAGTTACTGAACAAAATGACAAATGTTAGTCAAATCCAACAGAAATTGACAATGCAGAGAAAGGACAAAAGCAACAAAGACGGCTACAGAATGGCTGCATACCAAAGACAACAGAAAACCCGATATACGAGGTAACCTCACATCAAATGCATGAAAGACCATGCCATGAGAGGTAAATTTATGGGTATCTGGCCCTCGGAGAAATCCCTCCAGCTATGGATCAAGGCACGATGGAAAGTAAAGGAAACAATTGATCTCGAACTGGGATCTAAGGGGTTCTTCATAACCATCTTCTTGGACCCCTTTAATCGAGAAAAAGTCTTTGAGGAAGGTCCCTATTTCTTCAACTTTGTCGGCTTGCACATGAGATATTGGTCAGAGAGGTTCACCCCAGAGAATGAAACTTTCACAGAGGCATCGATATGGATCCGCCTGTATTCCCGCCCAAGGGAATTCTGGGAACTAGAGACCCTCAAAGGCATTGGTAATATCTTGGGAGCCTTTGTCAAGATATCATAAATCACCAAGGCGACCAGGTATGTATCCTATGCCAGGATCTGTGTTTACATGAATGTAGCAGGGGCTCTACCCGAATCTATTGTAATCTCGTATCTTGATGAAGAATGGACCCAATCCTTAGACTATGAACATACCGTGTTCAGATGTAGAAAATGCCACACCCATGGACATCTCTTCATGGACTTCCCCCTCAATGCTCCCCCACAGGGGAATTCGGGAAAAGGGGAAACAAATCTAGAGAGATTTGCTAAAATCCAAAATAAAAGAAAGGCATGGAGAAGACAACCCAAACAACTGGTAACAAACTAGCCTAAAATCACAAGTAACAACTTCCAAATCTTGGAAGGCGGTGGAACCATCGAGAAAGAACATGGAAAGGAACCCAAAACATCACAAAAGGACACTATAGGATCAAAAGAGGACGAGTCTAAAAGACATAAGACAACGAAAGAACCATGGCATAAAGTGATAGAAGAGGGACTCCTCAGAATCAGGAGAAGATTCAACGGAGGAATCATACGTGGAGTCAACCTAAGCAATGGAATTGGAAGAGATAGAGATAGATCTCCCAAGACCGAGCGAGATTCATGGACCGACAACAACCTCACCATCAATCAGATTCATAAACTACAATCCGAGCTAGAACCTGTAAAAGGAAAATGAAAGTCCACAGAGTTCACATCAACGTCATCTGGAGGTATGGGTATAAAAACCAACCCCCTTAAATCCCCCAAGAAACAATCAGGAGACGAGAAAAGAAGAGGTAGAAAACCCTATCGCCAAAAAATAGAAGAAACATAAGCTCAAATGGTGGACTTAGGACAAGTGGTTTGTCTCCTGGACAACTACTTCACCCCCAACCAAAAAGTTAAGTATGAAGATTACATCCTGGAATATTAGGGGAATGAATAGTTCGTCCAAACATAGGATTCTAAAATATAAAATATACAGGATGAAGGTGGATATAATCCTCCTTTCAAGAAACAAAATGTGACAACAATAACATGGGAAGGATAACCTGGAAAATCTGGCTTGACAATGACGTGAGATGGATGGCAGCATAAGAAACTTCTAGAGGAATAATGACTCTCTGGGATCCCGATCTCATAGAAATGCATGACTTTTCTTCCAACGCTAGGCACCTGACTCTCAAATTCAGGTGTATTGGAACAGAGGAAGAAGGATATATCACCAATGTATATGGCCCAAATATGCCCAAACTGAAGAGAAATTTCTTGGACGAGTTAAACCGAATTGGAGACCATGAGGAATAAATTATGGGTCCTTGGAGGAGACTTCAATCTGATCACAACCCCCTTGGAGAAGCAGGGAGGCATCTGCAGACTTGACCAGGAGAGTAAGGACTTTGGTGAACTCATAGAAAAGCTAGGACTAGTGGACGTCCCAACTAGAAATGGTACCTTCACATGGAATAATAGAAGGGATAAAGAACAAAGAATTGCAGTTAGGCTGGATAGATTATTACTTTCAGAAAAGGCCCTCATAGACAAACAAGGATTCACGACCGAGGTCCTCCCCCTACAAGGGTCAAACCATTGGACAATCGCCCTGGAATGGGACCATGTATTGAAATAGGTACCCACACCATTCCAATGTGAGAAGTTCTGGTTGGACCACTCGAATTTCCTTCCTAACCTGGAATTTTGGTAGAAAGAGTAGTAAAATCTCCATGGAACAAAAATGTACTAGTTTCAACAAAGGATGAAACATGTCCACCGATGTCTTCGGAAATGGAACAAAGAAGTTTTTGGGAACATATTTGAGGAAAAAAAGAAACTCTAACAAGAAATTGAGGAGATTCAACAACAAGGCATTCAAGGTTTGTGTCCCCCCGACCTCCCAGAAAGAGAGGCCATGATTAAGGAAGAGACAGTAAAAAGAGAAAGGCATGAAGAAATCCTATGGAAACAAAAATCAAGGATACAATGGTTAAAAGAAGGGGACAAAAACACCCGGTTCTTTCACAACTCCTTAATTCAAAGAAGAAACAAAAACTGAAATTAAAGCCCCTGATGGAAGCAATAAAACTAAGGAGGATATAGAAACATAGCTTCTCAACTACTTCCAAAATATTCTTACAGAGTAAGAAATCAATCGAGAAGCTGCAATCTCAAAAATCACTGGAGCTATCCCAAGGTTAGTGCAACCAGAACAATCACAGGCGTTGATGAGACCAACGTCGTTTGAAGAGGTGGAGGAAATTGTCAAAATTATGGCTTCTGGAAAGTCTTCAGGACCAGACGACTTCACTGCTGATTTCTACCAAGTGGGATGGGCGGTTCCGGGTCAAGATATCTGGGAGGTGGTCGAGGAATATCACACCTCCAAAGTTATTCTTCAAGCCTTCAATGCCACTTTTATTACTCTCATCCCGAAGGTCAAAGGAGCCAGGACTGGAGATAAGCTTCATCCTATCTCTTTATGTAATGTCATTTATAAAATCATTTCTAAACTATTAGCTACCAGAATGAAACCAATCCTCCCATTAATCATCTCTCAGGAACAAGGGGGATTTGTTGAAGGCAAATGCTTGACAAAATCATAGTAACACATGAAACAATACATTCTCTAAAAATATCCAAAAAGGCGGGGATGATGATGAAACTAGATATGTCTAAAGCATATGACAGGATGAACTGGGATTTTTTAAGAAGGATGTTGTTAGCTTTTGTTTTTGCAGAAGATTGAGTCACCTGGGTTATGAATATGATCTCGAAGGCTTTCTTCTTGATCCTGTTAAATGGATCACCCACCAAAAATTTTAATGGTTTGAGAGGCCTCTAAGACCCTCTCTCCCTCTTACTTTACATAATTATGGTGGAAGGCCTGGGTCGAAGCCTCTCCCAGGAAAAAAAAGGAGTGATCAAAGGTATTCCCCTTCTCAGGGAAGAGGAGGCGCTTTCGCATCTTCAGTTTGTGGATTATAATCTGCTTTTGGCATCCCCTACAGTTAATGAGGTTACTAGATTTATATCACTTTTAGACCTCTTCAACCTCGCTTCGAGAACTGTCATAAACCAGGAAAAATTGTAGTTCTTCTTCTTCAATACCCCCCGTAACGTGCAAAAGCAATTAATTGATCTCCTTGGGTTTCCTATCTCAACTCTCCCAACCAAATAATTATGTGCTCCCCTGCTCCTTAAAGCTTGCCAAAACCCCTCGTGGGAGACCATTTTGGACAAAATGGAAGCCAAGTTGGGATGTTGGACTCTTTGCTCTCTGTCCTTTCTCGGGAGAGTCCTCCCGATCAAGTTGGTCCTCTCTTCCCTCCTAGTGTATCTCTTTTAGCACCTGGTAACGTCGGCGAAGTACCTACATAAGATGAGGGCTCTTTAATAAAAATTCCTTTGGCGAGGGCCTTCGAAAAACTCTAAATGGCCCTTAGTAGCTTGGAGCACCCTCCGTCTCCCAAAGTCTCAAGGAGGTATGGGACTCAAGGAACCACAACTGACTAGTTCCACACTGGCATCCAAGCTCTGGTGGAGATGGATAAAGTCCCCCACATCCCTCTCGGCCAAGCTCTAAAAGTCAAAGTATACCCCGCACTCCTTTCCAAAGCTTAATCCGTGAATATGGTAACCGTGTGGGCTTAGTGATATGGAATAACGTCTCGAAGAATCATAGTCTGGTTTAGGCCCATTGTTTCTGGGAAGTCCACAATGGAAAGTCGTCTCTCCTTTGGGAATATCTGTGGGAACAACTACCCATTTTAGGAGAAGGAGACAATTTCCTAACTTTAAGAAATTCCCTAGAGAGAGCAGGATGGGAGAAACTTCACAATTTCTGGAAAACTGAACCCCTCTCGGAATCCACCTTCATGAGGACTTGGAAACTGCTAGAGGAATGGTCGGTCCAATGGACAGAGGATCTTAAGCTTTCTATCTATAGAACGCTCCAGGAGAGACAGATCGAGATTCAAACAGGGGAAGACATCATTCGTTGGGGTCCCCAAGGTAATGGTGAATTCAGAGCCCAAACTGCTTATCAACTCTTGCAGGACTCAGGCCGTCAACAAAACAGACCAATTTGGAGCAAAATTTGGAGTACCTCCCTCTGGCCCAAAGTCTCTACATTCCTATGGTTGGTGGCCCACAAAAAAATTCTAACGTGGGACCGACTTCTCAGAAAAGGGTATGTCGACCCTTCAAGGTGCATTCTCTGCCGTGAGAACAAAGAAACCCAAGGTCACATCTTGAGCAACTGTAGTTTCACCAGACAACTATGGGACCTAGGGGATATCAACTTCAAACAAACATACCTCTGAAAATACAATGCGGTAGCAACCTTAGAGCAATGGAGAGAAAACCCTTTTAATAATGACATCATTAACATACTCTGGGAGATCTTCCCAGGTATCCTTATGTGGAATGCTTGGAAAGAAAGGAACATGAGAATTTTTAAAGACAAAGGCCTTACCATAAGTCAACTCTAGGAGCTTATCAACAAGAATCTAACTGAAACAATTGCAGTGGTCTAGTGGCCTGCGAAAGACCTCCATGTGCATCCCTAAAAAACGAAGGTCCCCAGAAGATGGAACTTGGATGCCGACTTGAATAAGAAACCTCATAGAAAAAATACAGGCTCCGCTAGGATCCAAGACTATTGGAAACCCCTGCAGGAAGGGTTCGTCAAACTCAATTTCTACGAAGCTTTAAAAGGAAGCCTGGGTCTAACTAGAGCAGGAGGGATCTTTAGAAGCCATCAAGGAGAAACCTTACTCCTCTATGCTTCCTCCCTAGGAATATCGACAAACTACGCAACTAAGCTGGTTGTTCTAAGGAGAGGTCTGGAACTAGCCGTAGAGAAAGGCTTCTCAACGCTGGAGGTGGAAGGAGACTCCCTTCTTATCATTAGAGGTATACACCGTCTCATGAACGAAGGAAAGACGAACAACATGATACAAAACTGGCGCTTGAACCATGGATTTTCCGCTCTCGAAACTTTGGTGGTCTCCATTTCAACGACCATCGTAGATCCAATCAGGAGGGAAGCCAACTCGGTGGCCAATTGCATGGACAACATAGGTGTCACCTTATTTGAGTAGCCGCAGGTCTGGCTCTCGGGGGACCGAATGCCAAGTGGATTGCACGGTCAGATCCAACACGGATGCCTAGACGACCTGACCGAATGGAAGGTAGCGAAGAAACATGTCGGTGGGGACACCTGTGAACATGGCCCTTCTCATGATGTGTTAACCTGGGACATATGGCATAGATCAGCTTTGACTTCAGTGAAGGAGATAAGGAGAGGCCTCCACGCAGCGGACACACCCCCCCAAGCACAAAGAAACATATGGGCACCTGTTGGGAAACATGCTTGACAAGATGATGCCATTAAAAGACAAGGACAAACGTAGTAGAGACATTCTAGGCAAGGACAATCCAAAAACTGGATAATTTCCTCATGCTAAAGAGTGGTTAGGACTCTCGGACGATCAAGGCTCGAAAGGACAAGTCGGTTATAGTTGGTTACACTGCAAGCATATCTCAGGAAATCTTGGCTATTGGGAGATGAAGTTTAGATGCCCATTCAACTTAACTGCCATTATGGATAGCATTGAGAAATATTTCCAAGGACAACACCGGATCCAGGACACTCCATCCTGTAGAAACGATGACGAGATCAATCCCCTTAAATTCAAAGGCCCTGGGAATAGGCTCATTCTAATCTCCTTTCACTGTTTGTTTCTGGCCGCTCGTAAGTCGACTATCAGTTTGGTTATTAGAGTTAGTTTGAGACGAAAAATGGCCCGACGATGGATTAAAAAACAAAAGATATTCCAATCAGGCCACCATGATAAGGAAGTGTCCTCCTCGCGTGGACCCTGACATCCTACCAGAGAAAAAAAGAAGCGCAGGCGATAGAGAAACAATTCTAGGTCCATTGTGAAATGGACAAAATAAAGGCCGTCAACACAATCGAGGACCGAGTTCTGTCTAGAAGACAAAGAACTAGGGATGAAGAGATAATTCAAGAGGCGGCCAAGTGGGTGCCCGACCTGGGAAACCCTCGCACTGGAGACACTGCCTCTGCCCCTGGCACTCTGCATAGCCCGATCCTGGTTGAAGATGAAGAGGAGACGAACCAGAGGCAGAAGGTCATCCTTCGGCAAGCGGAAGTGAGATAGATGAAGCAAGAGACCACTAGTTGCCTGATCTCAACCCATGGTCTAATGCAAAGGACTCCAGGTTCTCTTTAGGAAGCTCTGTCTAGGTTTGAGTTTCTGTTAGTTCTTCTCGTTTTTCCCTTTTTTGTTGGTCTGGATCAAGTGGTATCTGATAGTGTCCGCCTTCGCAGGTTCATGGTTTGTTAGTTTGTAGCTATTCTCTCGTCTATGCCTTTAAGCAGTTGTTGGCCCTTGACCAAGTTTTGGGAACACTTGGTCATATTTGACCGTTTTTGGGACTTCGACAACCTGTCGAAGATGGAGCGCCAGATGAAGCGGAGATTGCAGAATCTCGGCCCACTTTTGGGTTTTGGGGAATATGTAATGGGAAAGGGATGTCGGCCCGTGGGTTTACCCACTCTTAGGCCCATTTTGTATGTATAAATAGAAGGATAGGAAATGTAAGGGGAGAGAAAAATAGTATGTCTACGTGATGTATGCTAAGTGCAAGTAAGATCTGTAAGAGCTTAGTGCATATAGGAGACTTGCAGAAGCTGAGTGCAAGTTATTGTAAGAAGTTGTAGAAGGCTTTTTGTACTATAACACAAGGAAGAAGGATCTAGCGAGCTGCATAGATCTTCTGTCCTGTGCACAATAGGGTTTGGTGGCTCTGTGCTTGTAACTGCTTGGCCGATGATAATAGAGAAGAAGAGTTGGTGGACGTAGCCCCAGGGTGGGGGTGAACCATGTAAATCCTTTGTTGTCCGCTTTGTGCCTTGTTCTAATGCATTGATGTGATTATTTGCTAAGTGCTTTGATATATTTAGATAGATCTATTTATGCTTTGTGCTTCTTAGATGTATGTGAATGTAGATCTGACATGTATGAAGATGCCTAGTGCTGGTCTACTGGATCTGATCTGTTTTACTGTTGTTAAGTAATGAAATCATTTAGATCTAAGTGAATGTCGTGATGCTCTGTGCTATTTGCGAAGTATAATAAGGATTGGATATTGATGAATGATCGATGCTAAGTGCTCTGTAAGCGATATAATCACAGATTCGTGTCCCAGCCTAGGTTGTAGACACTTGAGCCCTGCAACCACCCCTGCCTCTACCTTGGGTGAGACTTCATCTACTTCCCAGGTGTTGTTGAAAGGGTCGGTAGTTAGGGTTTTGCTGGTGCACTCTTGTAGCGTTGAACCCTGGGTCTGCCCCTGTGCCAATAAATGGTTCTGTTGCCGGGACCTGAAAATGTGATTGCCGGGAACTGAGGAAGAAGAAGCTTTGTGCAAAGATTCGTCCTGAAACTGTGGAAGCTCTGTGCGTGGATCTGTGCTCTAGTGTGCAATATTCCACTTGATCTAAAAAACTCCGTGCTAAAGAAAGAAGGCCAGATCTGAAGAAGCAAGATCTGAACGTTTTGTGCTCTAAGAAAAGTAATAGTGGAAGTTTATGAAGAAAAGAGGTTAGATCTGCAGAAAAGAGGTAAGATCTGTAAGCTCTGTGCTCTAATAAAGGTAAGAATAGTTAGAAGTTTTTAGATCTAGAAGCTTTGTGCTCTGTAGAAGTAAGAGAAGTGGAAATTTTTGTTTCTAGAGCATGGATCTAGGTATGTTTGATAGATTCCGTCCTAGCTTAAAAACTAGGTCATTAATAGATGAAAGAAAGTTTAATATGAATAGATCTGATAAACATAATGATAGATATGTTATACCTATGCATAGAAATAATGCTTGGACTAACAAATGGATGCAAGATCCTAGAAATAATTTTTTGCAGACTAGCTACCATGATCCTAGTGCACAGTACAGAAGAGGCTGGGGATCATTTAAAAGAAAGAGAGGGTTAACCCTTTGTTACAGTTGCAGAAAACCAGACCATCTAGCTAAGGAATGCCCTGGTGGAAGATTTAGTTGCCTATTTTGCAAAGTTTTGGACCATGAAGTGTTGGATTGCCCCGGAATGATTGCTAAGCTTGAAAGAATGAATCTGAATGAAGAAAACCCTATGGCAGATCCAGAAGTAGTAGAACCCCAGAAGGAATCAGAGAAGGTATTACTACAGATGAAAGACACCTTGAATGATCACCGACATATTAGATTATCATAGGTCTTTAAAGAAAAAGAATGCATTGAAGCAAGAATAGGA
Source organism: Picea engelmannii (assembly GCA_009831015.1). Classification (NCBI taxonomy): domain Eukaryota; kingdom Viridiplantae; phylum Streptophyta; class Pinopsida; order Pinales; family Pinaceae; genus Picea; species Picea engelmannii. Next base: position 470,816 of record ML782890.1, on the reverse strand, counting down.
GACTTCGACACAAGTGAACATTATACCAGAAAGAACTTGGGAAGCTATAGGGAAGCCTGCTATGATCCCTTCTTTAGGAGGAATATGACTATTCAAAGGAAAACTGATGATGTTATGTGGAAAGCTTGCTCAGATACCTATGACAGTCAATGAAACTTCGACAAAGGAAGACTTTGAGATTATTAAATTTATTGAGGACAACACCTTCTTTACTATGTTACTTCGAAAACCTTGGATTGAAAGAGATCAAGCCAGAAAGAAGGAAGAAGAAGAGGTTTTAGAACATCAGAGACAAGTGTTAAAAGATTTCATGACCAGAATGATCGCGCAGTTGATTGAAGAACATGAGAACAGATAGAAGCTATTTGACACTAGAAACCTAGATGTCAAAGCTGCAAAAGCATTAGAGGACTCACAGAAGATTGAAGTATCTGTTTCAGATATAGAAGAGGTATTAACCCGGAGTCTTAGGAGAGAACCTCAACAACGTGAAATGCCTATGCCCAACGAAAATAAGAATTAGAATGGGAAAAGAACCACCGAGACGAAGCTCACGTGGAAAAAGGCTAGGAAGCTAAGTAAGAAGAAGGCTAAGATTGAAAAGTTACAACAGGTTCTAGAGGGTACCTCATAGAAAGAAACTTTGCGGAATTGGAACTTCGCTAGGATATCAAAATAACGACATAGGGCACTTCGCCATGGCGAAGCAATATAGCCGTTAGAGGTTGATATATCCGTTCGACTGCCGCTCCGAACGGATCGAAAATCATTGATGGTTCACCACCAGACCATTGGACAACACCATAATGGACATAACAAGAATTAATGAGGCTCATACCCGTTGCAAAGTAAACCATTACCAATATTGCCTATTTATCTTGTCGCGCCATGCACGAAGAACACTTTTTCCAACTGAGAATTTGAAGCCCACAGACTAGCAAGTGTATATAGTGATCATTGCGCCCTTGTTGTTCATCCCTGTGCAGTGTCTAAGATCATTGTGACCCCGATATTAACCCCGAGCGCGTATGTCTAAAGAGCTTAGCGCACTTGAAGAATTTGCGAAGGAAGTACTCGCTGATCTCAGGACCGAGAAAATCATGTCGGAAAGAAGGATGTCTGTAGGTGTGCGAGCATCATCAACAGGAGGAGTCCAAGCTTCTCCATCGACTGCTCGCGGAGCAGGAACTTCCAGAATCGCGATAGAGACGAGAACGAAGCATAGATACGATATCGCGAATGCCAAGATGATTTCGAGCATTCTACCTGCCTACCTACCCCCTCTAAGCTGCGCCATCAACCGGGACAGTGTGCCCAGAGATTTTGAATATGCTTTGGTCACGACGTACCTCCCAAAAGGGATACGCGCAGTTCGAGCCAACTAGGATAAGCTCGCAGCCTTGAATTTTAGTGACTTCAACCTTGGAGACCGAAAATCTTACAACATGCTTTCCCCGCATAAGTACTTGACCAGGACCAAAGGCAAGAATTCAAATATTATCCCACAGCCATGGACCCAGAACCTCGCGCAGTCCACACTGCTTAATGTGATGAAGATCCCGCACTTCGGCCGACACTAGGAAGTAAACACATGCGTGAAATTGTTGTTATCCTGCTACCACAGAGGTTACTTATGGTTGAATCGTCGCATCACTGTGGATCCGACCTTGATCAATCATATCACAGGGCTGAGCATGCAGGGCCCTGACCCGCAAGACTTTTACCCTGGAAAGACCTCAGACCGAGCATTAGTGCAGAGAAGCAAAGAGACTTATGGCGATGTCGAGAAGGGCACGCGAGGTTACAAGGTAGCCTCTATCCAGAACGACGCAGTGCACCTTGCCTGTCAGCTGATCACGGGAAAGCTAGTTCGCAAGAACAGACCAACCCAAGTGACTGGATTCGTAGTTGACCTCGCAGGAAAGTGCGTGGAGGGACTACAGATGAACTGGGCACAATACCTTGTAAACCAATTAGAGCTTGATTGCAGAGAAGCGCACGACCAAGGGTATGAGTTCCACTTTAGCTGGCTTCTCATACTGATCGCTTTCATCGCCTGGGAGCTACCAGAAGGCACCACTTTCCCGGATATCGAACCCTTCGAACCACTGGCCACGAAGTTCTGTACGCTATGGTACTCTAGCGACATGAACAAGAAGTGGCAGTCCAATGATGTCTTCCACACCTATTACAACCAGTTGAAACAAGCCATCCAGTCTGAGCTTCAGATGACCTCGAATACCCTCCACAGGTTTCGACCCTTAATGAAGTTCAGCATGGACCGCCACTTTATTTATATAACAACGCGCGCAGATGGCCATAAGCAGCAGTTACAGTCCTATTACAAACTTATAGAGGAAGACTTAGAGGAAATCACTAAGGAATGGTCGACAGACTTCCTTATTCCATCTAACCCTGCAAAGTTGTCCGATGTAGACAGCCCGGAAGCTGCGCAGGATACACCCGGACCTAGTCAGATGAAGAAGCTTGTAGAAGTTCAGGATATAGATAACACATCTGTGAGGACTACATCCATTTCACCAGACGAAGGGGGTGATGGCGAAGAGATCGAAGGTGCAGAAATTGAACAACAGAAAGGCGAAGTACCACCACCTAGGGATGAAGAGGACTCGTCGAAGAAAAGGAAGGTTTCGCCTCCGAAATCTTCCTCTCGAAAGAAACCTAGAACCCCTGTAACCAAGATGTGGACTACCCTCACATTGGATGGTTTTAATTTCATCATTGCAGCTGTGAACTATGCTTCACAGGAGATATTAGAGAAGCAGGAGGCGAAGCAGGAGTGGATGTATAATCGTATCGAGATTGAACTCCAAGGAGTGCATCATCCACTCCAGTCTATACGCGCAGTCTCCACTGCGCCTCTGACAACAGGAACAATAGAACTGGGAGATGAGCCAACTCAACTCCACCGGATTGTTGATATGGTCGAAGCTTGCCTTCGACGAGCTTAAGAAGACATAGTGCAATCCACCCAGGGTTTGACACAGGTATAGGGAGTACTTGTTGAGAAACACAGTGCTACCAAACGAGAAAAACTTGCTCTTCAAGCACAAAGGGACAAAGAGAAAGCAGAGCTACAACATAGCAAGGAGCAGTTGATCGCGAAGCAACTAGAAGTAAAGGAACAGGTCAACAGAGCACTTCGCTCTGTGACCGTCATAGAAGTGAGAGTTGAAGAACGAATTCCACAGGAGGTGGCACAACTTGCAAAAGTGATCCAACAACTTTAGCAACACATCGCAGACCTAGAACTTCGTACTGTGCCCGAGACTCCTCAAGAAATCAAAGACCTAAGAGAGGAAACTGCTTACAGCGCAGTTGGCAGAATGAAAGCTCTTGCCTTGGAGTGCAAGCAACTGAGCTCTAGGAGTGTTCAGACTTATGAAAACCTCACGGAGAATCCAGAGTTACAAACATTGGAGTCGCAACTCCAAGAAGCAAAGCAGCACGCAGATACATTACAGGCGCAGCTGAAGGCCTTGTCACCAATTGAAAGGATGAAGAGGTTTCACGAGCAGCGCACGACCCAGTAACAGATCCACATGATCCAAAGTAAAGTGATGGAAGTCTCTCAACGACTTCAACCAGTGCAAGAGAAGGCATTCCAACTGTTCACCGAAGTTGAAAGCCAAGGAATTGTGCTAGAACATGTCGTCATCACAACAGAACAACGCCTAGAAGGGCCGGTCAATGACGCACTCATCCAGGAGTTCACTGAGAAAGAGGCCGTAGCATTGTAGCAGGTCGAAGCAGCTCGTGCCAAGCTCGAGGCGTTCGAGGTAGAATTGCTCAGACCAGAGTGACTCAGGACGAGTCACAGGTGAGTGTTGGGGGCATGTTGGCCCTTGACCAAGTTTTGGGAACACTTGGTCATATTTGACCGTTTTTGGGGCTTCGGCAACATATCGAAGATGGAGTGTCAAACAAAGCGGAGATTGCAAAATCTCGACCCACTTTTGGGTCCCTTTTTGGGTTTTGGGGAATATGTAATGGGAAAGGGATGTCGGCCCGTGGGTTTACCCACGCTTAGGCCCATTTTGTATGTATAAATAGAAGGATAGGCAATGTAAGGGGAGAGAAAAATAATATGTCTACGTGATGTATGCTAAGTGCAAGTAAGATCTGTAAGAGCTTAGTGCCTATAGGAGACTTGTAGAAGTTGAGTGCAAGTTATTGTAAGAAGTTGTAGACGACTTTTTGTGTTATAATGCAAGGAAGAAGGATCTAGCGAGTTGTGCAGATCTTCTGTCCTGTGCGCAGTAGGATTTGGTGGCTCTGTGATTGTAACTGCTTGGCTGATGATAATAGAGAAGAACAGTTGGTGGACGTAGCCCCAGGGTATGGGTGAACCATGTAAATCCCGTGTTGTCCGCTTTGTGCCTTGTTCTGATGCATTGATGTGATTATTTGCTAAGTGCTTTGTTATATTTAGATAGATCTATTTATGCTTTGTGCTTCTTAGATGTATGTGAATGTAGATCTGACATGTATGAAGATGCCTAGTGCTGGTCTACTAGATCTGATCTGTTTTACTGTTGTTAAGTAATGAAATCCTTTAGATCTAAGTGAATGTCACGATGCTTTGTGCTATTTGCGAATTATAATAAGGATTGGATATTGATGAATGATCGATGCTAAGTGCTCTGTAAGCGATATAATCACAGATCTATGTCCCAACTTAGGTTGGAGACACTTGAGTCCTACAACCACTCCTGCCTCTACCTCGGGTGAGACTTCATCTGCTTCGCAGGTGTTGTCGAAAGGGCCGGTAGTTAGGGTTTTGTTGGTGTGCTTTTGTAGCGTTGAACCCTGGGTCTGCCCCTGTGCCAACAACAACCCATATGAACTAAGGAAACTACGTGACTAGGGTTTAGGGGTTTGGTTTCCCTTCGAGTCAAACCCCCCTGGTTACACTCTTTTTTTACTATATTTTGTGAAGTAATAGAAGTTCTCCTTTTAGATTAAAAAAAAAACTATATAATTTATATAGTTATATTATATAGAAAGTTTTTTTTTTTTTTTA
>ML782890.1:429412-465015 GCA_009831015.1 Picea engelmannii | reverse complement strand
CTTTATTTTTTTTTTTAATGTAAATTAAAAAATAAAAAGTTAGTAAATAAATTTTCAAGTGATCATTAAGGATCCAATTATGGGTTTTTTTATTTGTGTAGAGATTCGTTGTCAAGACGACAATTTCAATTAGGTCATAATTCGCTGCAATTTTAACGTTTAGAAAAAACATTTTGCTTTAAGTAGCATCACAGGTTTATTTATGTGTTGACTTTAAGGTTTTTCTAAGCAACTATTTTATGTTTTTTTTTTTTTTTGTAAATCAAAGTAGAGCACTATATTATTGTAGTAAATATGATACAAAATGGGGACCCTGGTCTGCCTAAAGGAAACCAAACCAGGGACCGTTACTGCTGGTTCTTAATAAAATGCCTAGAGGTGATTGGTCTGCCAATAATGGAAACCAGACCAGACCTCCATTTTAAAGTATGAGAAACATAGCCAAAAAAGATAAAGCTAACTGTCCGCTCAACTGAGTCTTGGGCATAATGCTTGGCTTGGGAAGAGCCTACCAAATCCAACAACTTCCTACACTATGCCCTACTACTTCCTCGACATGACTACCATTATAGAAAAAAGAAAATACAGACATAAGAATAAAAAGCGCTAGAGCACCTGGGAGTGGTCTGTCACCCCACCCGCTTGTCCTTTGTTGTACTCCTTTGGGGAGACTGTTTCGGTTCTTCAAATTTGAGCCAATCCTCCTTGTCCATCTATAGGGGTTATGTCCAGATGGTGGATGTATCTCAGGAATAGATGGAATTGTGCATCGAGCCTCTCTTTGTTACTTTGCTGGTTCTTTTCTACCTCCACTAACAACTTGACGATGGTTTCCAACCCGCTGATTCGACGATGAATTTCTTCCAGCATGGTTTTAATTTCCCAGTGGTCTTCCTTGCGTGCCTCGTCTCGATCAGACTTTACTTTACTTATCAACATTTTGATGACCCATGTTGTCTCCACCGCTATGTGATAGAGGGTCTCTCTGGGACGGGTAGCCCCCAAATATTTTATCCAGTATCTAGCTATTGAGTAATCTCCCCCCACTCCTTACCACTCCGCTCCTCCTTGATCTCTTCCTCCCACTTATTGACTGCTTCCTTCCCCTTCTGCGAGACCATCCTCTAGAATGTGTTTGCTGCCTCTCTCACAACCTGCTTGATTATAGTCAAACACCTCGAGCTTTTCAAGATCTCCTTCACCTTGGGGCTTCTCTTTCTCTGGGTATGTTTCAAGTGCACCATGCCTCTATGCCTACCCGACTCTCTACTTAGTCCTTTCTCCTGGTTCCACACTCTGCGTCTCTCCTTCACTGACCTTCTCTTGAGACTATATATTTCACTACTAGCTAAACCCTTCTGGTCGTAGCCCTGTCTGCAACTCTCCTGCTTATAACAGACTCTCTTCTGAGTCCTGTACCTCCTACTAATTCTAGCCTGAAGTGGTGACCTCGACCCTCTTTATTGGCTGGTAAGGAAAAATGGTCCATTATGTTGTGATAGCTTCCCTGGTCCTTGCTTCTGTCCCTACTTGCTCTGTATCTAGACACTCTGGGTCCCGTACTTGTCCTGGGGGTAGATGACCCTCCCTTGATTATCACCATCTCCAAACCCCTTATCTCGTCATGAATTTCCGGCCTACTACTTGGCCTCTCTCCCGCACTATCATCTCTAACCTTTTTGTTGTTCTGTACTTCCATCCGTCTACCCACTTGCTTCCTATCTTGTTCCCACATGATAATTGGGGGCCAGGTGTTGTGACCATCATATGCCTCCTGGGTCCCACAGTGGGTTGAAGAGCCCCACGTCATCCCCGATGTGACCCTCGTCCATGAAGTTTCCACCGTGATCTATTTCACCAAGTGGATGCAGTCCGATCTAAGTTGACCCCTTGGGATTCTTGAGCAAACCTCGTCCAACTCATGTCCCTCACTGTTTACTCCTTTGTTGGCTAGCCTGTCCGCCAATGCATTAGCCGACCTGCGAATCCATCTAAACTCTATCGTGTTCAAGGTTTGCAGGTGTTTTCTAATTTTTTGAAGGGAATGCGCCAGATGCCAATGCCTTAACCCCTTTCCCACCTTGGTTCCATACTGAAGTTTCTTCGTTGTGTTGACAACCAGTGTTGAATCTCCTTCCACGATGACATTCACCATGCCCTCTCTGCGTAGAATTTCCACGACAAGTTCCATAGCTCCAAAATCCACCGCATTATTTGTAGAGTTCCCTATGTTCCCAACATATAGGCGTAAGATGGTCCCTCCACTGTCTCTTATTAGATCACCAACTTCTGCCAAACTAGGATTTCCTTTCGATGCCCCGTCAAAATTCAACTTGATGAAGTCTGTCGGAGGAGGAACCCAGGTATTGACTCCTGTATGGATCTGTGGATCCCAAGCCACATGTATGTTAAGGCTCCAATATTTCAAATAGATCAATTCCAAAATTCGTAAGTCTTGGCCCGAGTTCTGGTTTTTGGAATTGTTAAGGTTAAGGATCTGTACTGTCTCTCTTATTTGAGTTATGATAATATCATTTATCCTTGAGGACGATTGGATTTCATTCTTAAAGAGTCTCATGTTCCGTTCTTTCCAAATTACCCATATTACCATCCCTGACGTTAGTCCCCAACACAGGTTCACCACCTCATTATCACTATACCTCTCCTTCCAATTTTTGATTGTGGCTCTGATATTCCCCCTTACCTTATTTGAATGACGGTAAATAGTAGCCACCCAATCCCAGATCTTGGTCGTATAATTGCACTCGTCTAGGAGGTGATCCGTTGATTCTTCCTAGATCTCACACATATGACAACGTGAGGGTCCAATGAATCCTCTTTTTGTAAGATTAACCATTCAAACACTTTAATCTTTGGCCATTGAGGGCCCTTCCAGATCCTCTCCCAATGGGGTTCTGGGTTTTCTTGGTCCTGTCCTGCTATGTAGTGTCGAGCTTCTTTTAGATTGAATTCCCCTCCATTTTCCCTTCCCCATCTTAATTGATCCTCCTCTTCCGAGACCCAAAATTTTCTTTTACCCAATTCCTCCTCAATCTCGTTAACCATTGGGTCTCCCTGAGCTCTGTTTGGTGGATTTATGTTGTCCCAAATTCTCCATCTAGCGTTCTCCTCCCTCTGTTTCCAATACTGATAGACTTTCGTTTTCCCTTGAAGAATCATCTCTTGCTTGATAACCTCTCTGTCCTTGTTTTCCATTAGAATTCCAGTTTCCAAGCATCCTCCCAGAATCTCGTTGTTCTCCCATTCTTAATTTCCCAAAAATTGTGACCCTGTATCCAATTTTTATTCCTCCAGGAAAGATTCCAGTTGGCTGAACTTTCCCTTATGCCCATGAACTTGATCCTCTCTTGGGGGTTGACCTCTGGGGTGTATTTTTCTTTCCACAGTTTAATCCCAGGCACCGAGCTATCTTTTACCTATCTCCACCACAGTTTTGCCCCGTAGGCCTCGTTGGTTACCTGTGGGTCTTGTAGCCCGAGGCCCCCTTTGTTCTTTGGTCTGCACACTTTGTCCCATGCCACCAAGGCCCATTTATTTTTGTCCTCAGCTCCTCTCCATAAGAAGTCTCTCTAGATTGCTCTAATTTTTTGTAGGATTCCTTTTGTGGTCGGAAACACCGACATAAGATACGTCGAGATTGCTTGTAGGATCACTTTTGTTAGGATTAACCATCCTGCTAGGTTCAGAGTTCTATAAGTCCAATTTTTAACCCTCTCCTGCATCTTTTTGATGACACCTTCCCACGTTATAATCCTACACGCCTTGTCCGTTAGGGGCACCGCCAAATTCTTCGTTGGAAGTGTTTTCCTCTCAAAACCCAAAATGTTGGCTAGGTTCCTTTGGACTGCCAAATTTGTGTTGAAGAAGTAGATCATGGATTTAGAGTGGTTTATTTCAACCCTAGAGTCTTCTCCAAACTCTGCTAAAAAAAAATTGTATGCCTCTGCTTGACCGTGGGGATTACGTGGAGCAAGGTATCATCCACAAATTTTTGGTGTGTTGAGGTTGGGTAGTCTTCAAACGGTTTTAGTCCTTTGATTTTGCCTTCGACCGTTGCTGTCTTTATGCTCCTGATAAGCCCTTCCATCATTAAAATGAACAAGAAAGGGGATAGAGGATCCCCTTGTCTTATACACCTCAAGGGGTAGAACAACTTGGCTGGAGCTCCATTTACTAGAAGCGAGAAACTCGTTGTAGAGACTAGGTTGATAACCCATTTAATCGAGTGCTTGTCAAACCCAAATGCTTCCATCGTTTTCGCCATATAGTGCTAGCTTATTTTGTCATAAGCCTCGGCCAAGTCCAACTGGATTAACATCCCCGCTTTATTTTTACTTGTCAAGGTGTGTATTATTTCATGGGTTGTATGATGTTATCTAGAATCTGCCTTCCCTCCATGAAGCCCGCCTGTTCCTTTGAGATCAGAGTGGGGAGAAGTGGTTTCAACCTATTATCTATTACTTTTGAAATTATCTTATACACCACATTGCACAAGGCTATCGGTCGACAACGATTAGGAGTTCTGGCTTCATTTTCTTTTGGAATCATAGTGATCATCGTGGTGTTTAGGGCCTTCAGGATCGAGAAAAAGCGTATGGAGTCCTCCACTATACCATAAATATCATACTTAACCACATCCCATCAAGATTTAAAAAATTCCACTTGGTCTACTTATTCCCATGGGGCCTTTCCAATTGGCATCTCTTGGATCACTTGGTCTACTTATTCCCTTGATATGGGTTTGCAAAGGTTGACATTGTTTCCTTTATGTACTTGAGTTTTTTTGTCTGGTCTATGTTTCTGAAAACTTCTATGTTCCACTTCTTGAGTTTTTCCTTTATGTAATTGAGTTTTTTGTGAAGTCTAAACATCTTTGTCCCTTCTTCCTGGATTTCCTCTTGTCACCATGCTTTAATGCTCTCCTTGAAGGTTGGGTGGTCAATCTAGAACTTATCGAATCTGAAAGGCCTGTTCTTTGGTGTTGCTTGAAAATTTGCCTCCAATCGCACCGGTCAGTGGTTTGATCCCCCCCAGGGGAGGATGATGCCTTCTAGAGCTAAACCTTGCAAGATTATAGATTTCAAGACTAGGAATTTGTTTAGCCTCATGGAAACCTCGTGGTGTAAATTTCTCTTGTTGTTCCAAGTAAAATGCCTATTACTAGTCCTGATGTCCACTAGCTCCATTCTTTCAATGAAGGTTGTGAACTCTTCCGCATCTCTGTCCAATCTTCGATTGCCCCCTTTTTTCTCAGCTAGAGTAGTTATAATGTTGAAGTCCCCAACCATAATCCAATTAAGGTTATTGTTCCGCTCCTTTAGGTTTTCTAGGTCTAGGAGCATTCTTCTCTTATCTTCTAACAACCAGGGTTCATATACATTGGTACATATGACCTCCTTTGTGTTCCATATCACTTGCATTTTTATAGATAAAGAGTGCCTAGTGGCTTCTGTCGAGAGTAGATTCATTGATTGTGGGTTCCACAAGGTGAGAATGCCTCCCACTGTGTTTTGACAATCCATAGTCAGAAAATTGTACTTAGTCCAATACTTCGTACTTATTATTTCCATTCTGTCCATATTGCATTTGGTCTCTTGAATGAAGTATACATCTAGTTGTTCCATCTTCAGTCTATTTTTTAGGATTTGTTGTTTTCTAGGGTTGTTCAGGCCCCTTATGTTCCAAGTAATAACCTTCATTTAAACATGTGGGGGTGAGTTGGGAAAGAGATTTTTGATCATACCTGAATTTATCATAAGCGCTCCTAATTCCTGTAGGGCCACGCTGTTTGATTTCCTCCCTTTCTTCCGTCTTGCGTGCTTTGGTGAGTGTTGTGGCTGAGCTTCTCCTATTTTGATACCCAAGTTTCCTATTTCTCCATGCATGCGCTTGATTCCTCTGGTTTTTTCTTCCTCCCTCAAAAGGAAGAGGTATTGGATGTGATCCAATTGATCTGTTGCCATATTGTCGACTTCTTGCTTTTTTCCATTGTTCCAATGTATTCGTGAGGTCTATCCCTTCCCTTTCCATGATATCTTTTAGGTATGGGTATTTTGTTCCAACCTCGCTTGGTGTCATTTCCAAATCGCCATCGACCTCCTGCATTGGGGTATTTGTGTCTCTGTCTCCTTATTCGATTGTTCCCTTGTTGTGCCCGTGATTTCCTTGGGGGTTTTGATTCAATGTGGTCTTATTTTCTTCATGTTCATTTGTTTCCCTTTCCTTTTGCATTTTCTGTTCCTCCTCTTCCCCATGTGTTGGATTTCCCTGTCCTTCAAATCTATTCCTTGATTCCGGGTTGCTCATTGTGGGGGGATTTCCTTGTCTCTTGTTTCCTCTACCTTTGTAGTTTGGCCTAACAAAACCTTCCTCATCCTGGTGTTGTTTTGAGGTTTTCTGTTTCATTTTTTTTTAGCGGGCATTCTCTTAGTAGGTGCCCGTGTTCATGACACCTTTTGCATCTAAACAAGATCTTTTCATATTCTATGCTTTGGATCCATTCCTCATCCCCGAACTCCAAACTGATTGTCTTCGGGAGTGCCCCCGAGACATCAATCTCTATACAAATTCTCGCATAGGATGTATACTTCCCTTTTAATGTTGCATTAGATGCCTTGAAATATTTCCCCAACTTGTTCCCTATGGCTTCGAAGGTGGACGACAACCAATAATTCAGCGGGAGGGAGTATAGCCTGAGACAGACTGGGACACTTTTAAAGGTCTCCTTTTCAGGGGAGAAGTTTTCCTTCCAAGGTCGTATGTACAATCCTACTAAGGCATGGAAATATGGTCCCCCCCTCAAAGATCTTATCTCTGTCTTCTAAGTTCATGAAGACTTTTGTAAAAAAACCTTTCGATCCTAAGTGGAGGTCTACTTCTCCACTCGGCTTCCATTGGTATTTTATCCAGCTGTGCAGGGTATTTTCTGTAGGCCATAGGCCCATAAATTTGCAGATCAGGGCATGTGTCTTCATCTGATCTCTAAAAAGTTGGGTCTGGCGATATTCTAGAATAAACTTTGGGATTAACTCTATTTTTGGTTTCCATGGGTTGTTCCCTCATCCGCCACTTGGGTTTTCCATATATGTCGTACTACTCTGGGCCTCCTTGGTCTCCTCCCCCACTCATTCTTTTTTTCCCTGGTTGTCCTCTTTATGGTGCTCTGGCCCCGATCCCAAGGTCCCTGTCAGAGGTTCCTTAAACCCTACACCGCGTGGAATTTTCTCTCTATCCACCACCACCTGCTTGTAGGATGGAGTCCCGCTCCCTCCCCCTCTAGTCACCATTCTTCTTGCTGCCAAAAATCTAACCCTAGAACCAGTCCCTGGAATCTTTTGTGAGAGCTTGTCAGACCCCGAAAGTTGATGATCCTCTTTAATTTACATTTTTTATTTTTTATTTTTTATTTTAAGTCCATGCTTGAAAAAAGTTGTAATTTTTACCCGGTTAGAAAAATTGGTGCTACCGGTAGCACCATGTTTTGATTTGGGGGTTTATTTTAATTNTTTGGGAGCAACCATTTGATCTTTTAAGCCCATGCTTGAAAAGAGTTGTAATATTGACCCGGTTAGAAAAAGTGGTGCTACCGGTAGCACCACTTTTTGATTTTTGGGTTGATTTTAAAGTTTTTCTGAGCAACCATTTGATCCTTTAAGCCCATGCTTGAAAAAAGTTGTAATTTTGTCCCGATTACAAAAATGGTGCTACCAGTAGCACCACTTTTTTATTTGGGGGTTGATTTTCATGTTTTTTATGCAAAATTATGGTTTTAAGGGATAGAGTTCTCGTTTTGAGGTCACATTTCTCATTAAGTTGGTAACTTTGTTAGTAGTGGGAGTAGGGTTGAAGAAGATGAAGTCAAATCCCCTTGGCTGATAAGAGGCATAGTCACATTAGAGGAAGATGAGGCGTATAATAGCAACACCAACGTGGCAAAAGATTGGCAATGGACCCCTCCGAGAAGGGGAAGAGGATTTAGCAATTGTGAGTGGGCTTGCGTGGCTATAGGTAGGAATCTCTTTGGGATCCCTCATCGAAGAAAACGAGAGAAGATGAAGGAAACCCCTCTTTGAACCACCCCCCTTGCACATTTGTTATCAAGAAGAAAGAAATGAAGAAAGTGCAGAGAGAGAAGTCAAAGAAGTGGAAGAGGAGCCATCAAAAGTGACAAGTGGAAGCAAAGATGAATTCAAGAATACTTTGCAAGGAAGAGCATCAATATTTCTCTAATATCATCAACAATTAGTGGTCAGTTGGGAGGACATAATACTAGATCGAATATGGAAAACCAAGACTTAACTTTGAGGCTTCTCGTGTTTCATGGGACAGAAAGGGAAAATGCAGAACAACATTGGTTTATATGTGAATCTGTATGGTATGTGAAGAGAGTCACAGATGAGGCATCTAAGTGCGCAACTTGAGACCACCTTCAGAGATAGAGCTTCGACATGGTACATGAAGTACAATGTTACTGCGTCAGGGGGACAAGCTAGGTCCTTGACATAGATAAAGAGAGATTTACTTAGGGAGTTTTGAAATCCTAATTCAAAATCTCAGTGCATCACTGAGATAAAAAAGATCAAATAACAAGTTGGAGAAACTGTATGGGACTATGACAAGTGGTTCAAAATATTGTTGGACAGACTAACATTTCAGATCCAATATGTCCAACATAGAGAATGGTTTATTGCAGGACTCCTACCCCCCATTTGCATCTCTCTCATCTAAAAGAAGGTGACGACTCATACAAAGGTAGTGGAGATTGCAATGTGCCTAGAAACTACACCACAGGGTGGTGAGACATCAACAGGGTCGACGTAGGTACAATATCAGTTCACAAATTTCACCATGCAATTACAAGATATGGCTAAGGCTATGATGGTGCATGAGCATGTGTGTTGTACTGCATGCCGCACAAAAGGTCACCATAGGAACGAGTGTCCTACACTGGGGAGCTACATGAAAGGAGAGAAATCAACTGAATATGGAGGGGAATCCCACAAGATTTTTTGGGGGGACGACAGACGCGCCAAATCCATTTCCAACCAGACCTCAGAGCGAGTGGTGTGATATTTGCAGATAATGGGGACATATACCTCCCCATTTCCCAACACTACATAAATATCAAAATATTACACATATTCCATTTTGTGAGTTTTGCAAATCCATGGGACTTGATGTGAACAATTGTTGGTCACTTCAGTTGATGCAGGGAGGGAAGCCGATAAAGATAAGGGGACCAAACAGAAAAAGACACAAACACCACTGGTGCAGACTCCACCTCTAAAGATAACGCCCACACCGATCAACCTAGGTTCAAGCCTGGAGCCTGACGATTAAGTGTGCACACCAAATCCCCTATTGGAGATCCACCATTCACCCATCGAGGAAGAGGCCCCATCATAGTCTCTAAAGCACACAATGGCACCCGATCAAGGCAACATTAGAGGGATGAATACCAACAACCCAACACAAGAGAAAGGCATATTGTTGCACTCGTTCCAAGCCTCGTCAATGAGCTCAAGGGGCAATTGGTCATGCAATAGATCATGCAAAAAGAGGTAATGAACAAATTCGACACCTTGTATCGATAATTGGAAATTATTCCATTAGCTGAGTCCCCAACTAAAACACACCAGGTGACAAAAATCACCTCACCCCCCATCACAACAAAACAGTCTCCAGAGAAGAGTGTTGCATTCCATTCCATCGACAGTCATGACTATTGACTCCTCCATCGTTGACCTAGCATTGGCACAAGTGCCTTCATAAGACCTACAAACTTATATGGTTGTAATTATGACCGAAATGGGGGATAGGCATCGGGCCCTCAACCAATCTTATGAACAATTATAGTAGCGACATGAATAAGAAATTACTACACACCGAGACATCCATGACAACTTCACCAAGAAATAGTGGTTTGCAAGGAGATTGAAGCCGCACATAAAGATATCAAGGCACTTCATACAACGACAATTAATGCACACTCATAATTGATTAACACAATCGAAAATATTTTTCAATAAGTCCCTCATACATCATAAGAGACTTCAGACCTCCCCACCTCATGCAAACTTGGAAAGGTTAAGGAGAGAGTTCTATATCTAGAAACGCATAACCTCGAGCTCTAGAAAAATCTAAAGCACCCTCCAACAGAGAGTCAAGAGTTGCAACAAAGAATAGCGGAGGCGAAAGAGGAACTAAAACAGGGGCAAACATGTATCACAAACTTCGCAGGGGTGGTTGAATATAACTTTAAACTTTGTACACATCTCCAGAATTCTCCCAGAGTCCGCACTATCGATGATTAAATCCAAGCAACCGAAGCCCAGATCGCACAACAACAAAAAACATTATCCTCTCTACCCCTGTTGAACGAGAAAAATCCATGACATCAATTTCCAACAAACTTCAAGAGATCATAGTATCCCACATCGAATGACAAACAGTCTAAGGCATCACACTATACACAACCAATAAATCCCAACTACATTACAACCAATTGGCAGTGACACAAGCAATGACAACCCGACTTGTAACAAAGATGGATCAAATCAACCTTCACTCACCAATGACCACACCGACTGATTTCGAGGATGTCTACAAACTGACACACCAACTGCGAGAACGTTTTGACAACGTTGACGATCACTTCAGGGCATTAGTCCAGGAACTAATGAAAACAGTGCTATCAAGCTCCTCAATCATGCCATAAACTGTGTCGTTGGCTTGAGGACGAGCCAACTAATAGTGTTGGGGGCATGTTGGAACCTAAGGTTTGAATATCGCGTGCGCGTTGAAACATATGCATGAAGTGATTCCAAGTTTTAGAGTTTGTGCCAACCAAGGATTAACTGCATGTGCAATTTGTATTGCACACAATGACATAAAAGAAAGCACATGCAAACCGAATATGAGTGTATCTTTCTAGAATCATTGTAATTGATTTTGTAACAACCCAATTGATCATGGTTGAGGTTACATATGAGTTGGAAAGTTAGTTATGATTTCCATGCTCCGCGAAAGATATGGGGGGATGCATGCAAGGATGTAACGGGTTGGGAATTTTGAGGAAAGAGAGAGTTCATTATTGTAAGAGAGGAGTAAGTTGGAATAAAGAGAGAGTTCCAAGTTTAGTTTTGTAACCATTTTTTCATAAGTATGTTGTTGAGAGATAGTAGATATGTATTAATGAGAAGAAAGACATCTTCACGCACAACATGTCTCTGTTCTGATTCACTGTTAATGCATTATGAGTAGGCTTCGGCCTCTATGCATGAAATTGTATCTGAATGATGTTGAACTGAATGAATGGAATCTGAATACCTTTCCCTTTTCATTTCATGTGTTATGGTTTGCATGTATATATGTTTATGTTCTTATATATAGTAATATAATAATAAGCTATGAATGAATGAATGATTAACTGCTGGAGGTTTCCTACAGCGTTGTCTCTTCACACTCTGCACAAGACTAATGGTCTCTGTCATTCTCATGGCGTCTTGGGTGAGACCTTCTTCGTCCCTCGACTAAAGTTGAATATGTTGGCACCTATGGGGTTTTGTTGGTAAAATATTAACGAACCCTAGGCCTTAACCCCCCAACGAGTAGAATATGGCCAACAAGACATTTCATGTTGGGTACCAAAACAATGTCCTTATAGGCAAAGCTACAATGCATAATTCCATGACACCAAAACAAAAAGAATTACAATTGCTTGATATCTAAACAAATGGTAATACAAGCCAATGGTAAGTAAGAAAGGATTTTTCAAGGCCTTTCGTGTTAGGAGAAATGAAAACACCAAAATGAGTCAACCATAGACTCTACTGGTAAAGAGGAAAAGTTAATGAACAAATCGACATGGAAGACGTTTTCATAAAAGATGATGTAAAGTGTGAGATTGTGAGAAGATAAACTACAAAGAGGAACATTACTACTTCTTGCACTTAGAAAGAAACTAGCAAAAGCCTTAGAAGCTCAAGTGACCAAAAACCAAGCACTCATGCAAGTTGAGCAAGTTTATTAGGAGTTTGCATTTATAGTCAAGAATGATCCAACTAACTAACAAGTGGACCAAAGGGACCAATTTCAATTCAAGTTAAAGAGAATATTATGTGAGCTATATTCCATCGTAGAAGCTAAAAATATCTTATTGTGGCCCAACAATTTAAGCTTCAAACAACACCAAATAAAAAACCATACACCTTAGATTGTTACACAGGTGTTGAGCTTGACATCATGAAGTAGTGCAAATTCACGTTTATAGAAAATTTTGCATTTGTGGATGAAGTGGAATGTGTACACTGTAGTTACACTAAATATGTGCAATGGTATTTAAGAGTGCTTATCTACAAGATGCGCATGTTGGATATCAATGAAGACCAAACCAATACAATTTGGTAAAATATGGTGTAACCTTGGTAAATGTTTCATAACAAAATTAGGTTACCAATTATAACCACCAAAAAATAGAAGGCAAGTGTGGAAAGGGTTACCAATCAATTTCCCTACCATGCTACAACCACAACTTCATATACATGTATATTATTAAAGAGAAATGGTTAGCATGCAACCTGCTCCAACTCTAGAGAAAATTGTTGATCATTCCTTTGTACTGGAAATCTCAAGTGAGTGGATAAAGTGGAATGTGTAATTCCACTAAATATGTATAATGGTATATGGTAGTTCTTATCCACATGATACTCATGTTGAATATCGACGAAGACCAAACCGATACAAATTGGTAAAAATAATGTAACAGTTTCATTCTAAATTCTCAAAAAGGCAAAACAATGCCCTTGGCTTCAAACTCTACATGCTACCCAAATTTGGGTGAAAGAGTTAACTAGATTTGTGTGAAAGAGCCAAACCCATAACACTAGAAAAATCCAAACCCATCACACTAAAAAAATCCATAGCACCAATAGAAGCCAAATCATTTACTCTTAATATATGCACACAAACATATTTCCATGATAGAATTACTGTGAGTAGATAAAGTGGAATGTGTAATTCCACTAAATATGTAGAATGGTCTATGGTAGTTATTATCCACATGATACTCATGTTGAATATCAACGAAGACCAAACCGATACAAATTGGTAAAATTAAGGTAATTGTTTCATTCTAAATGCTCAAAAAGGCAAAACAATGCCCTTGGCTTCAGACTCTACAAGCTACCCAAATTTGGGTGCAAGAGTTAAACAGATATGTGTGAAAGAGCCAAACCCATAACACTAGAAAAATCCAAACCCATCACACTAACAAAATCCATAGCACCAATAAAAGCCAAATCATTTACTCTTAACAGATGCACACAAACATATTTCCATGATAGAATTAATGTGTTGAAAAACATAAGTAGGGTTGCCAACATGGAAGGAGCAAATTCCTACTAATTAAAAATGACTCATTTTCTCCAATGCAAGGCACTGGAGGTTCCTACCAACTAAAAATGTCTCCATTGCTCCATGCAATGCACTGCTCCTTCATTTCGGTGGGTTTTTGTTGCTCCACCGAGAGCTCCTCTTCCATTTCACTACAAACACTATGAAGACATATTATCCATTGAAGTCACACGAACATATTAGTCATTGAAGCAATGAAGAAAAGGAAACCATACCAAACACATTGAATTACCCTAGTCCATTGCTATTGTTGGTTGTCAGAGAGCACATAAGCCAGGGCATTCAATTTGTGGCTCCACAATTTGCAGGGTTTCCTCATTACAATGGCTCTAAACAAAGGTTCATCTTCAATTGAAACACATGGTTTCTCAAGGGCATAAATGGAAAAGATGAATGGGATGCACCCAAATTTTGTAGCTACGATAGAGTAAACCACATGCCACTTGGAGTAAACAAAGGAATTGTGCAGGTCATTCCATGGATGAATTATAGCCCAAACAACAAACCCAATGAACAATGGACAAGCAAGTGGCAATTTAGGGGCATCATCGGGTTGGTACACATGATGGAGACCACAAGAAACATCCATGAATGAATGCATAATGGAGGCAGAGTGAACCAATTTTGGGTATCCATGTAAAATGGGTATCAGAGTCTATTAAGAATAATAGAGAAATTGAGGGGCATGGGGAAATAAACTAGATCGGTGCCAAAACCCATGCCAATCAATGTGAAATAAATATCACAATGATCCTCATCCATGTATCTATCCAATGGTGCCATTTCCAAGTTAGCGAGGTGGCGTCTATGTGGTCAATTGAGATTTGTTTCTATAGGTAGATCACTATCAACCTCCCTCTCCTAGTTTAATTATAATTTTTTTATTTTATATGGACATAAAATACAATTGGCCTATTTCTATCTAATTGAATCAAAGAGTCCTTTTTTTCCAGGTTACACTTCCTATGGAAAACCCCCAACTACTTCCCCTCATTTGGAGGATGGTACCTAGGGTAAACCCTAGAATCATCAGGGCACAAGGTTAGTCAAAACAAGGCTTGAATCCATTACAATAATATGCTCGTTAAGAGTTCAACATGTCACTTGTTGGAATTGAACATGGGTGGGGAGGTTAAAAATTATTCTTCCCAACCACCCAAGCTAAACCTAATTAACAAATCAAAGAGTTCTTATCATCATACATACATACATATGTACATATACATATACATATTTGTGTGTATGTGTAGTATGTATGTATGCTATATTGTTGGGGTTTTAGTCAAGGTGAGCCTTGCTGGGTTATCCATTGCTATTGTGGTTGGTGGTTGAGCCATCCTCCATCTAAATATTTTGAGGAAGAGGGGGATGTTACTCATGTTAGCTTGTTTAGGATTGAGTCAGGGTGAGTCTTGCTAGGTTGCCAATTTCTATTATGGTTGGTGATTGAGAGACCCTCCATCTAAATATTTTGAGGAAGAGGGGGATTTTGTTAATTTTTCTTTGGAAAAAATAATAATATATGTTATGAATAAAAAAATGAGCCAAATACTATGACAATTTTTGTTGTAAAGCAAATAAAAATGGAATAATGATGATTTAACTCACTAAGCTTGTGTTGTTCATGGATGTTACCAAACAAAAATTAATGTTGTTTATTGATATGCTAAAAAATATTTTTTATTTGATTCTCTTGAATCCCATTACCCATCAATTTAAAGGGTTCTTTATAATTTTTGTGGCCTAGTTTTGACTAAGTACTAGCACATAGTAGAGTTCAATAGAAGGTGAATCCGCAAAAACCATGAGATTGTAGAAAACTAAGTATGTGGTTTTGCACATGTTTGAGTACACAAAGGTCGAGGAGTTGTCTTATACATCCTCTGCACCCAATACCTTTAACCCTATGCACATGTATAAAGGCGAAATCCCTTTTGTATGAGTGGGTTACAACTAGCATATTCTTTGGTATATTCAAGAAACTTTTGAAACCACTAAAATTGCGTGCACACACACACACACAAGGTTTGTAATGTTGTGATTATTAGAGAAAAAATGAGAGTTTCGAGTTACTTGTTTTGTCACGAGTTTTCGCATGACTCATTATGTAATGATCAATTTGTTAATACCACGAATAATTGTTTTACTCATTTATACATGTTTGTGATGTATCTTGATGCTTTGCATGTTGTTATATTTACTATGCATGTTGTTAGTTTAGTTAGCTTGAATAGATGTGATTAAATAATACATAATGGATTTCACATCCCAACAAACACATTAATAACATGACAACTACCATATTTGCCTTGGGTGAGACCTCCTTCTTTTAGAAGGTTGAATATGTCAATGCACTGGATTACATCGGGCCTTTGTTGGACACCTTCCATGGACCTTGGGTCTATTATAGAACCAAAAACATGGTTTCATTGCACTTAATCAAGGCAAAGAAACATAGATGTGGTGGAGACTAGTGAAGGATGAAGTCAAGACTAATTGGAAGAAGGAATTCACCGGATCACCTATTAAGAAAATGTGTATGTGGGAGAGGATGTTGCAAGATTCAAATACAAATACTTCTTTGAGTGTGATATTTTTTAGGCGGAATTCTTGGTAAACCTACATGAATGGCTAGAACGACTAATGGAGAAGCATTGGTGTTGGATTTCATGGTAGAGAGTTGAGTGGACCCCGAGAATTTGCTAAAGATCTAGTATTTGGGCTATAAGTTGACTTGGGGAATTGATTTTTGGTACAAAGGTGGGGTGGGGTTTGCGATAGAATGCCATTAGTTATTAGCAAAGGTGCCTAAATTATTTAAGAAGGGGACATGTTGAATATTGATTGAATTGATACTAGTGTGGATAAAAATATTGATGGTGGAACAAGGTATGTTTCCAAGCCCTACTGAGATGGATGCATAAGCCCTCCTTGGTTGGTGGGGGGGGGTGGGGTTGAATAATATGAGGACTTGATGGTGGATTTGGTGTCATATGTTACTTTAAGGATCAATGTTGGTAAAAGTAAAGGATTTTGAAAGAGAATAACATAAGTGACAACAAAGACAGATTGATATAGTAGAGAACTAGTGGAATGGAGAAATGGAAAATATCCACGTGTTGAGGCGGAAAAAAATCCCTTCAATAGACAGGGGTACTCCTCGGTATGAAGTCCTAATTAGACCTCATGTCGTTTGGGATATGAGACCCATTTGGATTTTGGCCCGACAACCATTTCTAAAATAAGTGGGTGTGGTGATGATGTGTAGTGCAATGTGTAGTATGCAACTAATCTAAGTGATGAAAACAAACTATTCTAACCTATCCTAGCTAGGAGTAGACTAATTAAGCAAATAGAAGGTAAATCACAAAGTCTTACTAGCACTTCATAAACAATTATTTGTTAAAGAAAAGCATGAACTCATAAACAATGAATTATACGGGTGAATAGATTAGTCTATAACATCAAGTCATTCATTAACCATCTATTTCCCAACTCAGAACAACAATATCAAAAAATCAATATAAATGTAAAGCCATGGAGTTCACAGAAGAGTAGTCAACACATGACTAATATATCCTTACAACAATGAAGATGAGAATACAAATACTGGAAGCGGTTCACAACAAGCATATTACACAACATCAATTACTCCTAAAAAATGGCGTCGAGGCCTTCTTCTCTTTAAAATTCTTAGAAATAGATATAAAAAATTACAAAAAGTAAGAGATCTTGTTACAAGGTTCTTTTGGACATTTATAGCTCATGCTACAACTATTTCTTGGGACTTCTTAACTTCCCATTGGTAGTTACAACCTTTGGACTTCCCTGATTTTGTTTTTTCCTAATTTTATACAATTATACATTATTCCTAAAATCAAATTCACCCTTGAGATTTGTATTGAAAATATGTGTTCCAAACTCCATGCTAGGAAGAAATTTCCAATACACGTCTAAATAGCATATTTCTGAAATAAAATTCATGTGGCCGTGTCCCTGGACACAGGGCCCATTTCCATTTTCAATGTGTTTAATAATGAATTGGTGACCCTGAGGATTCATTCCTATGAAAATCTCCCTAGAGTGCATATATTCTTCTAGTTCATCCAAGATTTGATCCATGGGTGTGGGTGCACTCATCTCTCCGAGTTTGGGCAATCTACATTTCTCGATAAAATTTTCTGCAACTTTGTATAGGCATGTGCAGTTTCCTACTAACTCAGATATGTCCTTTTCCAATGATGCTCCTCCTTTCTGGCAGTTGGTTAGAGCTACATGATCTAACTAATTTTCCCTCTCTGTCATCCTAGGGAGATATGGAGGTGTGTTTGGACTGTCCCCAACGAGGCAAAGAATCTTGTGGACAATTCTTGAAATTCTTTCGGGTTGGAGTATAATTGTCTGAGCATATTTCTTAACTCTTCTTGTACTTCATGATCACAGGATATGATTTCGATGATGTTCTCTTTATCTACCTTAAAGTGTCTTACCTCTGCCTCCAGGTCCTTGATCATTGCTTTGTATTCCTCTATTTATTCAACCATGCTTTTAATATTTTGTTTAGCAACTTGTGAAAATGCCACTCTTGTTGAAGCTAAAGCTATAGGATCTTTAATAGTATCCAAGATGAGTAGTGTGTCTGTAGTGATGGAAATTGCATTAGCTTTTGGTATTGACAACATATTATGGGATTTCCTTAGAATCCTTCCTTTGGATTTATAAAAAATGAAGGGGTCAAGGTTGGCCACTTTGTCAAATTTAGAGGGGGTGAATTCGCCCAACCCCAACTCTCCTAGAGGAAAATGGCCTTCGATTAAATTGGTGCTCGAGGTGGATCATGTTGGACCAATATCAATTTGATCAATGTCTTAGGCTTCCTCTTGGGACTTCTTATCCTCCTCTTCCTTCCTCTGGATTTCTTCTTCTTTTTGCTTCAACTTCTCCTCTCGTTCTTGTTTCTCCGGCTTCCTTTTCATTTCTTCCTTTTCATGTATTTTTCTCCCTGCCTCTTGTTGTTGGAGACTCAATGATCCGGCCTTTTTTTTTTCTCTTTTATTGCTCTTCTACTTTCTCGAATCCATCTTCCTATTCCCGTTGAAGTCTCAATGCTTTGACTTCTTTTTCTAACCTTTCTTTTTCAACTACTACTTTAGTTGCAATTTTCTTCTTAGCCCTTTCCTTTTCTAATATGTCCTTCATTTTGGAGATACCTCCCATCCTCAAAATGAATTCACCATAATTTCTAGTCCTCCTATACAATTATTCCTCTTACCATGCATCATTGTGGTAAGACCATCCATATTTGCAATTTTTGTAGTGTTGGCTAATGACACCCAAAGTATCATGCCTATGGAATCTCTCCTCATTGAAATGGAAAGTCAACATAATGTATGTGTAACATCCAGCTCTTGCGCACACGTGATTTGACTTATTCTTTGAGGACACTTGCGTGCAAGTGATCCGGTTTAGTATATGGGTGTATGTTTCACTTATGGATTCTGATGATGATGTTTTTGGATTATGGTGTTATGCTATTTGATATCTATGTATAGACAGGTGATATTGAATGGTTTCTCCTAAGTGTGCAGGACACTTTACAGGTTGAGGATGTTGATGGCATCAATGGACCTCCTAGGACTCCAGATCGAGTCAGGGAGTGGACTGTATATGGTTTGAGTATTTCTATTTTATGCATATGTGACATATGATCGGGTATATTATGATGTTGTTTATGGATCGTTGACAATGTTTCATTGATGGATGCAGGATGACGATTGATTACTAATTAGACTCACATAAGGAGTAAAGGGGCCATGCACAACAACCAGATATTGAGGGAGAGGTGTGGAAGCATCCCTGCCAAAACCTAATAACACTCCCGCCATGGCTCGAATTGTAGATTAACGATTACTTAGTTTGAGAGATCCACGATGTCATGAGGGCAGACCGAGACAGTCGCTCATGAAGATTCTAAGGGGTGTGCAATAAGGCAGGGTCCTTCTTCCTTAGAGACTCTTAGTCTCTCACAAGGTCTCCTGATGGAGTATTAACTCCAAGGGTTTGACAACTACTGAAATCAGTCAAAGGCGAGTGGAACCCTTGGAGCACATAATGCGTCTTGAAAGGCACGTCACATAATTAAAACTTGAATAAAGGAGAGTGGCACCCTTGGAGTACAAAGTGAATCTTGAAGGGCACGTCACGATCTTTAATAAAGGTGATTCAATGAACCTAGGTTCCTAGAAAACAATATTTGTTTTGACATGGTCAGGCTTAAAATATTTATTAAATGAGTAATCTTTATGAATTATAAAATCTCCTTAAAAATTCTAAGCCTAGTTTAAAAATTTGAACTTAAGTCTAAAGTAGGTAAGAAAACAAAAATTTTAACTATAAATTTAATAAATGATGGGGGATGAGGAAAAATCAAGTTAGGAATTGAAAGAGTAAAAATTTGTATCTAAAGATTTAATTATATAAATGTGTCTAAAAGAATACCAATTGGAACTAATATAAGAAAGGAAATAAATATAAAAAGGAATGTGGAAGCATAGAAATGAATCTAGTCTAGTCTAACTAAAGAACTTTCCTAAATTAAACACAACTAAGTGTTAGAAAGACGTCAACCATTAAAAAAGAAATAGAGGGAATAAATGGACAAATATGAGCGATTTTAGGAGCGCTTTTAGGATGGGTGAGGAAAATTGACATTTAATTAAATTAAATAGTGAATTTTTGATGCAACTAAGGGATTGGGTGACAAGTGTACGGGGGAGAGTAACTCCTAATTAATTAAAAAAAAAAACAAATTTAATGTGCAATTGGCAAGTGGACACTAAGAAAAATTCTATAAAAGAAATGGCTACGAGGAGGAATGGATCATGACTGTTATGCGTAAATTTATTCTGTCGGAATTAATTTAATTGATTTTTCTTGTGAGAGTTGGGATACCCAACTTGAAAAAAAAAGAGTGGTAGCTTGACCTTGCGAGGCGAGTTGGGCGCTAGAGTTTTCTGGTTGTGTTGTGCGTGGCCCCTTTGCGGCTCAGGAGGATAAGGGGGAAGAAGAGTACCCCTAGTGTTGGTTGGGAGGTACCAGTGAGGTATTCACGTTTAGCAAGCGGGGAGCAGGACGAAGCGCAAGCATGGGAGATCATCATCGACTTCTCACCTTCGGTTACTGTATTTTTATTTAAATTTGTAATTGCATTGGATTAATTTGTATAATCTATTTTTTTTTTTACCTTGCGTAACTGTGTGAGATCTTAAGATCAAGAGATAAAATCCTAGATGCTTTTATAAATGTTGGAGGCGGATTCTTAATAATTTCACCGCCATTTTTAATGTAAATTTGAGCTTGAATGTATACATATATAAATGTTTGACCACCATTGTTGTTAATTTCAAATCTAAGTTGAATGTATACATATATAAATGTTTGACCACCACCATTGTTAATTTCAAATCTGAGCTTGAATGTCTACATACAGAATGTTTGATCACCGCCTGGTTAATTTCAATCTGAGCTTGAATGTCTACATACAAAATGTTTGATCACTGCCCTTTAATTTGAACCTAAGTTTGTACTATCCGATCCATAACACATTTTTTTTTCCAAATCAAATTTTTTCTCTAATGAGGTCGTTGCCAGCCAAAATTAATCTGGAACCGATCAAAATTCTTCTGATCCTTACCCACGTTTTTGCTTACTCTCCAACGAAGTTTGACTCTGCCAATGCACACTCCACTTCTGCATTTTTGGTGTAAAAACGTGCTCAGACTGTGGGGGAAACTAACAAGAGTTTTTACCCTCCTTACCTCTGCGTTTTTGGTGTAAAAACGTGCTTAGACTGTGGGGGAAACCAACATGCAGTTATACCATGTTTATCTCTGTGTTTTTATGTGTAAAACATGCTAGCTTGTAGGGGAAACTAGTATGCATTTTTACCATCTACATCTCTGTGTTTTTTTTGTGTAAAACGTGCTAGCTTGTGGGGGAACCAACATGAGGTTTTACCTTCTTTACCTTTGCATGTTGCTCACTATTTTTGCCTAGAACTTTCCTCATTATCTCTGCGTTGTTGGGGAATTTACCAACTCTATGTTTTTTTTCATATCTCTAAATTATTAAGTCCCTGCCCTTTTCTTATTCCTACACTTTTTTTTTGGCATTAGAAGATGCCCTGCACATTGGAGTGTCCTTTAGTTTCATTTGATTTTAATTAGTAATATTCAAAGACAAAAATCTTCTTTCAATGCAATCACATAGTTTTATATGTATCCTCTTCCTTTTGATGTCTAGAAGTCTTCAATTTTAATATTTGATGTTAAGTGTCATTTTATATCTCAATGTTAATTTTAATGAGTACTTTAGATATCTATGACATGTCAATAAAAGGCTCTATTGAATGCTTGATTTATTTTGAGGTCAGTCTATAAATGAATGAAATAATTCTATTCGTGCATGCATTATAGGTGATGTATCAAATTTACTTGAGTATGAATTAAATTGTTGAAGGACTATTGTAGATTAATAACACTTAAGTTGGGGACTTTACAATGTAAATTGTAAGCCTCATTGAAAAACATGACTACTTTGCGCATGAATTTGGAATTGATACTTATTTTGCGCCATGTATTAAAAGAGATGCATTGAATGTTGGGATGTGATTTGATTACATAAGTGCCTTGATTAATGTTCATGTGTGATCAATTTAACAATTAGATTGCTTGTGCGCCTTGAATAATGTAGAGGGGTGATTACTTAAGTAAATAAATCATTTGCGCGCCACGAGATAAATGTTGATGAATTTCGCATTATGAACAACGCTGATGTGTGATTAGGTGTGTGATTGCTTCGTCATTATTCTTTTGCACCTTGAATTTAAATGTTGACTAATCTGGTGTCATGAATTTATTAGATATATGACTGATTTAGTGACTAGCTTTCTCTTGCGCCTTACTTAAGTCGACATGTGACTGTTCTAGAATTGTTTACTCTCGCACGCAACACATATCTAATTGTTGATGTATGATTGATAACGATATTGATTACCCTTGCGCCATGATTAATTGATGAATATGATTGATGGATGGATCTGGTTGATGATTGGACTTGTTTGTTAGTGGGATGTAGACACCTCGTTGTTCCTCAGAACAATCGCCATCCTTGAGACCTTAAATGGTTAAAATAAATTGGAACTTAGGCTTGAGCATTGCTTATGTGTCCTAGAGGTCCTAACCTTGCAGGGTAGGTCGGGCGGGTAGTCATTTTATACTCATTATTTGATTGTACGTGTTGTAAATCGTTCAAGATGATTATGATGTGTTGATCTGCTACGCTACTTATGTTTATGTGTCACTATCCTTCATTGATGCATTGAATGCGTCATTAGTGATTTCCATGATGAGTAGCTGGTATTGCTTTTACTTATGATGTTGATTAGGCATTGTTGTGATCATGTGTTGATGTTAATTTCTTAACACAAGTAAAAAAAAATTACCTTTTCTACTTCGCTTTTTCTTAGCCATAACGAAGGGTCGTTACAGTATGCTTTTTCCCATGCTTCTTTGGCATCTGTGAAATTGTAAGATCCTACATGAAAGATATTTTGGGGCCAAGGTAGTTTCTTATCCTAGGCTAGAGCTACCCCAACTCCATGGGCCAAAGTGTGATAAGAAACTTCTTGTAAAACCAACTTATATGGTATGCATTTTGGGAATAAATGTGGAGATTTTATGGCCCCATAAATCCTGATGTATGGTCTTGCTCCATCACATACCAATCTCCAACTTTACTTACTGCATGCATAGCTTTCTCCGACATGCACGATGTTGGAGAATAGAATAACAATTGATATAAATGAGTGTTGAAGTGTTCACAAATCTTAGGATAATGGATGTGATACTTATTTTCCCAGAGATCTTGAAAATGTACATGAATAGGAGGATCACTTGGTTGCCATTGCCAACCCATACCCGAGAAGGCATGTATCAGGCAACCAACATCTAATAGGTAAAAAGACATGAAATGCGGGGTGTTTCCTTGGCTCTAAAGTGACGGAGACGATGGAAACCCAATTGAAAATTGTGTCAATTTTAGTGACTTCTATGCACTCAAAATAATTAGATAGGTATATCTTCATTCTCAATATATATGGGCCTATCTCTGGGTAAGGAGTACATGGATGAATCACTTGGATACCCCATTTTTGTCTAACTTAACTTAATATTTTAGATGGGACTTATATATTATTTTGAAACCAAGGGAGGTGTAATACCCTCTCGCTAGACCTTGAGTATTTGTACTATTGGTTGGACTCCTCTTTCAGGATGACTCCTTTGTTGGAATTTACTTGCCATGGGACATATGCGTGATTTGGTGAATGTAACCCTGATTGATTTTTATAAGTAATTCTCACTTGATGTGATGATTATTATGAGGCCCATCAACCCATGCCTCAAATGACTCTACTAAATTATGTACTAAGCATGAGCATTTGAAATAAAAGAAATTTTCATTTTAAACTATATCAATTGTATACTATGATGTCTATCTGAAAATTCTTATTTAACAATAGGAATACAACAAATTTCTATTTCTAGCATAAATTTTAGTTTTCCAACCTTGTAATTTAACATCATAAATAAATGATTATTCCATAAATAAATTAGGTATTAGGATATCCAACTAGATGTTTATCCTCCAATCCAACTAGGAACATCCTCACAAGATCCCTAGCTCTAGAAAAAACCTTAGGGGGTATTATTGGTTGTCCATTCCCAAAGTCCTATAACTGTAGTCCCAATATGTCTCGAATACCAAGTCTAATCACAAGTCAAAATTCCAATCTCAGTGCAAAAATTTCCATAACAAAGTATTCCCTGATTTTGTTTCTCCTCCCTCTCAAAAGAAAAATCACTTTCCCCAAAATACTTTGAACCCCAAACCTCTCCAAAATCCTTGCCCTTGTCTCCTTCCACCAGCTTCCCCTCGAAAGACTCAACTCACCATCAAAGTCATCCCTCCCTTAACATTCTCTAGCAAGTTATACTAACTTAATAAATAACAATTAGTTCACACCAAACTTAATTGTTTCAATTTAACATGAAACATACACACACACACAAAACTCAATATAATAACATTAAAATATAATAAATTGCTCAATTTAATAGTAATACTAAATCTCATTAAATCAATTAACTTAATCAATAATACTAACTCTAATGACATCAGTTAACTTAATAAATAACATTAACTCTAATCAAATCAATTAACTTAATAATAGCATTAACTCTAATCAATTCAATTAGCTTAATAATTATACTAAGATATTATGCACCCATGAAAAACAAGCATAACTCTTATTTTAATACATTATAATAATATTAATGTACACACGTAAGGTATGTATGTGTAGCTCGCGCATACATAGCTTGTGCGTGTACTAAAGATAACAATCATCACATCTAATGCAAATTTCTTGTATGTTCACAACCCAATCGATAGTGCAATCAACCTCATAATGAAATAAATCAATCATTTACACTAACATAATAGCAAAAATCCACCTGTGACAACAATTACATATGAATGAAATATTCACCTAGATTAGCATAACTTAGTTAAGCATTTAATGCAAAAGAACAAGGAATAAGTCGAGCACTACTTGGTTACATGATTAAAACCCAACCACACTTTCAACTACTCCAAACATCCTTCCTCCCTAACCTACTTACATCTTCCAGATCCTATCATTCATTTGCTGGACTATATTGGAGCATCGACTATATTGAGCTAACTTTAGATTGAACCCATAATTGGAAGTGTCAACTACCTTGACCAAGCTTCCATAGTAAACAATCGATAGTTTCCATCACATGTCAATGGGAGCGTGACTTATCTTAGACCTCCCATGACTCCAGGTTTCAGAGGATAAACGATGGGCAATACCTCCACCCCACCTAATAGAACTAGGGTCAACACCCTATCATGGATCATATTGTGGCGCTATGTTTTGGGATATTTGCCATCGAATATCCAGTTTTAGGTAGTCATGTCACCTAAAAAACCTGCACTTGCTCAAATATCGTAGCAATGCATTTGACCCAATATAAAATAACATAAAGATTATTCTTGTCATACCATTTCTCATTCGCTGTCCATGACATTGACCACTTAATATCACACTTCTTTGGTTATCACATATCCCATTCAACCTATAGTTTAGTTTACAACACGAGCTCATGTATAACCATATACTATTGACATGTGATTGCATTAGAACATATCATTGAACCCGATATCCACGTACCAAGATTCTTCAATTAAGACTTGCATGCTAGAAGTAAATCACATAACGTCCTTCATTAATAACATAACAATAATCATTCATAGTATTTACATATGCGTAGGTCCACATGTCCATAATTTGAAGTTCCGATATTTAATAGTGTTCCATAGATAATAAGCAATGAAAATACAACAATGCCATAAGTAAATTTAGCCACCTCAGTCAAAATGGGGTGTTACATACACCCACACTTCAGAAAACTTCATCCCTAAGTTATGGCAAAAGAAAGTGAGGGATGATCTCATTGTATGGTCTATGCATCCTCTCAAGTTGCAGATGTTGGGCTATACTTGTTCCACTAGACCTTAACTTGGTCCACCAAATGGTATCTGAGCTATCAGATCCTATGGTCCAATATGCATAATGGTTCAACCATAATGGTTCCCACGTTCGAGCCCTGCAATTTCTTCCAATTCAATTTGTGAGATTTGACAACAACATAATGTCATAGTATAGATACATGGAAAACATCATGAGTTTTATGCAAGTGGGATGTAAGTACAAGACAATAGACAATTGAACCAATTCTCTCTAGAATTTTAAATGGCAATATAAATCGAGGTGATAGTTTTTCCCCTTTCCAAACCAAATGGTACTCTTATTAGGCTTGATACGAATAAAAATATGATCTCTTACCTTATAACTTCAGTCAGTCCTATGTGCATCATTATAACTCTTTTGTCGATCCCATGCCTCCTTTAAACATTGTCTAATCCGAATCACTTGCTCCTCCATCTCTTGAATCAATTTTGGCCCTACCATCACTCAGTTCTCTAACCTTTCCCAAATCAATGGTGTCCTACATGGCCTTCAATATAGAGCTTGATAAGGAGGCATCCCAATTGAGCTATGGAAATTGTTATTGTAAGAACAATCCACCAAAGGTAGGTACTTCTCCTAGTGGGTTTGGTTATCCATAACATATATCCTAAGCATGTTTTCCATAACTTAATTCACTCTTTCCGTTTTCCCATTCATTTCAGGATGGTACATTGTGCTCAAGTTTAATTAAGTCCCTAACGCTGATTGAAAACTTGTCCAAAACTTAGACGTAAACCAAGAGTCTCTATCCAAAATGATCTTCTTAGGTAACCCATGTAGACGAATAACTTCACTTATAAACACACATACCACATCGGTGGCATCATAAGGGTCTATGATTGGAATAAAATGTGCACTTTTGGTAAGCTTATCAACTATAACCAAAACGATATTTTGCCTTTGCAACATGAGTGGTAATCAACAATGAAATCCATAGAAATGAATTCCCATTTGGACATAGGAACATTATGTGGTTGTAGAAGTCTTTCCGGGTGGTGATGACCAGCCTTCACCTATTGACACTCGAGACACTTAGTGATGAATTGGACTACATCACATTTCATTCATGCCAAGAAGAAAAACTTCTTCATGTCTACATGCATTTTCTTCACACCAGGATGCGCACAATACAATGCTCTATGGGCTTCCTTGAAGATAACGCTTCAAATATCTCCTTCCTTGGGGATATACATCTACTTCATCCCCAAGGATATATCCAATATCCTTCAAACTTCGATTCTATCTACCTCCCATTCTTGAGGGAGGAAGTAATCTTCAAATACCAACTATCTCCAAGAAGTTGTCCCAATACTCACTCCCTCAAATTGACCTTTAAGGGAACCATGAAGAAGGTTTGTGGTTTTTTTCTCAAGGCATCGACCACCATATTATCCTTTCCCTTGATGTACAAAATTTTAAAATCATACTCACTCATGAATTTGCTCGATCGCCTTTTCCCGACATTCATGTCCCTTGCGTGAAGAGGTGCTTCAAGATTTTGTGATCTATTTTGAGTTCAAAGATTCACCCAACAAGATAATGCCTCAAAAACTTAAGAGCTAGCTTCATGTTTGCTAGTTCTAAATCATGAGTATAATAAAGCTCCTCATGTTGCTTCAGATTTCTAAATGCATACGTTATCACGCCCCCATACTGAAACTAACATAGTGCCCAACCCTTGCTTAGAGGAATCTGTGTAGACTGTGAAGTCTTTATCCATATCATGTACTTGTAGGATTGGCGCATTGGTTAGTAATATCTTAAGCTCGATTAATGTAGTCACATTCATTTTTCCACTAATAACTGATTCCCTTGTGCTGCAAGGTAGTGATTTGCAATTTTTCAGAAACTGTCCACAAACCTTCTATAATATCTAGAGATCCCTATGAAGCTTCACACCTCAAGAGCATTTTTTGGCACTGACCAATCCATCATGACCATCACCTTTTCCAGGTCCACTAAAATTCCCTCTCTTGAAATAATATGACCAATATAGTGAATCTCTTTTTGAAAGAAAGAGAATTTCGAAAACTTGCCATACAACTCGTTCTCTCTTAGGCATGACAACATTACTGACAAGTGTTCTTCATGTTCTCTTTCATTCCTAGAATAGATGAGATTGTCATTTAGAAATACCTACACAAAGTGGTCTAAGTATTTTCATAATACACCATTCATGAGGCTCATGGATACAACTAGTGCATTGGTCAAGCCAAATGGCACCACTATGAATCTGTAGTGCCCAAAACGAGTTTAGAAGGAAATCTTAGGAATGTCTCCTTCCTTAATCCTTAACTGGTGATAACCTGATCACAGATCAATTTTTGAGAACACTGCTTCTCCTTTCAAGATCAAAGAGATCATCAATCCATAGTATCATGTACCTATTCTTCACTGTGGTTCAATTCAAATCCCTGTAATCTATGCACAGTCACAAGGAACTGTCCTTCTTAACAAATATTGCTAGTGCATGTTAAATTTTTAAACATTGAACTACTTTACAATTGTAGTAAACAATCAGAATCTCAAGAAGAATAACCAAGCACAAATAACACAAAAAATGGGTTTGCTCAGTTAACCATAGGTAATGCTCTTTCATTACCACCCAACCATAGGCATCCTCAAGTGCCACCCCCGAGCAGAGCAGGAGACGTACTACAGAATGATATCCAAGAGAAAGTCACCCAAACACAGAGATATATGTTGTTACATATGTGCCCAATTTGTTGTCTCAGAAACGCCTCAGATAAGGCCGAACTACCTCAGACTAGTACTCATGCGGCTACCTCAGATGTGTTAGGAGGGCGAGTTGTTGTGTGATAAATGAGGAAGGCTTGACCTTATATATATATATATATGTGTGTGTGTGTGTGTGTGTGTCCAAAGTAATGAGGGGATGTGTCTTTTCACAAGGGCCGACTTGTACATAAAAATTAATTTATAACTCAATACAAATTAACCTTTACACAATAGGGCCGACATGTACAATTATCTCTCATCACAAGTGAATGGGGATTTCTCTTCTCGTGATATCAATCTATAAGAGGTCTCTTGGACGTGAATACCTCCCACAACTACCAAGAACATCAACAATGCACCCCAAGGTGAAAAAATGGGCCTTATAAGTCCTAACTCCGCAATTCCTTCAATTGCATTTGCAACTCATAAAGTTATAGATTCGTCATCCTACATGGTGTCTTAGAAATTGGCTCTACACTAGGTTTTAGCTTGATCACAAAATCAAGCTCTTTCTCAAGAGGTAACCCTGATAACTCTTTCGGAAAAACATCCTAAAATTCTGAAAAAACTGAATATTGATTTAGAGTGGGTCCCTTTCCATCATTTACTACCTCCATTATATACAATCGACACCCTTACCTCATGCAACGTTTAACTTTCATTGTCGAGATAAAATGTAGAGACATTTTTCTTGATATCGTGGATCTCAATTGACCTTCCCTCATCATCTAAACAATCCACCCTCTTCATAAAAAAATCTATGAAAGCTTGATGAGCTTCTAGCCAGTCCATACCAATAATTAAATCATACGTCCCCAAGGCAATGATGTACACTTTTAACTTAGTTGTACCCACCCCTAGGTCTACAAAACATTTCTCAACATTAGGTCCTATTGCTTGTTTTTCCCAAAAGCCATCTCGACCTGTTTAAATCCATCATGCTCATAGATTTCCAACCCACATTTTTCTAATGCACATGCTGAAATGAAACTCTCTATTGCACCATAATCAAATAATATTTTAACCTTGACATGGTTTAGCATATCTAACGAATCCACCACAACAGATTGATGTTCTACCTGACGGTTATTAACCGTTGCAAAGATATGGTTGGCATTGCCTTCCCTTCCCATTGGAGCCTTCCCTTCTCTATGCATACTGTTGAATTATGACTATGGGTAGTCACATTGGTAATGAGATCCCCCATACCCACAAGTAATGAGGTGGAATATGCACATTGCTTCGTGGAGGCCTCTAAAATGAGTTCCTTCGCTTATAACCCATGCCCCTACTAATAGCTCCATGTGAATGTCTTGGAATCGCATGTGTCACTGATGCTTTGGATGTTGCACTGGCTACCATCGAAACACCTACTACAACCACATTAGGTGCATTTTTGTTTCCTTTAGGAGGTGGCCTAGAACTTCCTCCCTAGAGAAGGTCCAATAGGCCTTCCCCTTCCCCACAAATCCTGGCCACCATGGAATGGCAGATTTCATGGCCCCTTTTAAATCCATAAGTTCTACTTAACAAACACTTTCAATTGCTTTAGCAACTAAAGATGGTTTCCACATCCGCACCATGGCCTTTATCTTAGGATTCAACCCATACACAATGATTTGTTTGTCACTGATCAATGTCCATGTATGAGATTTACTTGACTAGTTCCATGAACCTTATCTCATACTCCTTCACAGTTTGGCTTCTACGAACTAGAGCATGAAACTCTCCTATTTGTTGTTCCTCATAGTGTGCAGGAAAATACTTTTTCCTAAACCTCTCCTCAAATAACTCCCATGAGATGGTGTCTGAAGTGAGAAGCAATTGTCTTTCCAAGTTACCCCACCAATTTCCTTTATACATGCTTATAACGAGCATTAGGCAAAGTGGCTATAAGTCAAGGGTCAAAAGCATCTAAGCTCAGTAATGTCGTCTAGGTACCCTATCGTTTCTCTCGCCTTGCGAGTGCTACAACATCTACACCTACTAAATACCCTTAATTGCCTCTTTAACTTGCATCAAATCCCCTCTTATAACCCTTTATAACCTAATACACTTAGTTAATAACATTAGTTAATTAATTGATAACATTAATAACCTTACATATATACAGTATACCAATGTTTTTTTTTTAATTTAAAAACCATAGCTATCTTTTCACATTATATACAAAAAGGATATTTACAAATGTCTTTGATAGAGGCTTGCCTAAAAGGAAACCAGAGCCTCTACCATCAAAGTGTTTTCATGTTTGATCCAATAGTTCAAAGTTTTCTAGATAAACAATGATTTGCATAAGGAAAGAAACAACATATATGTCAACCTATGACTACTCATATTAGACAAAAAAGATACCAAACAAAGAAAGCATCAACAATAGGTGAATGCGGAATTTCCTCTACTACCAATCCCATCAACACTTTTCCTCCTTGACCTCCTCCTCTGCAATACCAAATGGTTGGGGATCATCATTGATCTCAATTGGGTTGGCTTGGGCACCAACTGATTCAATAGAGTCCTCCTTATTCCCTTTTCCAGTCTTCTCCTCTCCCATTTGTGTAACTAAAATCCCAATCCCAAAGACTATGTTGCACACAACCTTGATTTTCCTTCAATGATCTTAATGGCATGAAGGATGTCCTATTGTTCCTCTTGTATTTTCTCTAAGGCTTGAGAAATTAATGTTTTGACTATCCAATAAATCTCTGCAATCCTTAAAAATGTATCATGGGTTCTAGAATACATCGGGTCTTTCACCCATCGTTCCACTTCCTTCAGGACCTAGGAATCCGATAGGTTGTCTTTTCCCTCTAACTATCCTTTTCATCTCCTCTACTTGTGTCTTGGAAAGTTTAGAGCAATTCTTGATACATATGCTCTGTCTCCCAAGCCTCCTTTTTGGCCCTAGCAAAATGATGAGGTTTCTTGGATTTTAAGGCCCTTCAAGTACCAACATCATTGTTCCTCTTGCATACTCTCCCCTCTCTACCAAAGTTGATAGTCATCGTAACCAAATAGCACAATCCCCAAAGGAAACTTGACAACCACTTTAGCAACACCACAAAGCAAACAAGAATGAGACAAGTGAAGGAAAATCGACTGAACAACACAGAGTCGTTTCCTATCCTCCCCCCAAGGACCATCTGCAAAACATCCAAAGCCAAACAAGCTAGACAAGTGCCCAAATTGCTGAGGGTCAAAAGCAAATGACAAGCCCCAAACTAGGCGATGAGTTTAATCCACAACAACAAAGCTAAATGCCAAAAATTGTAGACAAGGAGACCTAAAGATAAGGTGGATAAGTGCCTAGCAAATGTTAAGGTCCCAATGCCATATTTGCATCTGTCTTCAAACAAAGTAGGTCTCAAGACATCTGGAAAGGAGCATTGGTCAAGAAGACACCTCTCTTCCAATGGATTCATATCACTAGCCTTCCTCATTCCTTGCATCATCAAGAAATGATGGCCTTGGTAGCTCTTAGAGCCTTCTCATAACTAATCATACCTCCTCTCAACATTCATGACAATTTGTTCCCTGTACAACCCCATGACCTCGCCAGGCATAGTCATTATGCTATGTTGGTGAGAGGAGTATCATACTCTCTCCCTTATCCCTTCTCACAATCCATTACCTTTGTGTCATCAATGCAAGGCATCACAACAACGATATGACACACAAGAATGGTCATCACCCCACCTATTAGCACCCTATTTGAGTGATTAATTAGACCAATATTATTAGTAAGTAATTAACTAATTAATTATTTACATTAATAACCTTATATATATTAATTAACATTAATATAATCTTTATATATAAAAAATTATTAATTTCCCCCACAATTATTTTATTAACCATTATATATAAATAAAATTAACTTTATATATAAGAATTAACTTTATATTAAAAACAAAAAAGCATTAATCCCATTTTTTTATTATTATTTATAAATAACATTAAAATAAATAAAAATACAATTAAAAAAAATCTAAATATACATTAAAAATAATAAAAAATGAAATGAAATAAGACCCACATGCCTCCCCTTCCCATTTTCAAAATAAAATAATCACCTTTACAAAAACCCTACCCTCTTACTCTCAGGCCCTCAGTCTCATTTGACCTTGGCCATCTCTCCCTCTACAAACGATGGTCCGAGGGTTTGGAAGAGAACCAACTACCTATTTGCATCTCTTCACTCATGTGTAGGGAGCAAACAACCTAGTCCAACATAGTAGGTATGAATGCGCGACCCATTTTTTTCTCGGAGCTGAGCGGTCGGGGTTTGAAGGCGTAGCCGTAGCTTTCTTGGGTACGCACGACCATGACAGCCGTGGCAAAGCCCTATGATACCATCTGTGAGGCCCATCAACACGTGTCTCGGATGACTCTATTAAATTCTGTACTAAGCATGGACATTTGACTCAATTATATATTATGATGTCTATCTGGAAATTCTTATTTAAGAGTAGGATCACAACAGATTTCTATTTCTAGGATAAATTTCAGTTTTATAACCTTGTAATTTAATAACATAAATAAACAATTATTCCATAACTAAATTAGGGATTATGATAGTTAAATACCTCTACTCAAGTTTGCAATGATGAATTTTGATGCAATGTATATGTTGGATGCCTTGTTATGATGTATACTTATATTGGATATCTTTTCTATTTAATGGGGTTCATAATTAATGATTTATGCTTGGTTCTTATTTAAGAGTAGGATCACAACAGATTTCTATTTCTAGGATAAATTTCAGTTTTATAACCTTGTAATTTAATAACATAAATAAACAATTATTCCATAACTAAATTAGGGATTATGATAGTTAAATACCTCTACTCAAGTTTGCAATGATGAATTTTGATGCAATGTATATGTTGGATGCCTTGTTATGATGTATACTTATATTGGATATCTTTTCTATTTAATGGGGTTCATAATTAATGATTTATGCTTGGTTAATGAGATACTTCATGTGATGGATTACAATGATGATATTGTACATATACATTAGTATTTTGGATGGACTAACCTATTATAGGTTGAGATCTTGGTGGGCTTTAGGGACTTACACTCAAGGGAATGGCTCTTGTCTCAATGAGGATGACTATGTGATTCTAGTACTTAGGAAGCTTGGGAAATGGGAAGAGACTGATGAAAATGAACTCCAAAGTTACTTTAGTTAAATGAGTAGAAGGGGAAAGGGTTATATTTATCTTTTACCTTGTTTCAAACACTTGTAATTTTATCCTAAGCCCAAATTCGCCCTTGCATAACAAAGGGAAGGCCAAAAGACAAATCTTGGGAAGATGTTACATTGAGAAAAATTATAAAAGAAGTGGATTTCCCATTGTTGGGGTTGGTTGATTCATGAGGAAATGTTCTGTGGAGCTAAGTGATTGATGCACTTATGTTATGAGATTGATTGGTTAGACAACTATGCCTCTGCCAACCAGGTCTATGTGGATTAAGGGGTTGGGAGTGTACTAAAGCTAAGTGTACCTGGATCCTTGTACTATTTTATTTGGTGCCCAAATTGTAAAATGCCATTGTTGTATGATTATTGAAGACCAAATGAAGGTGGTATTAAGATCCTTGCAGAACAGGACACAACTGTTGTTGTGGTAGTAAGATCATTGCTTGAAGGGGGGTGCCACTACTATTGTGGTTGTGATCACCAAATAAAGGTGGTGACAATTTGTTTTAGTGTATTGACGAAAAATTAAGAAAGCATTGCAAAATGTATAACCCTGAACAACGAAGTCCATGCATATCAACTCAACTCACAGGTTTCCGTATACAAAAGTACATGATATCAATGAAACAACAAATTGAAGGGTGAGTAAGAAGAGTGCATCAGTTGCATAGGAAATTTACCACAACCTTCACACCTTTTCCACCCACAAAATCACCCATTTCTGTTTATTCTGAGCACCTAAGATTATGCTGCAGTAAAAGAAATTCAGTGCGCCTAAAGAGTAAAACCCTGCATTCTCCATTATTATTCCAGATACACAGAAACAGTTGTACCCACCAATATGGTAAGGTTCCTGCAAGGCACATATCCATAGCGTGGTGAGATGAATTTAACTAGACCCTAACGGTATGCATCTCCATTACAGTTACAGTTTCACATTCATGGAACTCTCTGTGGAACTTCTATATGGGTTCTACAAGTTCTATATTCAGAATAGGCTCCATACAAGAGCTTCAACAGAAAACTAATATCCAAACAGAAAAAGCAATCCATATCAAATAATTGTTTTCAAGAAAAGGTCCCCTGCACAAGTACTATCAACAGGAGTAACACTGACAGCAGAGAGGTTCCACTTGAACTTGGGGCAATCCATACTTGGTGATTTACAAAGATGAGTCCCATACACATTAAACAATCCTCAACAGGGGTAACACTAAGACAAAGCATAGTGATGCCACTTGGACATCATAACTATAAAAATCGTCCTTTCTATATGATGATAGCAACAACTAAGATTTGGTAATAATAGATAAAGCAGTAACAGGAGTAATACGAATGGCAAAGCACCGTGGCCCACTTGAACATAAAAATCACCTTCTCTCCCTATTCCTGTTGGCCACAACTGAGAATTGCTGATTACAGAAAACCAAGAGTGTTTAAATACTCATGTATGAACATGCAAGTTTAGGGGTATAGAAAAGTTAAAACCAGAGAACTGGTAACACCAAATCTTCATATCTTTCAGAAAATAAGGAATCAATATATAGC
>ML782890.1:378110-427834 GCA_009831015.1 Picea engelmannii | reverse complement strand
GCAAGAGAACTCGCCTGCTGAACATCAAGACCACGAGCCCAAACGTCTGTTGTGATTAGGACACGGGTTGTGCCAGCACGAAATTCTGCCATAATTGCATCGCGTTCTTTTTGTGGCATATCTCCATGCATAGAGGACACAGTGAAATTGTTACTACGCATCTTTTCTGTCAACCAGTCAACCTATAGGTGCAAATCCCAAGTTATATAATAATATAAATAGAATACTTAAATTCGCAAACTAGCCACTCAGTAAGAGAAAAAATAAATGGACTGGTCGAAACAAACGTCAAAATCAAAAAGCATAACGGCAGAAACAATAGGGTGTTTATATGTTACCTTTCTTTTGGTATTGCAAAATATGACAGCTTGAGTGATTGTAAGAGTGTCATACAGATCACATAGGGTGTCAAACTTCCATTCCTCTCTTTCAACAGCCACAAAAAATTGTTTAATTCCCTAGAATTCACAATAAAATAGATCAGGATGCTTATTTTAGTGACAATACAAATTTGACAACTCAACGTATGAAATGACAGGATAAGAAACCCAGACTCAATCATACCTCCAGTGTCAACTCATCACGTTTGACAAGGATTCTTACAGGATCAGTCATGAATTTGTTTGTGATCTCCAAAATCTCATGCGGTAAAGTTGCTGATATCAGCACGACCTGAAGCTCTGGTGGAAGGTATCGATACACATCATAAATCTGGTCTTTGAATCCCCTGCTCAACATCTCATCAGATTCATCGAGAACAAGTAGTTTAATAGCTCTAGTCCTTAGGGTTCTGCGTTTGATCATATCACACACTCTTCCTGGCGTTCCTGATACCACATGAACCCCATATTCCAGTTTTCTGATATCCTCTCCAATACTCTTGCCACCAATACATGCGTGAGCTTGAACATTTATGAAATCTCCTATGGCAAGTATCACTTTCTCTGTTTGGGCCGCAAGTTCTCGTGTAGGCGACACAATTAAAGCTTGAACCCTGCATACAATAAAGGAAAACACCTTAAGCCATACATACAACTAAATATAAAAAAGTGTTAAATCACACAATGCCCACAATTGATAGGTGCTCACTGTAACATCAGCTTAATTAAAAGTCGATAGCAACTGTTGAATTATGTTATAATATATAAAAAGATTACATTTATTCCTTTAGGTTGTCAACGAAAAGGCTTTCAACTTAAGCTCCAATAAATCACTTGAAAATAGCTTAAATTTCATGACCAGAGCAGAGCAGCCCTTGGTATCACGCAAAAACGTATTCATCTATTGGCAGAATGATAAACAAATTGGACAGATGGCAAAGGATTTCTAGAGCAACTTTAAGAAAGAGTAAGTTTCTATTTGAAACTAAAACAATCTATTCTCTTAATAAAAAGCAAACAGATCAAGTTAGCAGACAATTGGTCCCTAAACATAACTAAATTAAACTACCTTCGGGAAGCTTCCCCATTTTAACCCTATATACCAACCTGGTGCCAATTAACAATAGGTTGCATAATACAATCTAGTTTACCGTGAAACCCATTCTCCTTAGAGTAATGGATGAACACAGGCATAAAGCAAAATTTTTACAGCATAAAAACACTAAAACAGTTTAAGATTTGTGTGTCGGAGGGGTCTCAGTTAGATGGTAAAGTAGGGGTTGTAATATTCCCCACAATGTTCAAATTCTCCATAAACAAGAATAGACAAACTTAACCCCATTCAGATAGAGATTCTTTACCAAATTAAATAAGAATAGACAAACTTAACCCCATTCAGATAGAGATTCTTTGCCAAATCCGGTAGGAATTTTGCTGGAAATTATAGTATCATTTTGGAACATTGACCATGGAATATTTCCCTTTAAAATAAAAGGTTTTGAACCATTTTAAGGCAACTTCATTGTCAGAATTTCAAAAAATGAGTAGATCAGGACGAAATTTTGCCTCGCCCAAGAAATTTATGGGAAAAGTTGAGTTTGTCTACTTACTCCAAAGTTTCACCCTTAGCTAGTCAAGTGCAAGTATGGAACGAATTTGGCAGAATAGATGGAACATTGACCATGGAATATTTCCCTTTAAAATAAAAGGTTGTGAATCATTTTGAGGCAACTTCATCGTCAAAATTTCAAAAAAATGAGTGTATCAAGACGAAATTTTGCCTCATCCAAGAAATATGGATTTATGAGAAAAGTTGAGTTTATCTACTTACTCCAAAGTTTCACTCTTAACTAGTCAGGTGAACGAATTTGACAGAATAGATACCCGACCCGTACCACCCATAACTTTCTAGGAAAAAAGTATGTCGTGAAATTCCTCACAAAGATTCAGGTTCAGATACCAGATACCCATAGACACATTTTACCCCTAAATTGATATGCCACCCACAACTTCTTAACCAAAAAGTGGGGTTAGTGATATTCCAGCACCAAGCTTCAAATCTCTCGTAGACAATTTCACACCTGAATAGATAGCCCACCCACAGCTTCTTAGCCAAACGATCTTTCCAGAGTGTTCTAAGCTGGCTACAATTCATTATCAATTCTCTCAAATAGGAAAAAGGCTTGCTTACGGCACAAGGATAAGCATAATTCAAGAGCATCTAATCAAAAAAATATTATTGTGTAAACTTGTGCGGACTGTTAGGGCATCATCTACTCCAATTGTTTATTTTGCTTTTGGAAAAACCGAAACCCTACGTTAATAACGGCTTGCTTATCTTAACAACAGAAATAACCACGAAATTAAACGAAATATATGAATGAAAAGAAAGGCGAAGTAGAAGTTACTCTCGCATGGAGGTGTCGATTATCTGACAGACAGTGAGGGCAATCATAGAGGTCTTTCCAGTACCAGACTGGGCCTGCGCAATAACATCTCTGCCATTGATGATGGGCATCACTGCTCTCTGCTGAATGGCCGACGGCTTCTCGAATCCATACTGGTAAATGCCTCGAAGGAGGTCGTCACGGATGCCCATCTGATCAAAACTGGAGACTGCTTCCACTCCCGGACTTGTTTCGAATATTAGGTTTTCATCGTTCACTGCGTTCGGGTTCCGTCCTCCATTGTTGTTGTTACGGTTCCTAATGCCGCCTGCGGCAGCCATTGATTCTAAAACAGACACACCTACGAAACAGAACGGAACAGAAAGAATCCTA
The DNA here is from genome assembly GCA_009831015.1 of Picea engelmannii. Lineage (NCBI taxonomy): Eukaryota > Viridiplantae > Streptophyta > Pinopsida > Pinales > Pinaceae > Picea > Picea engelmannii. The sequence goes on along the minus strand of ML782890.1, from coordinate 424,674 downwards.
ACCCTTCCACCACCTGCAAAAGCCAATCGATCGCCAACAAATTACCAGAAGAGATCGATATCAATACTCGTCTTGTGTTTCCCTCGCTCTGATTACAAAAGTCAAATACAAGCAATTTTGGGTGAGAGATGCACCGATCGATCCCCGTAAAATGCAAAAACAGTTTATAAGGGTTTTTAGCAGGCAGAACATTACTTCACTTTTTATATAATATATAAATAAATAGATTATTTGTTCAGCATTTTGCAAATAATCGTTTTTTTCTTTCGTTAAAACAAAAGAGAGCTTTCTGTTTTACGTCGGCTCGAGTAGTCTTATAATTTTAAAAATTATAATTAAGATAATTTTAGAAAAGTTGATAAAAGCGGGTTATTGTTCATGTCTTTAAGTAGTTTCAATGGCCTAATGGTTAAGAACATGTGTTTCCTTTTAAGAGGTTTTATGTTCAAATCTCATTCGGCTTCAATGGCCTAATGGTTAAGAACATGTGTTTCCTCTTAAGAGGTTTTATGTTCAAATCCAAGGGAGCGAAGAGGGTCTTGACCATGACCTTAAAAATAAATTATTATTATTAGTTAATATGTTTGTGCTAAAAAGAAATTATTGGATTCTATTAAACTAGCTTAAAATTATACAAAAACAAAATGTTTCATAATTTATTAATGTGGGGTTTGTTTGACATATATATCTATATATACATATATAATAAAATGTTTCATAATTTATTATTGTGCTTAATGTGAAGCTTGTTTGGTCTATGAAGGGTGTTCTTAATGCCATTATTAGGTTTAAAGTATCCACTACAATATGTTTGTCACAAACTAAGCAAAGCCCATTTGTAAGCTCATCTCTGCTAAATACGTCGTGGATGGTAACCCTCGATAAATGATTATTTAGAGAATTGATCATACACTATGCAATGTGATAATCCACTTGTCATAATAATCAGATGAATTAAACGAGCATGAAGAATAGGGACTAGGACATGTTGAGAATGGATCATACACTAAGTAGTGTGAGAATCCACTTGTTGTAAATATCAGATGAATTCAAACGAGCATGAAGAATAGGGACTAGGACATGTTTCTAATGTAACATGGAGTAAAGTCTTCTAGAGGCATACTGCCAACTGTGTCTACCAAACATCCACCCCCATTCTCTTCACAAAGGGCCCTGCATATCAATGTTCAATTTGAACTAGTCCTTAGGAGGAATCAACCCGAAATGTCTTTTATAACTAGCTTGCCTAGAGAGTGGAGGGCCTTATATTAAGCCAAAGCTCTCCAATCTTTCCATGAGCTAGCCTCAAAGTCCCAAATATCCCTCCAAGAAAAAATGGCTTTTCAACTTAACCTACATGCTTGGAACCATGGGATTTCAACAATGCATCGATCCTGATGTTTCTAGCTCCAAATTGGGCACCATGGTAGATCCCAAGGTGATTTGCTTCTTAAGTAGCCCACTTAACCAACTTAGGAACAAAATTCCAAGCCTCCCAAATGATTTTGTAGATGAAGGACTTGACAACTTGGAGCAAATGTGGAGATGGGTTCCATCGCATAATCCAAAACAACCACACACCTTCAATGCATGCTAAGTTGTTGCATGATGACCTATCATAGACAAAACCCTCTAGACATCTCACCACTTATTAGTAGCCATAATATTACCTTGTGAGGCAACATCAATAATATCCAACCCCTCTCCTCCTTAGGTATAATGCAAATATCCCAAGGAACCATTGGGAGCCATCTCTTCCCTTTATATTTTGACCGCAAAAAGGACCTAAGAATATGCTCTAATCTCCTAAATTGGGTTCCACTGGGGAGCCAACATGTGACATAATATATATGGAAAGCCTCAAGTATTCTTGAAACAATAGTCAACTTACATGCAAAAGAGAGGTCCTTAAATTACTAGAAATGGAGCTTGGTATGCAACTTCTAAAGACACCACTCCCACATAGCCACATCCAAAAGACCAATGCCAAATGGGATCCCAAGATAGCGAACAATCACTCTAGGTCGAAGGAATTTTCTACAAGAGCAATCCACTTTTAAGGTCATCAAGGCCTATCAACCAAAAACCAATGTTATGCTCACTCACCTCTGCTCCTAAAACAACACATAAGAGGTCTAGACAACCTCTTTTATGATCCACTAACTCCTAGTCAATCCAAAGTGAAAGAAGATAATCATTTGCAAAGTGGTTATTCACTGTCTCTAAACCACCTGAGAGAGAGATGGCCCTAATCCTTTCTTGAACCCTAGCAACCTCCAAAATATAGCACAAGGCATTGACAACCAATGCATAAAGGTATGGGGCAAGAGGGTGGAGTTTTCTAATCATAAGATGTAGGGGGATTTGAACTAAGAGTGAGCCATTCATTGAGAAAAAGGTTAAAGCATTGGGGAATAATGTATTAACAACATATGTAGGCCCATGCCCAAGGCAAAGTATCATCTATGTGATAAAGAACCAATAAATTATGTCATATGATTTGTCAAAATCAATTTTCAAAAACATGGACCATTGAATCAAAGTATGCATGTTTTCACAGTTCTTCATAATGTTTTTATATTGTTGTTTTTTGTTGTAAAATGTGTGTGGACGTCCCTGATGATGGGTGGAGTGTCAAACAGTCCATGATGATGGGTGGAGTGTCCAGTCGAAATGTTGGACGTTTTAAAAACTCTACACACGGTTTACATCTAGAAACAACAATATAAAAGTATGGACCATTGATCCAATTATGTAGCCCACTCTCTTTCCTTCCATGAAAAGATCATTGTGTGCAAAATAAGCTTGACTTGAACAAGCCTTGTATTGTCTTATCTGACAACTCTTGTGGCCACTTTGCAAATGTGGATAGTTGTTGCCTTTATCAAAATTTTACAAGAAACACTATGAAGAGTGTTAGGCCTCCAACCTCGAATGAGTCTCTAGCCACATTATTTGGGATTGATTAATTATCCTTTGGTTAAGGGAGTCCATCAGAGAACTTAAGGAGAAATCCATCTTGCCCATGTGACAAAATTCATCTCCAATCTTTCTTCGAGCTATTCAAGGATGACCTATTACTGTTGTTAAAAGAATCTCAGAGGGTTGGAAGAGTTCACGGAGCTCTGAACTCCACCTTTCTTTGCCTTATCCCGAAGGTGCAAAACGTCGATTCTTTCGAGGACTTCAGGCCCATTTCATGTTGCAATGTGGTGTACAAGTTAATATCCAAGTTAACTGCAAGAAGGTTAAGGCCTTTACTCAATTCCGTCATAGGGGAAGATCAATTTGGATTTTTGCAAAATCGTCAGATTCACTATGCAGTTGCCATGGCCCAAGAAGTCCTTCACTCTGTGAAGAAAAAGAACCTCAAGGTTGCTATCCTAAAATTGGACTTGTCCAAAGATTATGATAGAGTAAGTTGGACCTTCTTATGATTGGCTCTAATTCATATTGGAATGAGTGTAGACATCGTCGGTTGGATCATGGACTGAATCCAAAGCGCCTCCTTTGTCGTTTTAGTTAATGGAACCCCTTCACGTTTCTTCAAATCTTCAAGGGTTAAAATATTCGATGTGCTCGTTTTACCATAGACAATATCAACAATATTGTCACCCAACCATAGGCACACAGCCACCCACGAGCACCATAAACTTTGCTAGATAGAATGATTTCGGAAGCAACATTAGAACCAACAGATAACCAAGAGAGCACATCTTTCTCCAAATATAGCGCACTAGACAGAAAGTCCCAAAACCACATAAAAAGAACACTACTCAACTGCAATAGTTGCAGTTGCACTTCTTCTAAGATGTCACCAAGAATACCACCAATATACTCCAAGATGTCACCAAGAATATCACCAAGAGATACTAGAAGATAAGGCGCATATCTTAGGCTAGATAGCGCTAGAGAGATAGACCAAGAATCACCCCAGAAGATCCATCTTCCTATATTGCAGCTACAACTCCAAACTTGCGTTATCCTTGTCTGATAGAGTGATTGAAGTGAGTGTGTACAAATGAGCTAGATCATCTCTTATTTATAGTGTTTCTTGTCACTTGTCTGGGCCGACTTGTACTTTTAGAAGCTAATACTTTAATAATAATTATTGTATTGAGTTGCCTTGTCTTCTAGGGTTTCTACACATATGTTTAGGGTTTATCTTGCTTCCAGAATATTCCATTCTAGCCAAAGATTACACATGGAGGTTAATACCTCCCGTAGCTACCATAATATCAACACTCCCTCCTAGCTAGGGAGGTATTAACTGTAATGGTCTCAAACAAATCCATCCATTTCACATGGCATGGGCAAGGCTCACATAATCTTGAAGACCATTCTACATGCAACATCATCATAGCCACACATGTTATCTCATGATCACACAAATCAAGTCACGAGCATCATCATCACTATCCATCTAGCAGGCAATCACCTCCAACACTACTGGCTGGCACACCAGCCTAGGAAACACCTTCAACACTACTGGTAGTCTCCATGGCAATCCAATAGTAGTACACAGTTTATAGATTTTAACCTTGTACAATATTTACTGCAAACAAATTTTTAGTAAAAGAACAGAAAAGATACAATGGAAAATACAAACATTACATAGAGATTTTTCCCCTGGAAACCCAAACCGGGAAAACCAACATATTCTATATTCATTCATAATGATAGATTGTTTACAATACAATATACATATAGGAGCCAGTGACATCCAAAACCCTAACCCAATGACCTGGATTAGTCAACAACCCTGATTCCTTAACCGGAAATAGAAAACCATCGACAAAAAACCATGTGCCGAAAAACCACCTAAATATGTGACATGTTTCCCGAGGCAAAAAAAAATTATAACCCCCCTGCGCGCCCGACGCAACGCACAGACACTACTACTCATGCAAAGAATATAACACATACCCAACACAGTTACTACAATGCCATCCAATAGATCACAACAATGTCAATACATAACAACACACCACTGCTATCCAGTGGTACACAACCACTCCTAGTAGCGCACAACTACTATATAGTGACACTCAATCACTACCAATGGAATACATCCACCACAGTAGCACATAACTACTATCCAGAGACCCACAGTCTCCACTACAATGAATTAATAGCTACACAAGCTATCATCATGTAGTACAATAGTCTCATGGCATCAAATCATATCATCCTCTACATCATCTCAAGAGGCCATACTCCATTTGAGTAATCATGCGTGATGTTGAATAAGTCACGTGCTAGACTTAGCGCACTTGATAGATTGTCTTGCATAAGTCACTCACTCAACATAGTGATACATGGACCATTCTTCTAATTCAGACATATGTCCTAGAAGAATGATTGTTCCAACAGATGTTGAATGCCCCACAATTGCTACAAGAACCATCCTCTCCACTGTATCATCTCTAAGTCGTACTAGCATGATGCGAAAACATCATATCTAAGTTGTACTGGAATGATGTGGAGTACTATCTACACCATCTCTAAGTTGTACTAGCATGATGAGAATGCATCATCTCTAAGTTGTACTAGCATGATGAGAATGCATCATATCTAAGTTGTATTAGTATGATGTGCATCATCTCTAAGCCATACTAGCATGGTGTCAATGCACCATCTCTAAGTTGTACTAGCATGATGCGAGTCATTTGCATCATATCTAAGTTGTATTGGCATGATGCTAGTGCATCATATCTAAGTTGTACTAGCATAATGTGACTCAGACATATGCATCATCTCTAAGCTATACTAGCAATGACAGTAGCATGATGCTAATGCATCGTATCTAAGTTGTACTAGCATGATGTGTCTTAGGACATCAATATCATATCTAAGTTGTACTAGCATGATGATGAAGCATCATATCTAAGTTGTACTAGCATGATATAGATCAACAATATGTCAGCCTGGACTATTCTCCATAGGGAGAATGTATGTCCACCAACACATTGACTATCCATGATGTCATATATCAACACTCCCTCCCAATTGAGGAAGTCATCTCCTCCCTTTCAACCAAGGGAGCAATCTCCATAAGTCCCAACTTGTCCCTCAAGTATGCAAACTGTATCTTGGACAAAGGCTTTGTCAAAATATTAGTTGTCTTCTCATCGGTGGTGATGTACTGGAGAACCACTTCTCCCTCCTGGACTTTATCACGAATAAAATAATACTTGATCTCAATGTGCTTCGACTTGTCATGGAACGCGAGGTTCTCTGAAAGCTTCACGCAACTTTTATTATCACAGTATATCATAGTCGAATCCAACACCTGATCAAATAGTCTAGAAACCAACTTACGCAGCCATACTGCTTTTGTACAAGCACCACAAGCTACAATATACTATGCTTCTGCAGTGTTGAGTGCAACATAATGATGCTTTATGCTAGCCCTTGATATCATAGCAAAGCCCAAACTGAAATATATACCATAAGTATTATTTATGTTATCTTCACTCTTTGCCCAATCTCAATAAAGAAATCCATGCAGTTGTACATCACTGTTTGAGGCATATCTCAAACCATAATTTAGTGTCCCACAAAGATATCTCAAAATGTGCTTTACAACTATCCAATGCTAATGTCTAGGTTCCACCTGGAACTGGCTCAACGTGTTCACAGTAAAGCAAATGTTCGGCCGAGTATTAATCAAATATATCAATGAGCCAATCAACTGCTGGTACAGGGATGAGTCTATTGGATTAGAATCAAAGTCTATCAACTTCCTCATATTTGTCACCATCGAAGTTGCCATGGATTTGCAGTCCATCATCCCAAACTTTTGAAGAATATTTACAACATACTTCCCTTGCCCCAGGAAGATTTCACCATGCTTCTACTATACTTCTAGTCCCAAATAATAATGCATGAGACCAAGATCCTTCATATCGAATTCAAAGGCTAACTCTCTCTTACACTGAATAATGAGAGGCTCTGCACCTGTCAGAAACAAATCATTAACATATAGTAGTAGGATCACATGTGCATAATTCACAACCTTGTAATAAAGGTTTGGATCAACATAGCTTTTTGAAAAATCCAAGTCTCGTCAAGTAACTATCAATTCGTGCATACCAAGCTCTTAGAGCTTGCTTGAGTCCATACAAGGCCTTCTTTAATCTGCATACATGGGTTTCTCCTGGGTGTACCTCAAAACCTTGAGGTTGCTCTATGTATACTTCTTCCTCAATCACTCCATTGAGAAAAAACGGTCTTTACATCCATCTGATGTAAAATCCAACCCATGGATGTTGCAAGAGATATGATGGCTCTAATAGAGGTATATCTAGCAACTGGAGCAAACGTGTCATCATAGTCTTCTCCCTCCTACTGGGAGAACCCTCTAGCCACAAATCTTACCTTGTATTTATCGATACTTTCATCCACTGCATGTTTTATCTTGTAAACCCATTTTGAAGTTACCACAAACTTTCCTTCAGGTCTAGGCACAATTTCCCATACATCATTTTTCATGATGGATTGGTAATCTTCCATCATAGCTTCCTTCCATTCTTTCTTCTTGGTTGCTTCTTTAAATGAGGAAGGTTTTGCATTGACAGGATTTTTCATGAGTGTCGCATAACTAGAGAACCTTTTGGGCCTCTTTCTCTCCCTGAAGGTGCCACTGGGAGCTTTATATTTTTCTGCTTCCTGTAAGATGGATTCTATCCATGCTGGTGGTTTTTTGTTCTTGGGCACAACAACTGGTTCTATAGGTTCAAGTGGTTGGTCTAGTTATTCACTGGGATGTTCTGGAGAACATGTACTTTCTTCCTTGGGATCTTCATGTTCTCCTTCATCATTGGAGTCCATGGAATCTTTTGTAGATTTCTTGAAGGCAGTCTTCTCATCAAAGGTCACGTCCCTGCTGATTTCCACTTTTTGTTGACCTGGGACATATATTCTGTAAGCTTTTGATGTCTCACTATATCCAACAAATATACCCTTCTTTGTTGATGATTCAAACTTCTTCCTTTTGTCCTTGAGAACATGGATATAGATAGGAAAACCAAAGATCCTTAAGTGTTCCACACTTGGCTTCTTTCCAGAGAAGGCTTCTTTTGGAGTCATGTTCTTTAATATACGATGATGACTTCTATTATGAATATATACGGTTGTCATAACTGCTTCTCCCCATGGATAGATTCGGGTCATTCATCATTGCCGTAACAAATTCTTCAATGGATTGGTTCTTTCTTTTCTGCCACACCATTCTGTTGAGGATTATGTGGGATAATTAGCTCCCTCCTAATCCCGATTGCTTTCCAAAAGGAAATGAGCTCCTTGGAGGTGTATTCTCCTCCATTATCAGATATTTATTTTTCTTGTATTTGAGTGAACGATGTTCAAAGACTCCTTTTGCTTTTCACGCTTCCTTAGAATTGGTACTTGGTGAGATCACCTGCCTCACCACTTGATGGAGTCACTTGCTCCATGTTTGCAACTATCACTGTATCTCCTTCTTAGATCTATCGCCTGTGACTTGCCTGGAACAAGTACAACAAGAGCAAAAGTATTTCTAATAGTGTTTTCATAAGAACATATCTATGGTAACAAGGATGGTAATCATCATAGAGTTACCAAGGTGACTTGCTCGGGAGCAAAAAAAGAGACACCTCCTAGAGGAGAAGTTAGTTCATTTTGCAAACAAGTGGAATAGGCATCTATGTCAATAGTACTTACATGAAACCAAGTATACCTAACAATAATAGAACCTTCCAAATATTGTTGTCACAATTATAGTGTTTACTTGTACTATAGAAACTATCAAACTTGATATGTGCAAATTAAAACTTAATAGTTTGATCAATCAAACCTCGAACTTGGAGCCTCAACTACTAGGGAGGGTGCACTTGTTCCTCTAAATATACTCAATCCAATATCACTTCTTGAAAAAGGTCTATTGTACATCCCCTGCAAACACACTCATGCTTTGTTGGATGATATAACATGAAAAGCATATACAAGTGCATACCTTTGAAATTTGCAACATCGTTCAACTTGTCTTCTAATTTGAAACTAGACATCATCTTGACAAGAAGAGGTTAGAAACTAAATCAAAGGGTTCAATGATTAGAACAAGCTATAAGCCCTGACATTTCAAATTTGACCATAAAATCAATTTTGACTAGAAGTCAACCTTTGACTTTGACCAAGAACTCAAACTTGATGTTTTTGCTAGTTGAGGACACCAGAGAGTGCGCTAGGATAATGCGCACTAGAATATCCAGAAATTAGGTCCAAAACTTTACTTAAGGTGCCCAAAGAGTTGGATTAGGGTTTGTTGTTGTTAGCACTGAGAGTCACCCTGAGATTGCAGGAGGATAAGCCCAGTACCCATCAAAAAGTTTGTGGAGGTTGGTTTATGAGTGGAGGTCAAATGGGCAAAGCTCAGCATAAGAATATTTTAACATAGAAAACCGGTCTAGCAATGCATAAAAAAATGAGGTTCTCATTAACTTCAGTCAGTGGTTTAAGGTTAAAGGTGGGAAGGAGGAAGACATAGTGAGGAAAGTGGACAAGTATACCCCGAGCATCCGACCTTCAAGCAACTTGGTGTAGAAGAACTTAGGCACAAGAGCACTCTTGAACTTAAGTTTAAGGTACTGAAATATATCACAACAACATTATAATCAAACCTCCATTACAATACAACTACAACATCTTGTTTGGATCATCCATGCACGAACATTTCGTCACAAGAGGGAATAGGACAGTGGAAGCAAATACTGAAACAGATCATAGTAGCATTATTATCAAACCTCCATTACAATACAACTACAACATCTCATCTGGATCATCCATGCACGAGTGTTTCATCACAAGAGGAAACAATATGATGAAATAAACTGACTTCTATTAATGAGAAAGTCTCAGGTCTCATACATAACCAAAAAACAACTCTGCTATCAAACTATTACAAAATAGGGAGCTCTGCTCAACCATTGACCAAAACAAAATCTTGAATTGATCTATTTATACTCAGATCAGTGGACAATGGCTAGGAGAGTCATCTGGCCATCCTGTCCAAGGCTTTTCGTCTGTGCATCCTTCTGTCAGACTGTGTGCGTTTCCTCTTGTCAGACAAAAACTCAGATCAATATGGCCCTGTAGAAAAAACCGTCCATCGTGGTACCTTGGGTTGACAGTTCTGTCTCCTCGGCTAGAGATTCCATGACTTCTATTTATGGAGTGAAACGAGGTTTCAACTACCAGTCCTCGTTCATTAACTAAATTCCCCTCGGGATCGGGGCGCGTCTTGACGAATATGAGGCGACCGCATGCTGCTATTGGATTTGGTCTTAGACGAGCACATGATTTCAGGGCCATCGAAAGCGGTTTGGACCCACACCGCTTTTGGACCCGAAATGCACCACCTTCCACCACGTAGCTCTCCCGCGATACCATGGTTTGGATTTCGGCCTGCTTAATGAATTTTAACGCCCGAGCATGTTGCGGCACCGAAATGACTTGTGGCCATTGATCTGGTCGTGATCTACGATCTGGGTGCACCTGCTATTTTAGTGCCCCCGCCAAATCTTTATTTGCATGCCAACTATGGAATCCTTCGTTTAGAGATGGCACCGCGTTTAGAGATGGCACTAAATCGAAATGCACAGGGGATCTCCGTCGTGGCAAACTGCACACGCCCGTTCGCTTGTGCTCATGACTATCACCTATGACCCTTGACGATTTCATGTGATAACAGTTGCAGCTGTAAAATCAGAAACCCTAGTTGCAACTACAACTGGTGCTACAACGAGCTTGACAAAGAATTCATGCTCTACCTTCCAGTGGTTAAACTGTTATGAAGGTAGTGTGGGCCCATAACCTGTTAAAATATTAGATGTTCTCGTTTTACCATAGACAATATCAACAATATTTTCACCCAACCATAGGTACACAACCACCCCTGAGCACCATAACCTTTGCTAGATAGAATGATTTCGGAAGAAGCATTAGAACCAACAGATAACCAAGAGAGCACATATTTCTCCAAAGATAGTGCACCAGACAGAAAGTCCCAAAACCACAAAACAATAACACTACTCAATTGCAACAGTTGTAGTTGCACTTCTTCCAAGACGTCACCAATAATACCACCAATATAATCCAAGACGTCACCAATAATACCACCAATATACTCCAAGATGTCACCAAGAATACCACCAATATACTCTGAGATGTCACCAAGAATATCACCAAGAGATACTAGAAGATATGTCACATATCTTAGGCTAGATAGTGATAGAGAGAGAGACCAAGAATCACCCCAAAAAATCCATCTTCCTATCTTGCAGTTGTAGCTCCAAACTTGCACTATCCTTGACTGAGAGAGTGAGTGAAGTGAGTCTGTATAAATGAGCTAGATCATCTCTTATTTATAGTGTTTCTTGTCACTTGTCTGGGCTGACTTGTCCTTTTAGAAGCTAATACTTTAATAATAATTATTTTACTAAGTTGACTTGTCTTCTAGGGTTTCTACACATATGTTTAGGGTTTTTCTTGCTTACGGAATATTCTATTCTAGCCAAAGGTTACACATGGAGGTTAATACCTCCCGCATCTACCATAATATCAACATCAAGAGGTATCTGGGAAGGATACCCCCTTTCACCATTCCTCTTTCTTCTTATAGTAGAGGGGCTAAGAAGATTATTAAGAGAGGGTCGTGCGCAAAGATGTCTTCAATGTATAATGGTCTCAGAGACGGAAATGATAACCCATTTGCTCCTAGTCAATGATGTATTTTGTTGTGTCTACGAAGCATTGAGGGATATCTCAGTTTTAAAAGGAATAATAAACCTTTACAACAAAACTATGGGCATGAAGATAAATTTGGAAAAATCATGTATGCTTCTTAACAACTGTTCTGATGGCAAGGATAACTCTTTCCTTTCCTTGATCCCTACTAAGAGGAGAAATTTGGATGAAGGTTTTAAAATATCTCAGGTTTCATCTCAAAACTGATAACTATAAAAAACGGGGATTGGTACTGGCTTATTTGCAAGGTGGAAGCCAAAATTTTAGTCTGGACAAACAAGCTTCTTTCGAGAGGAGGAAGATTTGTTCTGATCAAGTCACTTCTAAAAAGTATTCCAGTATTCTAGAATGCGATAGTGGCAGTCCCTAAAGGTATTCTTGATAAGATTATAAGGCTAAGCTTCAATTATTTATGGTCTGGTCAAAGTACCTTGGGTAAGCTTCATCTAACTAGTTGGATCTCTATAACCACTCCTAAAGAGTTGAGAGGATGGGGTCTCAAGGATATTCGACTATTTTCCCGAGGTTTAGCAGGAAGAAAACTTTGGAGGCTTATGCAAAATAACTCATTGTGGGTAAGGGTGATGTGTTCGAAGTATTTGATGAACATATCTAACGCAGAATGGTTCAGAACTCCGGTGAAATCTTCTAAAGGCTCGGTTGTCTGGAAAACCTTGGTAGAAGCTTTTCCCTTGGTTGGCATCTAGACCATATGGAAAGTAGGAGATGGGAGACATATTAGAGTGGGCGAAGACCTGTGGCTCAGAGCGGGTAATGGCTTTAGGCTTTCAGATCAATTGATTCAACATCTTTGTAATGCTAATATCCACTCTTTAGTAGACGTGAGTATAGGAATCCCCCAACCATGGGGACAACATGGTTGGAAAGACTCGACCTTTCTTGGCCTTTCCGTCAATCTCTCAGGAGAATGGGACTTCTACATTGCCAAGCTTTGCGAAAACTCCATTTCTATTGATAACGATTCAGATGATGTTTTATGTTGGTCCAAGAACCCGAGTAATGGGTCTTTCACCGCAAAACTTGGCTACAAATCCTGGTTTGAGGATAGTAGGCCTATTATGAATGTTTGGTGGTGGAAACGTCTCTGGAAATTAAAATATCCTCTAAGATGTAAGCTCACTTTATGGCTTGCTCTGAAAAAAAAACTTCTTACTTGGGACAATGGGATAAAGAGGGCATGGATTGGACCTAATAGGTGTGTGCTTTGTAAATATGAAGTTGAATCTATTTCTCATGTTTTTGTCTCGTGCCCTTATGCAAGAAAAGTTACTTCTTTGATCAAGGATAAACTTGGCATCAATTCCGTATGGAACAGTGGAATCCTTGAGGACTGTCTCAATCATTGGCTAGTGGACATGTCAACTTCTCTTTACGCAGGTCTGCCCTGTCTTATGGATTCAAATATATGGTGGACTCATAATTCAACCATCTTTCAGGACAAGTTTGTCCCTCCGAAGGTCAAGACCACTATCTCATTGAGCCAAGTCGAAGAATTCAAAGTTGTCCCCAAAGAATCAAAGGAGAGGAATCCAACTCTCCCCTCTTTGGATTTTGAGGTTTCATGGTGCTTTTTCGATGGGGCAACACATGGTCAACCATCCAAGTGCAGTACAGGTGTGGTCTTATTCATCAGTCAAGATCGTTATGTGCATATTAAATATGCTCCGATGGAGGGACTAACAATCATGCATAGATGATTGTTTTATGGACCCTTCTCGAAACAACTAAAGATTTGGACAACCAAAAGTTGCAGGTGTTAGGGGACTCCAAGTTGGTGATTGACTAGGCCTAGGACAAAGCTAAATTTTCAAAATATCAGTTTGGACCCGATTATGAGAGATATCAAGCTTGCTTACCAGCCTTTCAAATGGTTGTCTTTCCACCATATCTTGAGGGAGCTGAACATGAAAGCCGACGAATTATCCAAAAATGCTCTTGAACTCCAAAATGGTACCTTCGTCCATTATGAGTTCTTGAATGGCATTGAATCCGAAGCTTTCGAACTTCGATTTTGAGTATATTGGACGGATGAAATGTTTTTTATTAATGGTTTTGTATGGTCTGTATAGGATTACCGTGGTCACGTGAAAAAGAAGAATGGGAATATTTTGGTAGGATAGTAGTGAATATGGGAAGGTGCCTGCAAAGGCCTATTGATAGATTGTAATATGTATATTCTCTCTTTGAATATAAAGGCTTTTTTTTTCTAGAAAAAATAAAATTCTCCAACCATGTCCCAAGTTGCCTTAAAAAAATCACAAGGAACACCATCAAACCTAAGCGATTTAACATTCTTCATTAAATTAAGGCAACAAGGAATTCTTCTATGGAGAAATCACCATCCACCTTGTAAACCTTATGAGGGATTACTTTATAGAACGTGTGTCTAGCCTCCACTACCATGTCAATTAGTGCTTAATGAGATTATAAAATGCGCTGAAAATGTACCCCAAACATGTTTTTGACCTTGGATGAGTCCTCCTCCAAAGTTCCACAAATGTTGCACAGTCCAAGGATTAGTTTTGAATAAACTATCCTCTTCAAGAAGTCAAAATCAAAACTTGGAACCCTTGTCCCTTTCCTAAATCCATTGAGCTCTTGCACAAATATGGGCATCCCTAACAATATAGTCCTCCTCCTTTTGGAGCATCAATTCTAATTGTATTGCTTCTTGTTAGAGAACAATACTGTGGATATATTCTTCTAGAAACACAATGACCTCCTTAAGTTAAAGCCTAGTAGCATGGCAACTTCCTCCTCTGCCTCCAAGCCATCAATCTACCCTAACCCCTCATAAATTTCACAAATCTACAAATCATTGCATCTCATCATACTAGCCAACTATTATCCCCTTAAGGCCTTGGAGAGAGGTTCTAGATTTCGTGGACTAAATCCCTTAAGTTAGGGGACTTGAGATGAGAAACATTGAGCATGAATAAAGATAATGGAGAAGAAGCACATTCTTAACCCAAACAAATAGTAGACTATATGGGAAAATGGTTTGAGCTTGTAGCCCCCATTAGTGCATCTTTAGGTCGAAGCTTTCCAAATAAAGAAATACCATCTCGGGGTCCATAGAATCATTCCAATCTCCCCTGAAGTCTTTTGTTTACCTATTGAAAATTACATCAAGTAAACCAACCCTCATAATCCATAGTTGTCTTTTTCCAGTTTGAATCCAAAACCTATGAAATATCATTGCACCTACTCCATGCCAATGTCTTAGAGCCAAAAATAACGCTACCACACCCTCCTCCTTGTCCCCAGTACATTTGACCATGTTGAAATCACCCCCAAGAATCCACCCCACATCTAGGGGAGGAGACATTGCAATCCCAAAGTGCACATCTCTTGGTCCTGAAGCTTGGGGCATAAACAAAACATAAATCCAAAACCTTGGCCAACATCATCAACATGATCTACATGCATATATTGTTTGGATTTGTACCATGTGATCAACAACAAAACTCTGAAGACAGTTGAAAATTGCAAGAACAACACCCCGACTCCCCTGGGAATGATTAATAACCCAAAAAGCTCCATTTCAACAATAATTCATTCTACATCTTAACTCAAAACCAACAAACTTAACCTTCTAAAGAAATACCACATATAGCTTAGACCTCTTCAATAGAGCTCCGACAAACTGTGTGTGGCTTGAGTTAGTCATCCCTTTAACATTCCAGGGTACAAGAGACAACTTCATTTGGGGGGAAACCCCATGCCAAGGCTACTAAATATATTGTTTGAAACAAAATCACTTAGGGTAAAAACTCTCTAATCAAGAGACTACATAGCCACATCATTGTAAGATTTAGGACGTAAACTAGGGCTCATATATCAATTCTATCATTTTGGCCAAGTCAGAGACTTGGCTCTTTCCTCTTATTTTTCCAAACCTTCCAATCTTCTTCAATCTCAATAGGCCTATGAGTTTCTTTCCTATGATTTCTTTATGCCAAAGAGAGGGGATGTTTATGGCTTTGAATCTCATAAGAAGAAGAATTAGGCTCCTTGGGTGATCTAAAAAATCCTTAGATGCTTATTAATCTTTAAAACATAATAACATCTATTTGATCTTCGAAATAAAAATGATTGTTTGACTATTTGCAATTTACATGTGAAATACTCATCTATCCAAATACACTTTAATGATTAACAACCTGCAAATAACTTAGTGGAAATATAACAACAATATTAAAATCACATACACAAGTTTGATAACAGAGTTCACCCAATTTGGGTACGTCTCCGGGTCCGCTTCCAATAGAGACCTCTTTATTAATGCTCAAATGCTTGAGTTTTACAATGACCTTTTTCAGCGTTGCTCAAATTTGTAAACATAGTACACCATCAAATTCCTTGCAAAATTTCGATAAAAATGAGTATAAAGTTCATAAAGTTCATGCCAGAACCTCGTGGCATGCATTACGATGCATCCTTTAAGTTTAGTTACCCTCATAAATGAACTTTGAGACTGTACTCTACAATTATGAGTCTATCCTTTGCGTTGGTCCACGCATCATTAAATAGGGCGTGGGCCCTAAGCTCCCATCTACAAACTTAGGTAGGCATTAAATGTTAGTTGGCGGGCTTTCATAACAAACCTGTGATTTGCGGTGCAATGGTTAAGTTGTTGGTATGTTATATAGTGGGTCGCAGGTTCAAACCCTCCCGACCACACTATATATATAGCGTTTTGGTTATACGTTGGTTGGATATATAAATATACCCCGCAAAATATATGATATGGTTGACATATAGTTAACAAACCCACATAATATTTGACCCATTGTTATATTGCAATATATATGAAATGGGTTGAGGGATTATCCCTTGGCTCTTTTTCCACTCATTCGAATATTTCAACAAACTTAAATAGATGTTGTCGCATGTATGGTTAAGAACCAACCGTCGGGTATAGTGGTGAAGTCGTTGGGTTGTTTTCTGGGAGACTTGGGTTTGATCCTTCCGGCTCCAACAAAATTTTAAATGACCTTACCCATTAATGGCCAATGGGAGGCTGTCATGTGGAAGCCTCTCATTGGGCTATCATTGCCACTTGTTAACTTGTGATTTGTCCATGTAACCTGTACGATTTGCCACATCAATTGCCCAATCAACATACAACGTGTCATGTGGCACCTTAGGGTGTTTCCACGTCAGCACCGTATGGTTGTATGGTTGTGCCATGTATCACCCTTGTAATGGTGACACGTGTCACCTTTGACCTTGTTGACTTTGGCTTTTTCCTAGTTTGACCCGAACTTTGACCATCCATAACTTTTGCATACAAACTCCATTTGAGACGATTTTTTGCATCGTTGGAAAGCTATCGCCAAGCTCTACGAATTGCTGGTGTTTTCAAGAGAATTTGTGACAATTGAATTTTGAGCATTTTTGTATCCTTCTGGACATCTGTGAGCATTCCAGATCCTCTTGAACCTCTTTGAGCATTCATGGATCCTCCTAGATTATTCCTTCCCATTGGAATCCTTTTGGACCACCAAAAGATTTGATTACTTAGAAACTAAGTGAGGGTAAAGCTCCCTCGCCTTCCTAATATCGATCCGCTTTGCTTTACTTGGTTTTACTCCTTTAAGACCAACTCGAAGATAGTCCACATCACCTCGCTATGAAGTCCCGATCCTTCTATCGAGAATAACATCTTCCTATAGCTCATCTAAATACTCTGAAGCAAAATAATCAACTACTAGAACTTGAATACTTTCATCTTCATCCATAATCATAGGAGGCTCATAAAGTTTCAAATTTTCAACATTTACCACTGAATATATTTGCATGTATATTGGTAGATCTAAATGAAAGGCATTAGTACCAATATTCTTCAAGATCTTGAATGGACCATATCGGATTGGCCTTAGATTTTTACCTTCACCTTTCATTCTATCCTTGCTGATATGTAACCATACTTTATCACCGACTTGAAATTGATGATCAACTAGATGTTTGTCATGCCTCACCTTATATTTAGCTTGAATTTTCTCCAACTTTTCCTGTACTTATTGATGTACATGTTGGATCGTTTGAATGAACCTTTCAGCTTATTTATATCATCTTGTCCATCCTCTTTACTGGCTTCTCCAAAAGCAAATTCCATAGTTGATTTAGGAAAATACCCAAAACATACTTCAAAAGGAGTTTTCTGAGTAGAAGATTGCATGGCATGATTATAAGCATGTTGTACATAAGGTAATTCTTCATCCCATAACTTAGGATGCTTGCTACAGTATCCTCGAAGTAGATGTACCATTGTTCTATTTACCACCTCTGTTTGTCCACTTGTCTGCAGATGAAAAACTGTGATCTTGTTTAACTTAGTGTCCATGAGCTCCCACAAATGAGACCAAAACTTTCCCAAAAAGCGAGAATCTCGATCTGATATAATAGATGTAGGCAACCCAAAATGAACCCAAACATTAGCAATGAACATCTATGATGTCTGTTCAGTTGTGACTTGTTTCTTGCATGGCATTGGAATACACATCTTATTGAATCTATCCACGACGACATATAGATAATCATGACCTGTCCTGGACATTGGCAAACCCCCTACAAAATCCATGGATATACTTTTCCATGGTCGAGAAGGTACTAGAAGTGGTGTATATAACCCCAAATTTCTGTTGCTAGGCTTGCTTGTGGCACACATAACACACCCTTTTATATACTTGGAAATTGACTCATTCATTCGAGGCCAATAAGAATACCTCTGTAACTGCGCTACTGTCTTACCAACCCCAAAATGATAAGAAAAGAGAGATCTATGAGCTTTTCTAATTACATTTACTGTTTCATCCCTGGGTATACAAAATTTTCCAAGATGATATAACAAATTATCATGCATATAATAATTTGATTGCTAATTTCTATGAGTTGATACTTCATACACATCTTTAAAATCTTCATCCTTATAATATTGTTCATCATAACTTTCATGAGCTAAAGGATTATACCTTAGTATTGTGGATGCATTGATCACTGGTCTTGACATCATATCTACAACCTTGTTATGAATACCTTTCTTATACTTGATTACCAGATGAAACTATTGTAATAAACCGATCCACCTGAAATGTCAGGAATGTTGTAGCTTGGTTTGTGACTACAAATACTGTAATGGATAATGATTTGTATGGATTATTGTCTCCTTTCCCATTAAATAATTCTTCCATTTGTTCACACTTTGTACCAATGCATATAATTCCTTATCACATGTTGGATAATTAATCACAACATGAGTAAAAGTATCATTATGATAACATATAGGTTCACCTCATTGCATCAAGACTGCTCCCATGGCATATCCTCTTGCATCGGTTTGAATCTCAAATGGTTGTTGCAGATATGGCAGAGCCAAAACTGGTGCATTGCTTATCTTTTCGTTCAATGTATCGAAAGATTTTTGCTTCTTGCCTCCCCATTGAAAGACATGTTTAATACTTGTTAATGCATGTAGATGAGCTGCTATAAAAGATAAATTAGCAATGAATTTCCTCTAGTATTGTATTGCTCCCAAGAAGCTCTTGAATTTTGTGGCAGTAGTTGGCTTGGGCCATTTCACAATGACTTCTACTTTTGCGGTATCTATCTTTAACTGACCATTCCCTATAATATATCCCAAATATACCAAAGAATTTTTTCCAAACTCACATCTAGACATTTTGATATACACCTTCTCCTTTTTCAATAGTTCAAATATTGTCTTGACATGCTTTATATGATCTTCCCATCTTCGACTAAAGATCAATATATCATTTAAGTAAACAATGAAAAATTCATCTATGTAAGGCTTGAACACATCATTCATTACCCCCATAAATGTCGCAGGTGCATTGCATAAACCGAATGGCATAACTAACCATTCAAATACCCCTGCTTTGTCTTGAAATCAATTTTCCATATGCCACTTTTTGCAATTCTGATTTGATGGTAACCACTTTTGAAGTCCAACTTAGTGAAATAAACAACATTCTTTAATTGATCCAATAAGTCATCAATTATAGGAAGAGGATAACGGTTCTTTATCATAATCTTGTTTAGAGCTCGGAAGTCAATACACATCCTCCACGTGCCATATTTCTTCGAAACTAATACAAAAGGAGATCCACACGGAGAGGAGCTTGGCCTGATGACTCCTTTATCGAGCAACTCCTAAACCTGCTTCTTTATCTCTGCATTCTCGATCAATGATGACCTGTACATACCATTGTTAGGAAGAGGAGCATCATGCTGCAAATAAATTTCATGTTCAACCTCCCTCTTAGGAGGCAACCCTGTAGGTTCTTGAAATAACTCATCATAATTAGATATGATTTTGACCAACTCCTGTTTGTGATCTGGATCACATCCTAATAAAGCATTCATTATATCTTCTTCTTTTTGTTTCACTATCATGAGAAAAAAATATTTACTTGCACTCACGAGTCTCTTCATTTGCCCTGTGCTTACTAGAGAAACATTAGTTTTGATACGATGAGCTCTGACAATAAATTCAACCTCGTCCTTGAAAATATGATATATATTCTCTTCACGACAGAATATGGCTTTCCTTTCAAATAGATATGGACTACCCAAGACAATGCCACAAATTTCAAGAGGCACAACATCTAACTCAACCTCATCAAAGAACTTAGTTGTAATTGCAAATATGATCTTACATTGTTTTGTCACCTGCAACTTAGCATCATCACATACCCATCCTAATGGATATGGATTTTTATGAGGTGTCGTCTTCAAACGCAACTTCTTAACAGTTTCTTCAGATATTAAATTAAATTGAGATCCATTGTCGAACAAAGTATCTACCTTTATATGCTTGATTATAACCCTGACATGAAAACGCTCACTTCTTTTCTTTTGATTAGTGACACTTTCCAAATTGGCGGATTGAACCAAATAATTTAATTTGGTAGTGGATATACCTTTGCTTCCCATTGCCATGATCTTTGATTCATCTCCAAAATCTGATCCTAGATCCTGTCGAGCTAATGCAACAGTCTTTTGCTTCCCTTTATCCCCGAACTTCTTTGGTCGTAATTCTGGATGCAGTTTCCAAAACTGTGATTCCTCATGTCCCTTTTTCTTGTTGTGCGAACATGTAAGTCTTCCTTCAAGTTGCTTTACTGTAGTTGACTTCTTACTCTTCCATTTTCCTTTCGATTTTTTTCAAACTTGTATGGCTTCTTATCTCCAATCACATGCTTACCCTTACTAGCCTCTAGATATGTAGCTTATACTAGCACTTTATCAATGTTATTAGGGTGAAACATTAAAATAGTGCGATGAAGATATGAGTGCATGCCACCAATATGATTTAGAAGAGTTTCACGAGTATACAACAAAATTCCTAAGGATAATGTCTTCTTTTTGAATTCATGTGTATATGCTTGAAAATTCTAGCCTTTACCTTGCCTTAGATGCTGCCATTCTATAATCGTCGTTTGAGTATAAGCTAATAGATAGAACTGTTTTCTTATAGCCTTAGTAAATTTATCCCAAGAAGAGATTACTTTACCCTTTTGAACAAGATCAAATTGCATCTTACTCTCCCACCATATCAAGGCTGTGCCACTCAGTCGAAGAGCAACTAATTGTATCTTCGCAACATTGTCCATGATATTTTGAACCCTACAACATACCTCTATTTGCTTGATCTAGTTGTACAATTTCTCGGCATTCAATTCTCCATCATAGGTCGACAATTCAAACTTGACATCCAATTTTAATAAAGGAAGATTATGATCAAAATTCTTAGAGGGATTCTTTTTATGTGAAGAATGTTTACTTCCCACAGAAGAAGACGATGATGAGGATGATGGTGAGAAGGGTTCTAAAGGATTACCTTCATTACCTCCTCCTTCCTCTTTGACTGGTTCAACTTTATCTGATGTACCTTCCTCCTTGGCCTTCTCTTGACCCTCATACATTTCTTCCACCATGGATTTCATTAAATTAAAATCCTCGAAGAAATCATCTTCAGAGTTGTAAGGACCCATATTTCTTGGTGAAGTCATTTCTCTTCTACGAGTAAAACTTCTTGAACCAATCTCAAGATTGTAACTTGCAAGTTTGCCTTCTCCTCACTTGGATTTGGACCTTGTAATCATTCAATTGCAAACACTTGTCAAACCTGCTCTGATATTGACTTGAACTGAAAAATCCTTAGACGCTTATTAATCTTTTAAACATAATAACATCTACTTGATCTTCGAAATTAAAAATGATCAATTGACTGTTTGCAATTTACATGTGAAATATTCATCTATCCAAATACACTTTAATGATTAACAACTTGAAAATAACTAAGCAGAAATAGAAAAACAATATTAAAATGACATACACAAGTTTGATAATAGAGTTCACCCAATTTGTGTACCTCTTCGGGTTCACTTCCAATGGAGACCTCTTTATTAATGCTCAAATGCTTGTTTTTTACAATGACATTTTTCTGCGTTGCTCAAACTCAGAAACATACTACACCATCGAATTCCTTGCAAATTTTCGATAAAAATAAGTATAAAGTTCATAAAATTCCGTGCCAAAACTTTTTGGCACGCATTACAGTGCAACCTCTAAGTCTAGTTACCCTCGGGCATGAACTTTGAGACCATACTATGCAATTATGAGTATGTCTTTTGCCTCGGTCCATGCACCATTAAATAGGGCGCGGGCCCTAACCTACTATCTGCAAACTTAGGTAGGAATTAAATGTTAGTTAGCGGGATTTCATAACAAACCCGTGCTTTGTGGTGCAATGGTTAAGTTGTTCGTATGTTATATAGTGGGTCGTGGGTTCAAACCCTGTCGACCACACTATATATATAACTTTTTGGTTATATGTTGGTTGGATATATAAATATACCCCGCAAAATATATGATATGGTTGACATATAGTTTAACAAACCCGTAGAATATTCGACCACAGTTATATTGCAATACATATGATATGGGTCGAGGGATTAACCCTTAGCCCTTTTTCCACTGATTCAAATATTTCAACAAACTCAAATAGATGTCATCGCATGTATGGTTAAGAACCAACCACCGGGTATAATGGTGAAGTTGTTGGGTTGTTTTCCTGGAGACCTAGGTTCGATCCTTCGAGCTCCAACAAAATTTTAAATGAGCTTACCCATTAATGACCAATGGGAGGCTTCCACATGGCAACCTCTCATTAGGCTATCATTGCCACTTGTCAACCTATTATTTGTCCATGTAACTTCTACAATTTTCCACATCACTTTCCCAATCAATGTACGATGTGCCACATGACACCTTTTTGTCCATGTAACTTCTACAATTTGCCACATCACTTTCCCAATCAATGTACGATGTGCCACATGACACCTTAGGTTGTTTCCACGCCAACATCGTATGGTTGTATGGTAGTGCCACGTGTCATCCTTGTAGTGGTGACACGTGTTACCTTTGATCCTGTTGACTTTGACTTTTGCCTAGTTTGACCCAAACTTTGACCATCCATAACTTTTGCATACGAACTTCGTTTGAGGCAATTTTTGTGTTGTTGGAAAGCTATCACCGAGATCTATGCATTGATGGTGTTTTCAAGAGAATTTGTGATGGTTAAATTTTGAGCATTTATGAATCCTTCTGGACCTCTGTGAGCGTTTCAGATCCTTTTGAACCTTTGTGAGTGTTCCTGGATCTTCCTGGATCATTGGGAGGGGGATACTCCAAGGATGGAACTTATTCTAGGGGGAGACACTAATAAAGAACATGGGATTGGGATACAACCAAAGACTCCTTATTGTTGACATTACGGTAGCTGCGAGAGGTATTATCCTCTACGTGTAGCCTTTGACGAGTCTAAAATATTATGGGAATTAAGATAAACTTTAAAAGGTTAGGAAATAACCTTATAAGACTATAAATAAGAGGGTGATAGAGCTCATTTGTCACACTCACTCTCACAACTACATAAGGACAAGTGGTGCGCATGACTGGAGGAGAGCTGCAACTACTGCAGTGGTGACTTGGTCTTTGGTTATGGTTGGAATTTCTGCTTGGTTATGGTTTGGAATCTCTTCTTGGTACGCTAGATTTGGAGAGAGGTATGATACCTTGGTTGGCTATTGGTTCTAGGGTTTGCTTCTAGAATTATTCTATCTGTCAAGGTTAAGGTGCTCAAGGGTGGCCTTTGTGCCTATGATTGGGTGAAAAAATTGCTATATTATCTACGCTGAAACGAGCACACCTATTATTTCTAACAAGTTATGGGCCCACACTATCTTCAGACAGTCTAACCACTAGAAGGTAGATTCAGAGGATTTGCTCAGTTGTAGTTGCAATTACAGTCAAAGTTTTGCTGCAACAACGAAACCCTCATCCTCATGTTGAGGCACCTTAAGTGAAGCGCTTGACCTAATTCTTAGATAACCTAGTGTTCCCTAGCCTAGCGCACCTCCTAGTACTCTCAACAATCCAAGGCGTCAAGTTTGCGTTTTTGGTCAAAGTCAAAAGGTTGACCAAGTCAAAGCAGTCATGACTTACTCTATGAAGTCAAAAAACAAGTTAGAAGGGGATTCTAACTTCAGAGCATGGAAGACAAGGATTGATCTCATCCTTGCCAAGAATAAAGTATTGGATATCGTGAAAGGCAAGATCACGAAACCACAGTTTGAAGCGGGAAAAGAGAAGGAGCCTCATAATGTTGTAGTTATTGAGAAATTCAAGGACAATGACATCAATTCTATCAACATCATAGTGGACTTTGTAAAGGACCATTTGATACCCTACATTTCTCATCTTGACTCATCTAAGAAGATGTACGATGCCCTAACCAACGTCTTCTTAGTCAGAAATATTGGACAAGTGATGAGTCTGAAGAATGAGCTATGTGACATGAAAATGAATAATGGTGACAACATAACATCATACTTTGTAAGAATCTCTCAATTAAGAGATCAACTACAACTATTGAAGAAATCATTTCAGAAAAGGAACTAGTAAATATAGTACTTAATGGTCTTCCCAAGACACAGGATGCATTTGCCGCTAGCATGAACACAAGAACCGAGTATCCAACATTCGAAGAAGTTTGGACTTGCTGTGCATAAGAAGAATCAAGGATTAGCACAAAAGAGAAATCCCAAAAGAAAGATGATGATCAAGCCTACACAACAAAGTTCAAGAAATTTAGGAATACGAAGAAGTTTGGCTCAAGGAAGAAACCAAATCAAGAAAAGGATATGTCAAAAATACAATGCTTCAACTGTCGAAAATATGGTCAGTACAAGAACCAGTGTCCTAAGTTAAAGAAAAGGAAGGAAACACATGAAGCAAAAATTGCCAAGAAAAGGAACCCTCAAAGAAAATCAAGCAGGATGAAGCATAATTTTTCTACTAGTCAAGGTAACAATATTCTTCTATAGCATAGTCCTTGCACATACCATGTTTACATAGTTCATGTACATATCATGAGTATCTATTTCTTAGAATATAAGATGGTCAGATACCTATGGGAGAATAACAAGATATAGATTTCCATTAAAATTACTACTAGTCAAGTAAAGTATCTAAAAATGATGAAGTACGTTGACAACACCTTTGGTGACAATTCCCACAGAAGCTATTACATAAGTAACAACTGCCAGATGGGACACAATTATAATCAAACTTGAAGAGACCCAAAAGGAGTCATGCTAGAAAGAAGTTAGTAATGAAGAGGAAACTAGAATAGACTTGTGACACTTTGCAGAAATTAATAAGGATGCAGACAAAAAAATGGACTCTCTTAGATAGAGGGAGTTGACTGCAGAATTCCAAAAGAAGAGTATGCATATTGTTCATTCAAGCATGAAGCATGGATTAGGAGGGAGTTAATCCCTAATGATATGATCTATTGAAGAATCCGTAAAAATTATGAAGTATCTATCAATGTTCTTCATTAGAAGTAACAACCATGATAAGCAACACATGTTCAACCTAACTCTATAAGAAGTCTTCTTCAAAAAGAAGCCTTGAGTACCCTTGGTTGTCCATCTACATTTATGATCCTATAATGAAAGGAAGAAGTTGGAATCTTCAGGAAGGAAGGGTATAGAATCTATGGAATATTCCATGGACTCCAACGTTGAAGAGGAACATGAGGAAGACCATGAATATTCCAAGAAAGAAAGAAAAAATAGAACAACAAATTGAACCAGTTATTATACCAAGAATCATAAGACTACCAACATGGTTTGGACCCACTAGAAGCAGTCAAGCAGAAGGAATGGAAGGAAGCTATGATGAAGAACAATGTATGTGAGAAATTAAGAAAAAGACTTATAAATGGAAGCATTGATAGATACACGACGAGATTCAGAGCTAGAGGGTTCTCCTAAAAGGAAGGAGAAGACTATGATACCAACTTGTTTTAGTAACCAAATATATCTCTACCTGATCCATTATATCTCTTGTAGTATCCATGGGTTGGAGTTTACATAAGATAGATGTAAATATTGTTCTTCTCAACAAAATAATTGAAGAAGAAGCATATGTAGAGCAACCTCAAGGTTTTGAGGTATACCAGAAAGAGACCCATGTATGCAGATGGAAGAAGACCTTGTATGGATTCAAGCAACTTGGTGCAGAGTCTCTCATGTACAACAAAATCGTGGTGAAAACTTCCTATGACAGAGGAAGTGTATCAAAATGGTTCTTCAGAAGTACGGGATAATGGATTGAAAATCCATGGCAACCTCCCATGATGACATATATGAAGAAGTCGAGAAAATATGATCCAGTAGACCCGTCCCTGTATCGACAATTGAATGACTCATTGATGTATTTGGAGAATACTCAACAAAGTATTTTCTTTGCTATGAAAATAATTCCAGGTGGAACCTAGCCATGATAATTGAATAATTGCAAAGCATGCCTTGAAATGTCTTCGTGGGACGTTTGAGTTATGATATACAACTGCATGGATTTATCGATTCATATTGGGAAGGGAGCGCAAATGACATAAGAAGTGATTCTTGGATATGTTTCAGTTTGAGATTTTCCATGATATCATAGGTTAGCATGAAACAAAATTCTGTTACACTCAATACTACAGAAGCAGAGTATATTGCAACTTGTGATGCTTGTACGGAAGTAGTGTGGCTCCATACACTGGTTTCTGGACTGTTTGATCAGGTGTTGGATTTGACCATGATATATTGTGATAACCAGAGCTGTGTGAAGAAAGAACTCAATGTTCCATGACAGGTTGAATCACATTGAGATCAAGTATTATTTTCTCCGTGATAAAGTCCAAAGGGGAGAAGTGGTTCTCCAATATATCTCCACTGATGAGCATATAACATATAGTTTGGCTCTCCAGTATATCTCCATTGATGAGAAGATAACATATATAGTGGTTCTCTAGTATATTGTGCTACTGGGAGTGGTTGTGTACCACTGGGTAGTAGTTGTATACTACTACGCATAGACACAATTGTGTTCTATTGGATGACATTGTTCTGATTTCCATGGAAACTATCTAGTTGGATAATGATGATGGTGCTCGTGATTTGATCATGAGATAGCATGTGTTGTTATGATGATGCTACCGATTGAATGGTCTATTTGTGATCAATACCATTTCCTTTAATACCTCCCTAGCTAGGAGGGAGTGTTGACATTACGGTAGCTGCGAGAGGTATTAACCTCTACGTGTAACCTTTGACGAGTCTAGAATATTTCGGGAAGCAAGAGAAACTCTAGAAGGTTAGGAAATAACCTTAGAAGACAAGTTGACCCAAGATAATAATTGATATTAAATTATTGTCCTCCAGAAGTAGAAGTCGGATCAGTTAGGTCACTTGGAGGACTATAAATAAGAGGGTGCTAGAGCTCATTTGTCACACTCACCCTCACAACTGCATAAGGACAAGTGGTGCACATGACTAGAGGAGATTTGTAGTTGCTGCAGTGGTGACTTGGTCTTTGGTTATGGTTGGAATTTCTGCTTGGTTATGGTTTGGACTCTCTGCTTGGTATGCTAGCTTTGGAGAGAGGTACACTACCTTGGTTGACTATTGGTTATAGGGTTTTTTTTCAAAATTATTCTATCTGTCAAGGTTAATATGCTAGGGGGTGGCCTTTGTGCCTATGGTTGGGTGAAAATATTTCTATATTGTCTACGATGAAACAAGCACACCTATTGTTTCTAACACTTATATGCATGTTGATCTATAACCTTGGGTTGCTTTGATTTAGGCTTATCGTGAGAACAATCTCGAATAAGGTGGCCCTATGCTTGGCATACAAAGTATGCATTAGGTAGATTCAAATATTATACTTTTTTTGCAGTACTCCATCTATATTGAAGACAAAGATGAACTAAGGGAGTTTCTTCTTGAGATCAACCTACACACGAACACGCGGGATAACTCTGAAGGAATTACATCGACCATCATGAATTAGAAGCTTATTGAACCTTGGGGTAAACATAACAAGAAAAGGGTGGAGATCAATGTGGAGTCTAGGGAACTCAATTCAAAGAGAGTAATACCACCAAGCACTGTCATCGAGGTAGAAGTATGACCTCCAACACTAAACATATGCTAAAGAACCTATGATATTCCAAGTACCATACTGAAGCACTTATCGGGCATCATAACCAAAGTTAAACAAAATATATAAGTATTTATATATGAGACCTCAATATAAAGTTAGAGAGGTCTGTTTAACTTCCCAATTGAAAATACACCATGTATTATATGTGTCCTCATCGATCATTTTGTTTAGAAAGAGAAAAAATGACTCCTTTGTGCCCAAGATTTTGCCTTGTTGGTATTCCTTATTCTTGTTCAATAAGAAATTAAAATATCCTTTGGGATCATGCATGTCCATTCAAATTTTTGTTGTTGTCTTATTATATGACTTGCATGTAGTCTCAGAGTGCAATAGGGATAGATCTGAAGCTTGTTAAATGTCAAAGCTAGGATCTAAAGGCCATCTAAAGATGAAAAAAATATGAGGGTTGAGTGTCGAGGATGCATCATTGGCAAAGGGAGTTTGATCCTCTTGGATCGGGGAAAATCAATCATTAA
The DNA here is from genome assembly GCA_009831015.1 of Picea engelmannii. Lineage (NCBI taxonomy): Eukaryota > Viridiplantae > Streptophyta > Pinopsida > Pinales > Pinaceae > Picea > Picea engelmannii. The sequence goes on along the minus strand of ML782890.1, from coordinate 395,803 downwards.
GGAATGGTGTAGGGTCTTCCAAGACCAAGAAATAACCAAAATATGGAACATGAAAAGGTTCTTCACGAACTAGTTTATCTACAAGTTGACTATCTAAAATTGAGAATGGATGTCTAAGTAACGCCAGATGACCAATCAAGAAATGAACCACAAGCTTCCTATCATGTTCTTCATGCAATGGAATGAAATCTTGAATTGGGTTGCACTCACGAGATTTACTCAAGCACATGTACACTTTGCCTTCACCATAGAATGGACTAACTATTGCATGACCCCAATAATAGACCTAATTAGAGGCGCTAGGAGAGCAATGAGGGGGGTTGCAATGGGGGCATGGTTCCTTCATCTCATTGTCCTGAAGACACCATATTTGATCATTATCTTCCATCATTTAAGATGATCTTCAAAAATTTGGTTGTGAAACTGGGACATTGTTATTTCCCCCACTAAGGTTCGGGTTTCTCCAATAATAAATTTGTGTTAAAAAAATTACTAAATTGTATTAAAACTAACTTAAACTTATATCACAAGTTGTTTATACTTTTTCTTTTTCAAAATAAAATCTTTATAATCTATCAATATGGTCAATAGGGGATTTCATGGTATACAAAAGTCAACTATTGCTAGTGTCTCCACTAGGTTTCAAGTATCCATGATGACATGTGTTTCCCCTTGTGGTTCACATGTGCTTGTGCTTGTGCTGGTACTTGTGGTTGGGGCCATGTGAAATACATGGGTGATTTTAATTGAATAGATAACCCCCCACTCATGACATCTTAGCTGGAAAAAATATGATTTGAATGTTGTAAGTTGGCTACATTATTTAATATAATACTCCCAAATTGGAAAAGAGTGAACTTGTAACATCAAGATAAAATTAATCTAGTCATAAATATATACATATATATATGAAACTTGATCATATGTAGGTTAATAGACCACTTTGAGAATGCGATCCTAAAGAAGCATTCTAATGAAGTGCATGTGTAGCTCACTGTGTTTGTTGCACTAACGTTCAACTAGATATTTGGCTAGCTAAATGACAATCTAATTGTCACACTAGAGTGTGGTTAGATGCTATTGCTAGAATCCAAACTCTAAAAGGATCTGTTGAAGTGAAAGAGATTCTTGATTGCATTAACTGTTACTCAACACTCTACTTCTGTTGAAGAAAGAGCAAGGGCATGTTGCTTCTTACAAGCCGAAGTGATAGGTCTGGAACCAATACTAAAGACATAACCTACAATAGACTTCTAATCACCAAGGTCACCAACCCAATCATAATTAGTGAAACCAACCAATAAAGGAACCCCCCCTGAAATGTAATGTATCATAAATTGAATTGTACCGTAGATATACCAAAGTGTCATTTTTGCTTCTTTCCAATGGTTCTCGTGTTGAATTTTTATATGAGATGATATAAGATAGATATATTATTACAATGATGAGCGTTCCATATATAGAGAGCATATGGTGACCATCCATGAAAGGATACGCCCCTTAGATAATAGGTAACTATTTATTATTATTATTACTTATTACATATATTATTTAATAATCAATAATTATATTATTAATTATTAATCTATGAGAATGTCTTCCCAATGTTTTCCAAACATCAACACTCCCTCTCAACAAGGGAGACATTATGCATCATGCCAAGTTTGTCTTTGAAGTATACAAACTTTTCCCTAGACTCATGACACCTATTTATCAGTCCTTGGAGATGCATCTCTCCCACTTGAATCGAGGGGAAACCCCCCCTACGACTCTCCCTATGAGCCAACTAACTCTCTCTAGGATCAGGCTCATTCTGGGTCCAGAAATGATAGAATCTAACATCTTGAGTCTTTATCATTCCTTGTCAAATCACCATGACTAGGACAAAGACCACACCAGGGTCATTCACCACAGGTACACCCCTGTGAGTGAATGTCAGCTTGATGTTAACTGACACATGGAAAACACCTCAAGCACCTCGAGTCCATATTATTCCTTGTCATGATCAAGGAAGGACTACGCCTGGGCCCATTTACCACAAGTACACCTTTGTGATAAATGCATCCTATCTCCCTTGGTATGCAGCCCAATCTAGGAGAAGGTCCACCCAATGCTTACTCAAGACATTGTAGAAAAAATATCTGTCACACATGGCACTCCCATGTGGACTTCTAGAGGCTACTCCCTCTAGAAACACTAGGGTCAACTCCCCATAGTGTGTGACGTCAAGGTCAATTCCCTTGACATGTCCTCATGTGCTCTCCATAAGGGACGCTGGGCTATAATCTGAAACCCACTTATCCCTCTCGGATAAGTTTCCTCATAGATCAACTCAACTCATTCACAGAGGAGTATGATTTGGAGAATTTCTGTCACACATGGCACTCCCATGTGGACTTTTAGAGGCTACTCCCTCTAGAAACACTAGGGTCAACTCCCCAAAGTGTGTGATGTCAAGGTAAACTCCCTTGACACGTCCTCATGTGCTCTCCACAAGGGACGTTGGGATATAATTCCAAACCCACTTATCCCTCTCATATAAGTGTCCTCACAGATAAACTCAACTCAGTCACAGAGGAGTATGATCTGGAGATTGTCTCAAGAAGATGCAAACACCAACACTCCCTCTTAGCGAGGGAATCATTCTTTTCCATGCAAAGTCTATCACAAAATTACTCCAACTTCATCTTGGTAAGGGGTTTGGTAAGAACATCAACAACCTGCTCATGAGTAGGAAGGTACTGCACCAATACTACCTTCCTCTACACCATGTCTCTCAACACCAGTACTACCTTCCTCTGCACCAGTACTGTGCCTCGTAGGTATCTCAACATATACTTCGTAGCAATCCAGTGTGTCTGTTTCGATTGACTTATAAATTGGCTAAGTGCATTCATTGCATAACAAATATTTGGCCTAGTGTTAACCAGATACATCAATGATCCAATCAGTTGTTTGTACAGGGTCGGATCAATCTCATTGGAATAAGAAGAAGAAACACTTAGTTTCTTCAGATTCGTCACCATTGGTGTAGCCATGGGTTTACAGTCAAGCATCCCAAACTTCTTCAATATCTCAATTGTGTACTTACTCAGGAAGATCTCATCAGTTCTCTGCCACACCTCTAGTCCCAAGAGGTAGTGCATCATACCAAGGTTCTTCATCTCAAACTCAGAGGCCAACACATACTTGCATTCAACAATAAGGCTCTTTGTATCGGCAAGGAATAAATCATCAACGTAGAGGACCAATATCAGGGACTCATCATTAACAGTCTTGTAGTACAGGTTGGGATCAACAACACTTTTGCTGAAGCCCAAACTCATCAAGTGTCCATTAATCCTCGCATACCAAGCTCAAGGTGCTTGCTTGAGTCCATACAGGGCCTTCTTCAACATGCACACATGAGACTCCTTCTCATGTATCATGAAACTATCCGGCTACTCGATGTATACTTATTCCTCAATCTCTCCATTGAGAAAGGTTGTATTCACATCCATCTGATGTAGTCTCCAACCCATGGATGTTGCAAGGGAAATAATCATCCGAATAGAAATGTATTGAGCAACATGAGCAAATGTCTCCTCATAATTTATTCCTTCCACATGAGATAATCCTCTAGCAACAAATCTCACTTTGTGCTTCTTGATGCTCCCATCAACTATGTGTTTGATCTTATAAATCCACTTGGATGTCACTGCAGACTTCCCCTCAAGTCTCAAAACAATATCACACACATCATTCTTCATGATGTATTGATACTCCTCCATCATGGCATCTCTCCATACTGGTTGACTATATTCCTCCTCATAACAAAACGACTCATAATCAATGATGTGGCTCATATATGCGACATAGAACATATATCTTTGAGGTCTCTTTCTCTCTTGGAAGGTACCACTAGGAGATGCATGTCCTTCTTCCTCCTGCCGAGTTTGACGAATCCATGTAGGTCTCTTCCGACCAATTGAAATATCTTTGGGAACATCAACTAGAGCTAGAGGATCAACATGATCAATTGGATCAATAGGCTTAATTGTTTCCCTTTGAACTGTTAGAGGGTGAGGGGGAGAAGGCACCATCTCTTCCTGTCTCTCACTATCAATCTTCATGTGAGATCCTTTAGATATTCTGAAGGCTACCTCCTTCTTAAAGGTAACATCTCTGCTCACCTCAATCTGTCTCTGACCAGGGATGTAGATCCAATATTCCTTCAAAGACTCATTGTACCCCACAAATGTACCCTTTCTACCTGAAGGGTCTAGCTTGGTCCTTTTCTCCTTGGTTACATGAATGTATACTGGACACCCAAATATCCTGAAGTGTCCAACCTCATGCTTCACTCGTGAACTATGTCCATACTAGATATCTCATGGTTCCCTCGTGGAACACAAGTCTAAGACATATCGAGGTTCCCTCATGGAACCAATGTCTAAGAAATATCAAGGTTCCCTCATGGAACCAATGTCTCATAAGAGATATTGAGGTTTCCTCATGAAACCAATGTCTTGGATCCATTATCTGATCGTTTGAGGCACGTCAGTATGAAGTCTGCATTCCCTCCTACTAGTCCACATAGGACCCTCTGGGAAGAATGTCTCACCCTGTTGCCTCAAACATCTCTAGGACACATCAAGGTTCCCTCATGGAACTAATGTCCCTCAAGGCATATCAAGGTTTCCTCGTGAAATCAATGTCTTGGTTCCTTCATCTGACCATCTGAGGCACATCAACATGAAGTCCACATTTTCACTTACTAGTCCACACAGGACCCTCCAGAGAGAATTTCTCACGATGTTGCCTCAAACATCAAAACTGTGTACATGGAAACTGACATCTACACCATCTAATTACACTTTGTATTCCCTGTCACCAACTATGCAGAGTGAAATATTGTCACACTAGTGTAAATGCTTCTTCTTTTTAGGTGTGTAAATGCTTTTACTTTTTTCTTTTTCTTTCACACATGTCAAGAACACCGTGCATCCTTACCTAGATGCTCTTAATGAATTTTCTTTATTTGACAATGGAAGAACTTAATCCTCTATTGATTGTTCAAGCTCTATTGATAATTCATTGTTATTTTAGATTAGTTTTAGGGCACCAGATGCACCAAGGTAGATGGGAGCTTCTCTTGCAAAATGCGAGAGTTTTCACAATGCTACATATGACGCTCACCCACACCAATAAACTCCTCATTTTTGATCAAACGCTCACCGGTCCTTCAAGGATCAGGAGAACCAACCCACCCTGCAACAAAGCCAGTATTGGTGCCTTGCAAGATTGCTGGGCACATTCGATCGAGTACGACATTGCCACGAACAGGGTGAGGCCTCTACACCTGCTCACCGACACTTTTTGTTCTTCGACCACCTTAGCCAGCAATGGTACACTCATTCAAACTGGAGTATGGAGCAATGAGATAAGATTTATTCACTACTTCATCCCATGCTTCGACACAACCTGCAAAAGGATCAAATCACTGTCCCATCTCACTGCCAACAAATGGTATGAGTCTAACCATATATTGCCCAAAAGTTGGGTCATCGTCGTAGGGGGCGCAGATCATTCAATTACAAATTCATTTCGAAAGCCCCCTACGACGGGGCTTTCCAGCTTCCATTCTTGGAAAATACCAACACTATGGGAGAGGAGAACAATATCTATCCGTTTCTCCATCTCTCTTCAAATAACAATCTCTTCATTTTTGCCAACAAGAATTCCTTCCTCTTAGATTACAACAAAAACCATGTAGTCAAAACCTTCCTCACCATGCCTGAAGGCAATGCCCATAACTATCCTTCGTTTGGTTCTCCCTTCATTAGTCCACTCGAGTCCGATAATAATTTCCAGAAGGTGGAGATTCTAGTTCGTGGAGGAGCCTCAAATGGGGCTTTCAAAAAGGCTAGCATGAAACAGACGTTCATGGAAGCGTAGAGGAGTTGCGGGAGAATGTAGATCACATCCCATAATCCACAATGGCAGATGGAGGAAATTCCTGGTGCCAGAGTGACAGGCGACATGATCATTCTCTCAACTGCCCAGATTCTCATAATCAACAGTGCCAAAAATGGCACGACCGACTGGCAATTTGCCTTTTTTTTAATATTTTGGTTACACATCTTTGTCATGAAAGCACAACGCAAAAATGTAGAAATATTCACACAAAACACAACCTATCTCTCATTTTCCTGGGCCCTCCCATGAGGGAGTCAATCCCAGTCCCGCTCTGATACCATGTTGAATATTTATATGAGATGATATAAGATAGATATATTATTACAATGATGAGTGTTCCATATATAGAGAACATATGGTGACCAACCATGAAAGGATGTGCCCTTGGATAATATATTGTTGGCCCTTGACTAAGTTTTGAGGAAACACTTGGTCATATTTGACCGTTTTTGGAATTTCGACAGTGTGTCAAAGATGGAGTGCAACGCAAAGCGGAGATCGTGGAAGCTAGACCCCTTTCTTGGGTCCTTTTTTGGTTTTTGGGGATAATGTAATGGGTATGGGATGCCGGCCCATGGGTTTACCCATGTTTAGGCCTATTTTTTAAAGTATAAATAAGTAGCTAGGCAATGTAAGAGAGGGCAATAAGCTAAGTGCTAGTAAAGGCTTTGTGTATATTGTGTGACCGACTTGCAAAGCTGGGTGCAAGTGCTATAAGTGCCGAGTGCACAGATTGTAAGGAGGCTTTGTGCTAGATCTACTCGGGGAAGGAGGATCTGGCGAGGTGCGTGTAGATCTCCTGTCCTATGTGGAGTACAAATTTGAGCTCTATGCTGTAACCAGATTGACCAAAGCTAATAAAGAAGAAGAAGACTTTGTGGACGTAGCCCTAGGGTGGGGGTGAACCACGGTAAACCTATGTGTTGTGCTCTATGCCTCGACCTAATGTGGTTGTCTCTTCCCATGTGTTGTGCTTTGATATGATTATGCTATGTGCTTTACTATGATATACTTAGATAGATCTAATTTGCTTTGTGCTTCTTAGATGTATGGGTGTAGATCTAACATATATGAAAATGATGAGTGCTAGACCTATTTTGTTGTTGCTAAGTGCTAACTTAACCTAGTTCTAAGTGAATGCTGCGGTGCTATGTTCCATCTGCGAAGTGCCATGAGGGTTAAATACTAATGAATGATCTATGCTAAAGTGTTTGCTAAGTGTTAGAATCACAGATCTGTGTCCCAGCTAAGGTTGCATACACTTGAGTCTTGCAACCACCCTTGCCTCTACTTCAGGTGAGACTTCATCTGCTTCGTAGGTGTTGCCGAAAGGGTTGGTAGTTAGGGTTTTGTTGGTGCGATGTTGAAGCATTGAACCCTGGGTCTGCCCCTGTGCCAACAAATGGTTCTGTTGTCGGGACCTAAAACCGTGATTGTTGGGAGCTGAGGAAGAAGAAACTTTGTGCAAAAGGAAGCTCTATCTGAAGAAAGGAAGATCATATCCAAAGAAAAGAAGCGAGATATGAACGCTATGTGCTCTAAGAAAAGTAAAAGTGGAAATTCTTGAAAGAAAGAGGTCAAATCTACAGAAAAGAGGTAAGATTTGTAAGCTCTGTGCTCTAATAAAGGTAAGAATAGTCAAAAGTTCTTAGATCTGGAAGTTTTGTGCTCTATAGAAGTGAGATAAGTGATTTTTTTTTTGTTTCTAGAGCATGGATCTAGGTATGCTTGATAGATTCTTTCCTAGCTTAAAAACTAGGGCATTAATAGATGAAACAAAGTTTGACATGAATAGATCTGATAAGTATAATGATAGATATGTTATACCTATGCATAGAAAGAATGTCTGAACTAACAAATGGATGCAGGATCCTAGAAAGAAATTTTTGCAGGCTAGCCATTATGATCCTAGCGCGCAATACAAGAAGAGTTGGGGATCATTGAAGAGAAAGAGAGGATTAACTCTTTGTTATAGTTGCAAAAGACCAAGACATCTTGCTAAGGAATGCCCTTGGAGAAAACCTAGTTGCCTCTGTTGTAAGGCTATGGACCATGAAGTACTTGATTGCCCTAGAATGATTGCTAGACTTGAAAAGCTGAATATGGAGCAAGCAAACCTTGAAGGAGACCAAGAGACTAAGATTATAGAAGAACCCCAAAAAGAATCAGAGAAAGTATTAATACAGATGAAAAAAACCCTGAAGGAACATAAAGATGTCTGATTACCAGAGATCTTCAAAGAAAAGGAGCAAGTCGAAGCAAGAATAGGGGACTTTGACATTGACTGTATTTTTGATGAAGAAGCACAAGTGAACATTATGCCAGAAAGAACTTGGGAAGCTATAGGGAAGCTTTCCATAATTCCTTCATTGAGAGGAATAAGACTATTCAAAGGAAAACAGATGATGTTATGTGGAAATAGCACTCAGATACCTATGTCAGTCAATGGAAATTTGACAAAAGAAGACTTTGAGATTATCAAATTCATTGAGGACAACGCCCCATTTACTATGCTACTTGGAAAACCTTGGATTGAAGGAGATCAAGCCAAAAAGAAGGAAGAAGAAGAGGTTTTAGAACAACAAAGACAAGAGTTAAAAGATTTTATGACTAAAAGGATCGCACAGTTAATAAAAGAATAGGAGAACCACTTGAAGCCATCTGACACTAGAAGCCCAGATGTCGAGGCCAAAGCTACACAAAAGGCTGAAATTTCTACCCCAGACAAAGAAGAAGTGATATACCTAAACCCTAGGAGAGAATCTCACCAACACGAAGTGACTATATCCAAGGAAAATAAGAATCAAAATGAGAAGAGAATCACCGAGATGAAGCTCACTGGAAAGAAGGATAGAAAGCTAAGTAAGAAGAAGGCTAAGATTGAAAAATTACAAACGATCCCAGAGGATACCTCGCAACAAGACACTTTGCAGAATTGGAGCTTCGCTGGGATATCAGAACAATGACATATGCCACTTCGTCGAGGCGAATTAATATAGCCGTTGGAAGCCAATATAACCGTTTGACTGCCGCTCCGAACAGGTCCGAAAGCATTTATGGCTCACCACTAGACTGTTATACCACGCCATAACAGACAAAACATAAGTTAATGCAGCCTCATACCCGTTGCAAGCAGATCATTGCTAAGTTTCCCTACTTAGTCCGTCACGCCACACATCGAGAATACTTTTTTCTAAGTGAGAATTTGAGCCCGAAACCTGAGATTACTTCACCCTGTGATCATTGCCTTGTTCCCATACTATTCACTGTAGTCTCTGAATTCATTTCACACCCGAGCAAGTTGACCCAAGCTTGTATGTCGGACGAGCTCAGCGCTGCTGAGAAAGTAGTTGAAGAAGTTTTGATTGACTTAATGACTGAGAGAGTCACGTCGGAGTGAGGATTATCTACAGGAGTCCAAGCATCATCAATGAGAGGACCCCAGGCCTCCCCTTCCACTGCTCATGCCGGTCCATCCCAGCCGACCGATGAGAAACAGACCAAGCACAGGGATGACATTGCAAATGCCAAGCTTATCCCACACATTCTACCTACTTACTTACCACCTCTAAGCGGTGCCATCAACCATGATAGTGTACCTCGCAACTTTGAGTACACTTTGATCACCGCGTACCTTCCGAAAGGGGTGCATGCAGTTCGTGCTGACCAGGATAAGTTCACAACACTAAAATTTAGTGATTTCAACCTTGGAGATCGTAAAGTTTACAACATGTTATCCCCGCATAAGTACTTAACCAGGACCAAAGGCAAGAATTCTAAGATTTCCCCCCAGTCATGGACCCAGAACCTCACGCAGTCCACACTGCTTAATGTAATGAAGATCCCGCACTTTGGCAGGCACCAAGAAGTCAACGCATGCGTCAAGTTTCTGTTGTCCTGCTACCATGGAGGATACTTATGGTTGGACCGCCGCATCACTGTGGATCTGACCTTGATCAATCGGATCATAGGCCTTAGTATGCAAGGCCCTGACCCACAAGAGTTTTACCCTAGAAAGACCTTAGATCAAGCACTAGTGCAGAGGATAAAAGAAACTTATGGCGATGTTGAGAAAGGCACGCGAGGCTACAAGGTAGCCCTTATCCAGAGTGGCACAATGCACCTTGCCTGTCAGCTGATCGCGGGCAAGCCAGTTCAAAAGAATAGACCAACACAAGTGACGGGATTCGTAGTCGACCTCGCAGGGAAGTGCACCGAGGGACTACAGATGAAATGGGCACAATACCTTGTAAACCAGCTAGAGCTTGATTGCAGAGAAGCGCAAGACCAAGGGTACAAGTTCTACTTTAGTTGGTTGCTCATACTAACCGCTTTCATCGCCTGGGAGCTACCAGAAGGTGCCACTTTTCCGGAGATCGAACCCTTCGAACCACTGGCCGTGAAGTTCTATACGTTGTGGTACTCTAGCAACATGAACAAGCAGTGGCAGTCCAATGCCATCTTCCACGCCTATTACAACCAATTGAAGAATGCAATCCAGTCTACACCGCACCTCACCCCAAACACACTTCATAGGTTTAGACCTTTGATAAAATTCAATGCAGACCATCACTTCACCTATATCATAGCGTGCGTTGATGAGAACAAACAACAACTCTAGTCGTACTACAAGTTGATAGAAGAAGACTTGGAGCAGATTACCAAGGAATGGTCAGCGGACCTCCTTGTTGCAGCGGACCCCACATAAATGTTCGACGTGGAAAGCCCTGAAGCTATGCCGAATACACCTGGACCAAGCAAGACTAAGAAGGATGATGAAGTTCAAGATTTCCATAGCACATCCACGAAGACTACTTCGATCTCACCTGCACAGGGAGGTGATGGTGAAGAACTAGGTGTCACATAAGTTGAGAAAAACAAAGGCGAGGTTACTCCGCCTAGAGAGGAGGAGGATCCCACTAAGAAAAGGAAGATTACCCCACCAAAGCCCTCATCCCAAAATAAAACTAAGGCCACCCAGACTACGTTTAAGACTACCCTCACACCAGACGACTTCGACTTCTTAATCGCTGGGTTGAATGATGCTTCACTAGAAATCGCAGAAAAGAAAGAAGCGAAGCAGGAGGAGGTATTCAACTGAATCAAGGGCGAACTTCAAGAAGTGAAACAGACACTCCATTCCATTCGAGCAGTTTCTACTGCGCCCTTGACAATTGGAACAACAAGAACAGGCGATGAGCCCACCCAATTACACCAGATCGCCGAGAAAGTCAAAGCTCACCTTCGACGAGCTCAAGAAGACACAATGCAAGCCACCCATGCTTTGACACAAGTACATAGCGCACTTGTAGCACAACAAAGTAAGGCAGAACGGGAAAATCTTGACCTGCAAGCGAAGTGGGATTAGGAAAAATCACAGTTATAGTAGAGAAAGGACCAATTTCTAGCAGATCAACTTGAAGTACAGGAAAGGGTTCACAAAGCACTTCGCTCTATGACGGTCATAGAAGTGAAGATTGAAGAATGTGTCCCATAGCAGGTGGCACAACTTGAAGAAGTAATCCAACAACTTCAACATCGCATCACAGATCTGGAACTTCGTACCGTGCCCGAGACTCCTCAAGAAATAAGAGATCTAAGGGAGGCAACTGCCCGTAGCGTAGTTGGATGATTAAAAACCTTTGCCTTGGAATGCAAGCAGCTGAGCGCTAGAAGCACCCAGACTTATGAGAACCTCACAGAGAATCCAAAGTTGTAGGCATTGGAGGCACAACTCCAAGAAGCAAAGCAACATGCAAATATGCTATAGGCACAACTGAAGGCCTTGACCCCAGTCGAAAGAATAAAAAGGTTTGCAGAACAACATGCCGCCCAACAACAGGTACACACATTGCAAATTAAAGTGATAGAAGTCTCCCAACGACTTCAACCAATCCAAGAAAAGGCATGCCAACTGTTCACTGAAGTTGAAAGCCAGAGAACCGAGCTTGAACAGGTTGTCATCACCTCAAAACAATGCCTGGAAGGGACATTAAACGACGCAGTGATCCAGGAGTTCACTGAGCAAGAGGTTGTCGCACTGCAGCAGGTCGAAGTAGCTCAAGCCAAGCTCGAGGCATTCGAGGTGGAATTGATCAGACCCGAGTGACTCGGGACGAGTCATAGGTGAGTGTTGGGGGCCTGTTGGCCCTTGACCAAGTTTTGAGGAAACACTTGGTCATATTTGACCATTTTTGGAACTTCGACAACTTGTCAAAGATGGAGCGCAACGCGAAGCGAAGATCATGGAAGCTAGACCCCTTTCTTGGGTCCTTTTTGGATTTTTGGGGATAATGTAATGGGTATGGGATGTTGGCCCATGGGTTTACCCATGTTTAGGCCTATTTTGTAAAGTATAAATAAGTAGCTAGGCAATGTAAGAGAGGGAAATAAGCTAAGTTCTAGTAAAGGCTTTGTGTATACTGCGTGACCGACTTGTAGAGCTGAGTGCAAGTGCTGTAAGTGCTGAGTGCACGGATTGTAAGGAGGCTCTATGATAGATCTACTCGAGGAAGGAGGATTTGGCGAGGTGCATCCAGATCTCCTGTCCTATGCGGAGTACAAGTTTGAGCTCTGTGCTGTAACGAGATTGACCAAAGCTAATAAAGAAGAAGAAGACTTTGTGGACATAGCCCCAGGGTGGGGGTGAACCACAATAAATTTGTGTGTTGTGCTCTGTGCCTCGACCTAATGTGTTTGTCTCTTCCCATGTGTTGTGCTTTGATATGATTATGCTATGTGCTTTGCTATGGTATACTTAGATAGATCTACTTTTCTTTGTGCTTCTTAGATGTATGGGTGTAGATGTGACATATATGAAAGTGCTGAGTGCTAGACCTATTTTGCTGTTGCTAAGTGCTAACTTAACCTAGTTCTAAGTGAATGTTGTGGTGCTCTGTTCCATCTGTGGAGTGCCATGAGGGTTAAACACTGATGAATGATCTATTCTAAAGTGTTTGCTAAGTGTTAGAATCACAGATCTGTGTCCCAGCTAAGGTTGCAGATACCTGAGTCTTGCAACCACCCCTGCCTCTACCTCGGGTGAGACTTCATTTGCTTCGCAGGTGTTGTCGAAAGGGCTGGTAGTTAGGGTTTTGTTGGTGCATTGTTGAAGCGTTGAGCCCTGGGTCTGCCCCTGTGCCAACATAGATAAATATTTATTATTATTATTACTTATTATATATATTATTTAATAATCAATAATTATATTATTAATTATTAATCTAGGAGAATGTCTTCCCGATGTTGTCTAAACATCAACATCTCATAGGGTGATTTCATATACCAGGTAACAAGACCAATATCAAAGGAAATATTAGGATGGGTATTAGTCAAATATGAAAGGATACCAACTAACTGACAATACAAAGTGGCATCTACTTCAGATGTAGTATAGGTGGCAAAAAATTTGACTCTAGACTAGAAGGGAGATAGAGCTGGTTTACAATCTTCACATGCATACTTAGACTAGAAAAGGGAAAGTCCTTCCTTAGTTTGAAAGACTTGGAGGCCAAGAATATAATGCAAATTTCCTAAGCTTGTCCTTTCAAAAATATTATTAAGGATGGATTTCACATGGGTTAAAAGTTTGGGGTCACTACAAGTGAGTATAAGGTCATCAACATAAAGAACAAGTATTATGAGATGGCTACCTACTTTATTGGTATATACATTGGGGTTAGAATGGAAACTTAAGGCCAACTTAGAGATTTATTAAGGCCAACTTAAGGCCAAATTTTAGCATACCAAGCCCAAGGAGCTTTCTTAAGGCCATAAAGAGATTTCTTAAGCTGACAAACAAGGTTGGAGTCATTCTGAACATAACCATGATGTTGTTCCATGTAAAATTCTTCTTGCAAATCCTTAAACAAGAAGATAGATTTAACATCCATTTGATGGACCACCCATTTATATGAATCAACAAGGGGGTTTCATTATAATCAATTCCTTAGACTTGGGAAAATCATTTGGAAACTAATTGGCCCTTTTGTCTTTCAACACTTATGAATCTGATGCATACTTAGTTTTATATACACTCATTTACATTTCAAAAATGTCTTCCTTTCGAAAGAGATACAAGTTCCCAAGTATTGTTTACTATTGAGGAACAATATTCTTCATTCATTGTTGCATCCAAATCTCGATGGCTATAAGTTTATACAAATGTTTCTAGAGCACGAGTCTTTGAAACTTGAGCCAAAAGAGAGGAGGCGTGCTAGAACTATGAACATGTGTGACATTGATTTGAAGTATCACCAGAAAGATCACCAACCATTTATTGTGTTGTACGAACTTGTATAGGAAGTTGTGGTACTGGTGCAGGTTCATGTTCAATGGAACCAATTGGAGGAAGGTGAGTAGACAGAGGTGGATTTCCATCCTTGTTTCCATCATCTAAAGAAGAAACTAGAATAGGAGCACTAGTAGAAAATTTGGGAATAGAAGATGGCACAATCATTGAAGATGGAACACATTCCGAATTAGGCTTGTAGGCCGAGAGTCCATCAAACTTAACATCTCTCCTAATAATAATTTCATTAGAACGAGGTTGAAGAAGTCCATACAATTTTATGTCCTCAACATATCCAAAAAAACATTACTTTTCACCCTTAGGTTGTAATGCTTTCCTTTTCTCATCGGGTGTGTGAGTCCATGCTTCACTACCAAAGACATGAAAGTGGATTACATCTTGTTTAATTTTACTATGTGATTATTTAGTGTTATATGTTTTAAATCCTATGTGGGAGTGGGATTTACTATGTCATTGACACAATTAATGGCTTCCGCCCAAAAAATGAGGACATATTCCCTTTGATTGGCTCATACAATTTGCCATTTCCTTCAATGTGCAATTCTTTCTCTTAGCAACACCATTTTGTTGTGGTGTATATGAAACAATATGTTGCATCTGAATGCCCTATGCAAAGTAATATGCCAAAAATTGAGAACATAATCCCTTAGATTTGATCATACAATTTTCCATTTCCTTTAATGTGCAACTTTTTTCTCTTAGCGACACCATTTTGCTATGGTGTATATGAAACAATATGTTGCATCTAAATGCCATATGAAATGTAGTATGTTGTAAATTCATTGTTAACATATTCAGCTCCATTATTTGTTCTTATGTTCTTAAATTGATGTCCATGTTGCTTTCAATAAGGGCCTTGTAGGCCAAAGACATGTAAAAATCTCTAGTCTTAAGTTTTAAGAAATAAAACCAAGCGTGTATGGAGAAGTCATCAATGAAAGTTAAGAAGTACTTGAACCTAGAGAAAGAAGCAAAAGAAAGCATACCAAACAAATAACTACAAACACAGTGTAAGAGGGTTGAGGCGCGCCAAGAGGCACATTTTCCAAAATTGTCTTGATGATGTTTGTCAAGAACACAGTTGGAACAAACACCATCTCTGCAAAAAATGATAGTAAGACCAATCGCCATATTTTGATCACATAGTTGTTGCAATGAGTGATAATTTAGATTACCAAATCGCTCATGCCAAAGTTTCCTCGAGTCATCTCTATGTGCAATAAAAAATAATGGAAGAGATGATGATCCAAAGTTGTCAAATCCACACAACCTAATAATATCATCAACAATTCCAATTGCTAGGACATGCTTAGGATATTTCAAATCCTTTATTACAATTTGGTGAGGTGAAAATTCTATTGTTTTACCTTCACCCGAATGAGTGATTTGATACACTGATAGAAGGTTGCAAGAAAGGCTCGGAACATATAATACATCATTAAAATGGTCATCATCTATCACAACTATGTTGAATCATGAGTGCAAGGATATTTAATGGGAAGTGCTTGATGGGTTGGAGAAAGACACTATGAAGAAGAAGATTTTATGCATGAAGTTATGGTGGCCTACAATGTTTCAAGGTGTAATGGATGCTAACCAATGTGATGTGTGTCAACATGCAGGAAACTATCATGATGAGATGAAATTCCCTTGTGCCTTGTATTAGCCTTGGAACCTTTTGAAAAATGTAGCCTATTGACCTATGTTCTTGATATTCTAGCACACCATACATTATCATCACTACATAGTATCTTATACTTTGGGAAAGTTGCAGCTATTCAAGATTGCATTGCTCAAATAGTTGTGTGCATCAATTTCAAAGCATCATAGATGGATTTGGATGTCCCATGAGTGGCGAAGGCAAGCACTTTGTGAATAAACCGTCATTGCACTAACAACAGAGTTCATGATTTAGTGCAACAAGAGTAGTCCTCATCATCCTTAGGCAAATGATATAGTAAAGGATTTTAACGAGATATTTGAACAAGGGCTAATGAAGGTTTGGACATTGAACAAGGATGATTGGGATGATCATTCTTGTTGTGTTGTGAGATTACATCACTACAATAAAACACTCAAATTAGCACACCCCATTCAAGTTATTCTATGGAATAAAAGTTGTTACAACTGCAAAGTTTGTTGTTCCCAATAACAAATTGCACTAGCCACCAAGATGACTAAAGAAGAATATTTACAATGATCCCTACACAAAATTTATAGCTTGAAGAAGATAGATCATTACAAGTTTTCGTCAAAGTAGGGAGAAACATAGACATAAGGATTGACATGACATGAGGAACATCCTTGTTATATGATAACATGCTTAAACAACCAGGGAAAGTTTGCCTGCATTGTCTTGGTCCTTTTCCTATCTCTACTGTTGATCACATTGGTGGTGTTAAGTTGTCTTAATTGGATGGTAAGTTATTGAAGGGATGGGTGAGTGGCACATCCATGAAACTCTTCTCTCGGCCTTTAGTCCTCACTCTTTCTTTTTTATGGTTAAGGGGGTAGTATAATGAAGTTAGTTTTAGATTTGAAGTTATCAAAGTTCTTAGGAAATAATTTGTAAGTTGCTAGATTTCAATTTTGTTTGTGAAATCTCGTTCAGTGTTGCATGGGTCTAAGTGTCAAGGTTGGAAGGATAAAGCTCCAATGTTTGGTCAGTGAGCACGTGCTTGCTATGTTGTTATGTTGGGGTCCTTGTCTATGCAATGCCAAATGATGATGTGCATGAGGTATTGTCCCTACACAATGTATTATATGCATAAGGGTCTATTATAGATATGCCATTATGTTGTTTGGTTCAAGGTAGGGAAGTGGCTCCTAGGAGAATACAACGTACAACCATTACCAATATAAGCTAAATACACAATTAAAATCATAGCGGTTTTGAAAGTGACATGGACATTGAAATAGGGAAATTATCTGTATTTGCAAAGAGTGACTCCAAGAGATCGAAAATGTTTCGATGTGATACAAGTGCAATAATCCCGATGGATCATATGCAGACTAGGGATATATAATGTGCCACAATGGTAGACATTGGTAAGATGTCAAGTAGGGGCATGTTTGTCCATCATACAATCAACGATGAAATTGCAATGCACTTGTCCTAACTTGACTAGAAATGTGAACTTTCGTGCAAGGAGAATGATGAATTGAGAACTCAAAATACTATAAATTTTTCTCAACGTGATGACTTAGATGTTGAGACCTAGTGCTCATCGAAAACTATAAAGGCAAAGCAAATGTTAAAGGATGTAGAGCCTACAATGGCAAAAGTACAACAACAAGAGTATCTTATATACCCATTAAGGGCATCACATGTCACTTACAAGAAATTGGACCTGGGTGGGGAGGATAACAACCATTCCTCCCAACCACTCAAGCTACATCCAATGGAATATATATATATATATAT